>JARFJB010001915.1:767500-1007500 GCA_036346205.1 Vesta saturnalis | reverse complement strand
AAATCCAAGATGGCGGAAGGTGCCCGTCTTCTACTACGATTAAGCACTTTGACAAAAATTTATGCAATTCGTCGGCCACGAGTGGTATTTAAAAGACTATTCAACGAACAAAATTGACGGTCATTTGACAAATCATGAACTAATTAATTACTTTTAATTTAGAACAAGTTGCAGATTATATAGTGGTTTCGATGGTAGTCGGAGCCTGCATTATTACTTTCACGAACAAAATAAACGTGAAAGTTTATGTTTGATATTTTACCGGAAGGCAATTAAATTTCACAGGAAGAGAAAAAAATTGTCAATTGCCGCACAATTGTGCTCTGGGTGCTCCAAATATAAAAAATACCAAAGTTATACAATCGACAAAGTTTCTTGGAGTGAGTGGTTGTGCGTGCGGGTGTGCATTTTGTTCTGTAGCTACGGTAACGTAACCAATTTCAATGAAACCCATTACTTAGAGTTGCTTTTAAAAATCTCGGTTCTATTAAGCTTTGGTCAAAATCTGTTACAAATAAAGGTACTTTATCTATAAAGAGCGTTCAAGCATATTTTGTGAATGTCTAGATTGCTAACTTTATTGAAAAAAAGCGAAAAGACCTTTATTAAAGATAATTAAATATTAAACAACGTTCATTAATGAAATTTTTGAAAACTAGTAACTAGGCCCGAAAAAGTAGAACAATTCATAAAATAACTTTTGTCTACATCGGAAAAACTGTTTATAACACGTACTGTAAGCTTATTTAAATGTGATTCAATTTTAGATAAGTACCGTCAACAACCGGGGTAAAGTCGATCAGAGCGGGTAAAATCGATCACCACTGGAGATTTTGGTCAATAAAGCTCGATAAACTTCGTTTTCGAATGTTTTGAAATTGTTAGTGCGTGTAGCGACCTGTTGAAAAGCTTTCAGTGTAGATTGTGAAGTTGAATGACGAGGTAAGTGGCTATTTAAACGGACACTACAAATAATTATACTTTCTGTGGGTAAAATCGATCACATGTAAATTAAAGGTAGGTACCTACCTATTTGTTTTTTACCTACTTGTTTGGATGTAATTTGAATTTATTTTAGATTCATTTTATATGTACCTAATTATAAAAAAATATGGGGGTGTATCAGGGGTTTAACTGGTTGATAGAAACATTTAAAATTAATCTTGATGTATTTATTTCAGATGCCGCGTAATTACAAAAAAAAACTTGGTGCTACCGGAAAAAGAAATTACGACGAAAAATTTATGGAGAGGGCGGTGGAGGCTGTTAAACAAAAAAAACTATCTATAAGGCAAGTAGGGGAAGCTATGGAGTTCCGTATTCTACATTACATGATCGGATCAACGAACAACATCCCTTAAAATACGAAAGACAGCCTGCCTTAACTCAAGCTGAAGAACTGAAGTTAGTTTTTTTATATAATATTAAATATTATTTTAAGAATTATTGTTGTTTTTATTTTTCTGTCAAATTTTATTTTATTTTCTTTTGTACCAAAATGTTGATTTCAAATTGTTTGTATTAAAGGTTATTAGAAACAAAAATAAAATATTTACGTTGCTTATAGAGTACTTTCTTTTATCCCTGTAGAAAAAAAAATGAAGTAATTAAATTTTTTTTTATTTTGCGATCGACTTTACCCATACACAGTCTAAAATTGTTAAAACACAAATTAAAATGACTGATCGACTTTACCCCAATGTACAGGGTAAAGGCGATTACATTTTAACAAAAAAAACTATTAACATTAGAAAATTTATAAAAAACGCAAACAATACTTTAATGACAAGAGAAGCTATATTTTCGAAACCATGAAAAAAAATCCTACAATAGCCACGCCATTTTTTTTGATCGACTTTACCCTGGTTGACGATATCACTTGTAAATGCTTTTAATTTTTAGTTTAGTTTGGTTGGTTTAACCGTACTATCACTTTTTTAGTATGGTTTAAACATGATACAATATTTTATCCTAACGTTGAGAAATTTTGAAAACAAGCATTCTCAACTCAATTTACACTTTATCAAATACCACATGGTCCGCCAGAATTGCCGGTATAAAGTCCTTCGTCAAAAACGCAGCATTGGAAAAACTTAAAACGCTTAATCTCACTGCCCACTGGTCCAGACATAACTTTACATGAAAAAGTTTGAAGATATTTTAATAACGTCTAAGTGGTATAAAATTCTCAATGCTGTCAACTAAGTATGATTAATAAATAAAATTTTAAGTGAAATTAAACTCGTTGGGGATCGTTTAAAGAGATGCCCATACCGTGCAATAGAAAACAGTAGCTTTGTGAAGCGCCACTGAAGAAAATTGCACTGATGAGAAAAACGATTATAAGAGAAATACTTTTTGTTATAATTGACTCGATATTTGCTGGAATAACTACTAGATTTGAAACAAACAGGAAACAAAATATGTGGAGAAGTCCAGTCAGAAGAAATACAAATTAATTGTGGAGTATCTCAAGGAAGCATCCTAGGTCCACTACTGTTCATATTGTATATGAGTCAATGACTTAGCAAACATAATAAAACATTGCAAGTTTCACATCTTCGCAGACGATACAGTATTATACATATCAGGTACCGCAAACGCAGGTGAATTGGGACATGTTTTGCTATATTTTACTATATAACATTTTATCCGCAATAGATATTGCTTTGCTTTTTTGCAGGTAAAAACTTTACTTACTATCACATTGATTGCTTAATTGATAAAAACTCTATTATTAATATGTCTTTTGTTTTTTAAAAACAAAGTTGGTGTCCCAAGTCACCTGCAGGAAGGCTACTTGGGACAAATATAATTTTATTGAATTCCCAGCACAATTTTAATTGTTGGACATCACGCACTAAAGGTGACTTGGGACACCTTTCATCTTTTAAAAATTTTAAAACCTCTGAAAAACTGCAAACTTTTGAATAAAATCGCTTTTATTTGCAAACAAGTTATAAATTCTTAAAAATAAAACAAAATCCTTCAAATAAACAACATTAAACTAATAGTTTCATAAAACAAAAAGCAATTTGACGCAATAAAAAGTGTGCACGCACAGAAATTATATAAAATTCAAATCAGCCAAGGTACCTATCTAAATCTATATTATTCAGTTTTATTGTGCAGTACACCGGAAAATACAAATCTTCCTCTCTTAACTGTAGGACCAGGCAAAACTTTTTGTAATTGCTGCTTAGTTACAACGCAAACATCTTTAATATTGGGAAAAACATAACAATGAAATTGTTTATTGTACCGCATACAACTAACTTCAAAGTTTTCGGATTCAATCTTTTAATCTGACAAACAAATGACTTTCGTTTTTCCTCCTTTGTGCCAATGTCATACAAAAACTGCATAGTACAAAGTCATCTACACTTGGTTCTTTGTTTTATCATTTTCTTCTTCTTCATTTGGTCCACGTTCATCGTTGGCACTTTGGTTATCATTCTGCTGCACGATTTCAGTTTCGTTGGCTTCCACGTCATTTTCTAAGCTGCCTTCTACAGGGTTTTCTTGAAGTTTTGCGGTTGTGATTGGTATTCCTGGGGCACCTTGTTCTTTTTCTCACCTGACGAAGAGGCTGTACTTGTGTCTGTCTGGTCTGTCTCAACGTTTCTTCAAATGCTGCCTGCCACTCCTCCCAGTACCATTTCCATCTTGAAAATCGGTAATCTCTTTGGACCTCATTTCTGTTGATTGGGACAAGGCCACAGGCTTTGAATCCGGCTTTGCATTATCTTCTATATTTTCTTTGATACGGTCTAGAGCTTTGTTGAATACGGAAGGAAAATCGGTTTTGGCAAGGTGCCACGATGGCTCCGTTTCCATTCTAATAACGTTGCTTTCAGGCTCTCTTCAGCGGCCTGAAAAATGCCACGTCCAGGGCTGCGTCAAATGTGTACTATTGGGTGGAAGAAGTAAGAATTTTATATTGTACTGTTCACATTTTGTAATAACGGAAATAGAAATGTGGCTAGCAAGGTTATCGCCGATGATCGCCTTTGGGCCATCGCGCTTTCTGAAATATTCCAAAGCTACCTTTACAAAGCAGCTTTCGAATAAGCTATCGAACCACCCACTAGTACTGCAATTATACACAGCTCAGGTGGTCCTCCTTCTGTCCAATTGTCGTGAACGTGCTTTAATTTATACACAATGTAGCTTGGCAAAGTCTGCCGCTACCAGTTATGGCAAACGTTACAGAAGTGCTTGCTTTTGTAGCATCCAGGATACGTTCCTGTGCTTTACTCGCGAACAAGCACGATTTCTTGGCCAGGATCGTCGCACATGTTAGTTTCGTCAAAATTTAGTAAGTTGTCAGGTTCGATACCTGCAATGGTGTTTTCTAAATTGTCGAAGTACTTATTTATTTTTCCTTGGACACTGCGGCACGACTTATTTTAATGTTTTCACAAACTCTTTTGGCTAGTGTGTTTTATGTCTTTTAAAACCCTGCCAGCCAGTACCGTCCTGGCAAATTTTCGTTAAACTGTTTAACCGTTGTTCCTTTACGATCTAAGAATCGTTTGACGAGTTTTCTTAATTCTAGTGGAGTAAACGAAACCCCATGTTGAAGAAATTAGCAGTCCATTTACGATATGCTCTTCATCCCTTTTGTTAAAACACTTTGGCCTCCGTGCAGTAGATGATTACCTCTGTATTTCCTATGTATTGTAGATTTTGGTACGTTGTACTTGTCCGCTGCGGCACGTAGGCTTAATTTTCCATCGGCTACCTCCGCTAAAGTATCTTCCAGCACATTTTCGGTAAACTCGACATATCGTCTGGCTCCTACTTTTCTTTTATAGTTCGAAGGCATTGTATGTAGGTAGGTACCTATATAAAAACAATCAATAAATACTCATATAATCTTAGACAATTAATTGATTTCATAAATAACAGCTCAGTTCTTATCCGATATTTTAGTAGATGAAGTAAATAAAAGGCAAGACCGCTTCACGACATTTGAAAGATTCTTACCCTGTAACTTTACTTCTTCACTTTTTTTTATTTGTGACCAAAAATACAAAATTGGCCGAAAGTAATTTATAACGTGAATCGGAACAAACTAACCTAAAGATAGGTAAGACATAAAACAAAGATTGTTTTAAGAATATATAAATACAATAAAAACGTAAAGTTTCCTTTCTTAGTTGTCATAAAACATTAACAGTGCAAAATTAAGTTTGACCTTATTTATATGCTGCTTTGCAATTTTTAAAGCAGTGTTATCTCAAACATAACATTTAATACTGTACATCTGAATAAATGTAACGTAGGTAACATAGTTGTCATCACATTTTAACGAACGGCATTATAATCAAGTATGTAGTAGGTACCTATCTAAGTAGGTACCATCTAATTCTATTGTCCCAAGTCACCTGCGAAATGACTATATTTTAACAAAGACGCTTTTGCAGGTTCTGTTGTAATATTTTAATTATCAAACTGGGTTAATGCAGTTAGCAAACATGCCAACACACTACTCACATACTGGAAAAAATCTAAAAAATGTATTACCTGAGTTAGGCCAAGTTCTATTCGGAGTTAAAAAATGTGCACTTTTTCAGTTTTGCGTTTTTATTTTTTTTTTTGACGCCAACGAATGTCAAACTGAAATTACAGATTTTGATTCTGTCAACAGAGAGGTTCAACTGTAATCTACAGTTTTTTTTAACTTCAGGAAATGTCAACAGATTTCACTACATGGTCTACTTTTAAATTAAAACGTTTTGTCCCAAGTCACCTGCACCGTCCCAAGCCACCCGAGTTTACAGTACTAATACAAAAAGTGTGCAAATAAATCTATCAGAAGACCTTAAGAATATAAGTAAATGACTGAAAAGAAACAAACTATAACTCAATACAGATAAAAAGTGGGGAAGGAAAAACAGAAAATAGAATAGATGGATCATGGTTTCAGTATAAAAATTGAAAATATAACTATAGAAATAGAAATAGTAGAACTATAGAAAGATAGGAGTAGTTAATAGATGTAGTGATTTTTTGAGTAGATGGTCAAGAGGGCAGTGTATAATTCTGTATTTAGCAAATAAAACTGATATAAGCAAACTGCAAATATTGCAAAACCGTGCAATGTGAGTGATACTAAAGCGCAATAAATATACAAGCATCGACACCATGCTAAGATCGTTAAATTGGATCAAAACTGAAGAGCTTTGCAAAATGAAATGAAATTAAATGTTGTTTAATGCCACAATATTTTGACGAAATAGTGAAGCATTTTGATCAGGTGCACGAGTATGATACTAGGAATAAACATCATACAAAATATAAAAAGTCAGAATTCATTATTTTTTAAGGTATTAAAAAAAGGGAGTGTTTAGTCTGCCGGCCGGTCGGTAGTATTCTTCGCTATTCTACCTAATAGCGGTCGGCAGTATGCTATTCTGCCGAACACGTGTAGTGATAGTCATCACGAGAAGCTAAAGACAGCAAAGCGTTCCAATATTGCGCATGATCTTGAGTAAAAAAATGAAAATTAAATTTACGGTGCCTAGATTACCGTAGATCTTTACTTTCCTTTTTTTTAATTGATTATGATCAGGAGTAAAACTAGGTGAATGCTTGTGCATTTACAGCCATTACAGGACTTTCTTGCAAAATACTAAAATTTATATGGGTATGTTTATATCTTTGGAATATTCAGCTGTTTTAGAAATATGTAATAAAAACCAAAAACTGACGCTAATAAACAATAAACCCCCCTCTCCGAGACATCATGGCCGATCTTGTCGAAACTTGGCCAAAAGTTGTAAAATGAGCTAATAAATCGATTTAGCGATAGGGAAAAAAAAGTCGATTGCATAACCTTCTATACCTACATATGTATATGTAGATTGAAAGTTAAAAATAGATATCTCGCTTATCTTTCAAGATAACTATGGACTGTTCATATAATTTTAAAGCAAATTTCGCTCCCTTTCAAATAAAGTAAGAATATGTGTATGTTATACCAGCAATACGAGGAATGTTTTCAATTTCTGGAAAATCCGAAAGTAGTGTTTTCATCAGGATAATATCATTTCATTAGCGCAAATGAACAAAGTTTATTTCCAAAATGACAAGTTTGTAACCAAAATAGTTAGAAAGTTATAACAATGTCAATATTAAATATTTGAAAATTCGTATCTCCTATACTAGTAGCTTTAGAAGAAGCAGGTTAATTGCATTCATAAGAGTGGTTGGTTGCCTAGAAAATATAAAAAAACAAAAAAATGCTTGGAGAGAATTTTGAATAAATCAATTTCAATAATTGCGTAAGTTTGACCCCTTAAATGTAGGCAAATTTATACCATAATTTATTACGTTAAGAAATCTCTTTAAAGAACCTTTATTTAAACACATATCTATTTCCAATTCTTTTATATCTTGAACGGCATCCAAAATATATATTTCTACAAAACAAATGTATATGTGACTGTAACTATGGCCATATTCAATTTTGAAGTTTTAAAAAATTGCATTTCATGCGAGTTATTGATGACCTGAATTTCAACCTTCTATGTTAAAATTTGCCCCCAAAATAACACCCTTGTTTTCACCCTCTGTATACCAATTGCGCTTAAAAGCTTGTTCTGTCGACATAACTGTCTCGTAGGCCTTCATTCCAAATTTCATCAAAACCATCTAGCTAGCGAGTGACCACAGACAGACATTTTGAAAAATTTTCTAAAAACTTTTTTTCGCCACCAGGGAGTCGTAAAACATCAAAATAACGCAACTCATTTTTTCCGATTTTTTTTCGACCGCAATACTTTCTTGTTTAGCAAGAAAGTAAAAATGGAAATTAAATCTATGGTAACCTAGGTTGGCGTAGATCTAGGTTACCGTAGATATATTTTAATTTTTTTTAATTGATCTTGATCAAGAGTAAAAAAATTTCTGGTGATGAAAAGCTTTGTTTCGTTGAGGTTTGCTTCTTTGAGCAGCTTCTAAAGTCTTATTGTCTCTCAAATATAACTGCACATAATTGTCAGTTTGGAATGTTTTCAATTTTTCGTTCAATTCTTGAAAGGGAACAAATTTATCACCAACACGAAAATCACACATTTTAAATCACACTAAAGAAAATATAAACGTGTAGGGACATAAACATAACCTCTAAACAACGCGGTCGGTAGTATAACTAATCCGCTATCCCACCGACCGCACGTTCGATTATAATACCGGATTAACTACACTACCGACCAGTCGGCAGCTAAACATTCCCTTCAAAAATATATATTACCAAATGATATTAAAAGTAGTACAAATGTAAATAGATTTAAACTTAAAATAAGGCAAATAGATTAGCTAAATAAAGTTTATATTATTATAATCAATGACTTTAACAGTACCTTTTTGTCCTGTTAGACATAATGACAGAAGACATTCAGACTGCTGCTACTGCCAAATTTGAAAACAAATGTCCAGATAAGTAATGTAAACTATAAAATTATTTATTAAAAAAATGTCCATACGATAAATTTCAATACGAAGCCCACGAATTGCCTTTCTCCATTTAAACAAGGTTTAATATAACAAACAAAGCGAAAATTGTGTTTTGAAGCGACAATCAAGGCCTCTGCCAAAGCGAAGAGACATTTAAAATGAATGTAAAGAGAAAACAGTTGAATTGTGTTCAGATTCATTGAAAGCAAATAGTATTTTAAAACTTACCTACATGAAAAAATGTAAAATAGATTACGCGTCCAAAAAATAAAAGGCCATACTCTAGAATCACGGGTCCTAATATTATCTCTAAGGCCATGTCCACCGAACACATTTAGCTGATTAAGATCAGTACATTATGTTAAGCGATTCGTCACGTTACGAAAATGATGTAGATTCACATTATCACGAATGAGATACGTACAATATACATAAGCTATTGTAAAACAGAAATTTTCTTCTTCTCTAGGCTGTTAAGGTAATTCCAACATGCCTAAACCAAAATAAAACGTGTTTTATACACAAATTCTTTTTAGATCAGTAATGAAAATATTTACTAATGTCCAAATTAGATCGTCCATAGGTAAACCCCATATTATGGTATAGGTATTGTCTTAAACATGAATATGATCGATCAATGTTAGTACGTTAAGTGCTAGTGCCACATACTTTCTGATAATAAACTGCACATCATTGCCTTTCCAATATTCTAACTGCAATTAAATGAGATACACACCATGAGGTGTACTTTGTGCTTTACAAGATGTGGTACAAAAGAAAACAATTACAGCTCTGGGGGCAAGTGTCACGCATATAGTACTATAGCATTTGTGTATAAGAAAATGTTTTAAATTCTGCAGGTATAGTAATGACAAAAAGCGTCTCCAGGGACCTTAATCTTTCGATGCCATTGTGGCATTCGATACCCAACTTTAAAAAAAAATCTGTTTAACATTCTTTAGTAGTTTATAAGTAAATTCGTAATTTCATTATACTTGATAAGAAATACATAAATATTCCATGCTTGAGTGAATCAAGTATCAGATTTGTATATAGTAGCGCCGGGAGAGGTGTCTCATGGCGGACTCGAGAATGGGGATATAATTATTACTGTGAAATGCTTCTGTTTCCCTTTATCTTAATGCGAAGTTCCCACTTAAAGAAAGACGGGTTATATAATATACGTCTGCTATATATTTTAAATGTAGGACTTAAAAACGTATGTCTATTCTAAAGTCAAAGCGCATGACGCTGTCAGATGACTTCTTGGCTATTTAACCCCAAATTATTCCGGCATTTCCGAGAAAACCGTAACTCCGACAAAGGCAAGAATGGCTCTCGCTTTAGAATTTGGGAAATCGGCGCCGGATTTACCGCATAAACATAGGCTGCGTTTGAAGTCGAAGTCAGAGGATGTCAACGAATACGTGACGTTTTGAAATGAAAAATTTACACCATGCATGCAACTGGTAAATAATTCAGAAATTATTGTTGAAATGGGGTTAATCATTGTTTAATTTTAAGCTCACATATTACTATCGAAAAACTCCAAAATGAACTTAAAGAAGATTATATATTTACCTTCAGTAAAATGAGTTTGAAACAATTGTTAAACAAAATTGGTTTTGAGTTCAAAGTTGACGATGGAAGAAGGCGTTTAATGGAGCAGGGTCATATTGATGGTGCTCGAGCAACATTTTTGCAAAAATATTTTGCTAATAAAAGTTGTGAAAGTTACGATCCTGTCTTTTTGGATGAGACATGGAGTTTTAGTCGAGGAAGTGTTTGAAAATCATGGTATGACAATGATTTGAAAAGCACAAAATACAAACCGCTAGGAGAAGAGAAACGGTAACTAAAATAGTCCGATTTGTTAAAAATATTTTTAACCGAATGGATTTTAGTTTTATCGTACTGAGTGCTGGCAACAAGGATGATTTTATACCTAATTCATCATTGGTATTTTCCAGTAAAAGTAACACAGCAGACTACCACGATAATATGAACCCTGATTTATTTCAAAAATGGTTTCAAGAACAACTTTTACCAAATTTAGAAAAACCAAGTTTGATAATTCATGACAATGCCAGTTATCATTCTACATTAGTAGAAAAATTACCTTCAAGTAGTTGTAAGAATGAAGATCTTCAATTTTTAAGAAAACACAACATTCCTCATTCGAATGATATGCTGAAAGTGGAATTATTACAAATTGCCAAGGATTTACAAGTTCCAAAAATAGATGCAATTGATGAAATCGCTCATCAATGGGGACATCAAATTTTACGTTTACCTCCGCATCACTGCCAATTCAACCCTATCGAGTTAATATGGGCAAATTGTAAACAGTATTACAACAAAAACGTTGGAAGACAGGGCTTCAGGCACGAGAATGTTTTATTGCTACGGAAGGATTCATTAAACCAAGCAACTGGAGAACTGTGGCAAAAGTGTATTTTACATGCTGAAAAGGAAATAAGCCAGTGGTGGGACGTTCAAAAAAGAGCTGAAGAAATGGTAAAACCTCTAGTAATTGATGTTGAAGAGTCGAGTGAAGATGATAGTGAAAGTGAAGGTGATGACTTTTAATTATATGTCCAATATTTGAATTTAAAGCAAAAATTAGAATCTTAGTTACTTTATAACATTGTAAAGAATTATTATATTTAACTATACCTCTGTAGCTGTACTTAGGTTTACATTCGTTTTATATATATACTGACAAACTGTAAACTGAGATTTTTAAAATCGGTTATATTATTAACTAATAATAAATCTCATTTTTAACATCCAATACAGTGTATTTATGTATGATAAAATCAGTTATTTATAAGTGGCTTGGAAAACCAAATTACAGTTTTTTACTCTTTTGCCACAGTGAGATCTGTCGGCTAAAAACGATCCTCAGCAATTAACCAAACTTTTCGCACTTCATTTGGGCACTGCCTACTGCTAGCTAATTCATTTCTTATTGAAAATTATTGATATAATTCATTTGTAAAACACATCCAAAATGAAATTTTGTTGACCCGGTCTCAGTTCTGATAACCATTTACAGTTGTACAATATATTTTTATCAGATGACTACCCGCACTCTGTGGACTTTACATGCCAGAATAAGTGCGAACAAACCTTAAACGAAATTCGACTTTATTTATACGAGTGGATGGGGATTTTTAAGACCGTTAGGATGTTAAATCCCGAGATATGCGAACAATAATTTTATTTAAATTTAAGAGCACGGTTTAAATTTGAAACTAACCTAGAACCATTAATCTATGTTTTGTTGGTATTCAAAATTACTAACTATATGAACCAATAACGACATATGTTTTTAAAATCTTAAACCATGCTTTACTAAAAGATGAGTCATAAGACAACTCTCGCCAGCTCGACTATACATAATAATTTTATATAAACATCAGTAATTGCTTTAACTTCTATAATACATGCAGTTATGTCAATTAGCGTTTCTCTCAATATTACCATTTTAAATGATCACTGACATCTTGAGAATTTAATTTCAAGTTATGATTTTTACACATTTATAAACATTTACAGATTTTTCCAAGAAAATATGTGATGGAAACATTAAAACGAAGTGGAATGAAAACTTTCAGTTTTGTTAGGAACATTTAACTATTAGATGGTATAGCAATACATGTACAAATAACCAATCAAGCTTATTAATTAAAACATTGACGGTCTTAATAGATTAAACGAAATAATAAATTTCACTCACCTTCAATGTTCTCATTTTTATTGTTCATAACTGTTTAAAATACAAATTTCATTACTATATTCTAATATAATTTCTTCATTTTATAAATACATTTAATTACAAACATTATATAAACAATCTATTTTACCACTCTCACTTGTTATATATATATATATATATATATATATATATATATATATATATATATATATATATATATATATATATATATATATAATAATAATATATATATATATATATATATATATATATATATATATATATATACATATACATACACACATACTATACTAAAGCTATATTAGTACAAAATTAAAAATAGTATAGAAATAAAAGAATTACTTTACAGGAAAAATGTGTTTCTATCTACATCGTTTTTGAAAATTTGAGATTTAGGGACAAAATAGTCAAAATGTACACACTAAGCTAAAATACCATATTGTCACCTCTCTACAATATAAAAATTTATACAAACCCCAAATTTTAAAAATTAACTTCAGGTACACTTTTTAATCATTGATGTTCATAACATCATAATATCTCAATATTGCTTGTAAATAATAAAATTTTGTATAAAAACATAAAACATATAAATAAAATACATTATATAAAGTCAGAAACAAAATATAATAAAATTACACATTTATTAATGTACTAGGACTTCCTTGTTATCAGATGCATTGCCTTGTCGTGTTGGACTTAACAACTCTTGTCTATCTCTTTCCCTTTCCCTTCCAGGACGAAAGGCTTCTAATAGAGCTTCCACTCGTTCTTCAGTTGGTCCCCATCTTTGGTAACCTGATAGATTTTGTAACCAAACTATTACAGTACCATGAGAAGACCTAATATTTAACTCTGATCTAGAATACAAAATTCATAACATCAATAGTTTTATTTTATACGGAAGTATTACCTATTTAAAAGGAAGTGATTATTAAATTACTATATTTGGGACGTTAGAAACGCGGAAGGACAATAAAAGAAATCATATAGAGACATGGGAAAGATGGAATGAATAAAATGGAGCGGGAAGAAGAGGAAGCGAAAAGGCGAAGATTATTTCACCAGACATAAAAAAGACAGAAGAGACAAAAAGGAGGAAACAGCTCAATAGCGAAAAGAGGAAGGAAGAGCACGACCTAACATCGAGTAAAAGGGGGAGAAGCAAAGGAACCACAATGAACAGAGTTACGGAAGATAGATGGAGAGAAGATATAAATGATGAGACAAGAATTAGAAAAAGTGACCATGAGTTCGACGGAGAGCGACAAAGGAGGAAATACAGTGAGAAAAGAGCAAGACCTAACAAGAGAACGAAGGAGTAGGAAATAATAAGAAGAGACATGAACAGAGCTAAAGATACTTATCGAAAATGTATATACCATGATGAGACATACGAGTAAGCAAGAAAGGGGATTTTTAAGGGCGACAATTATACGACTAAACGTTTCGAGGTAACACTTACAGTTACTTCGTAGTAGAGTGAAAAAGAAGATGTAGTAAACAATTTTGTCAAAGAAAATTCGAAACATAAACTAGGGAATATAACAGTTTGAAAGTGACTATAAAAGTAGAAGAATAACTAGGTCATTAAAATTAAATATTGTTAAACTGTTCTGAAGACCAAGCAGGGAGAAGGACGTGGTGGGATTGCAAGAGACATAGATGGAGGAAAAAGAACGGAATGGTGGGAAAGGGACTCACATTGCTAAACACGGCTTACAAAATATACGCGACCTGCTAGAAGAAAGTCTGAAGGAAACAGAGGAAAAGAAATTGTTACTAAATGGACAGGCAGGATTCAGGAAAGGAAGAAGAACAATAACATATACATACTGAAACATATGGCAAATAAGGAACTGGAAAAAAAAGGATTAAAATTAATATTGTTAAACTGTTCATGAAGACCTAGTAGTGAGCATTTGACTGGGTGATTCAAGGTAGACATAGATGGAGGAATACCTGAACGAATGGTGAAAGAGACTAATGCAAACAGGCTTACAAACGATGATACGCGAGCTAGAAGAAAGTCTGAAGGAAACAGAGGAAAGAATTTGTACAAATGGACAGGCAGGATTCAGGCAAAGGAATGAAGAACATCATACATACTGAAGGACATATGGCAAATAAGGAACTGGAAGAAAGGAACACAAATGTGTTGACGATCATAGTATAGTACATTTGATATAACAGGCAAAATGAAGATACTTGAAAAGAAAAGAACTGGAAGATAAATGTAAAGCGATAGGAAGGTAATGGAGGAAAAAGGAGGAGAACGATGAACAGGGTAGATAAGCAGGTAAATAAATTCACATACCTGGAATATACAATGAGGCAAGACAACAAAGATGGGGAACATATAAAAGAACGAGTGAGAAAAGGAAATAAAATAATAAAGCAAGTGTGAAGTGTGGGAGAAAGATTGTTTGGGATGGACTTAAGGAAAATGAAACTATTATTTGATAAACTAATAAAAAGTGTGGTGTTGTATGGGGCGGAAGTGTGGAGGTGGAAAGAGTATAGAGTTGAAGGGGATACAAGAAAAATACTGGAAGTGCGTACTGGGACTGGAAAGAGAAACACCGGGGTATATCATCAGAGAGGAAGTGCAAGAAGAAAAAATAAGGGTAGAGGCGGGAAATAGATCAATAAAGTACGAGAAGGAAATGAGAGGAAGGACGGAGTGTAAAATACTACAAGAATGTTGGAAAGAACTAAAAGAAGGGAGAATAAAATATGGAGAAGAAAACAGAAAAGAATATTATGAAAGAAACGGGTATGCAAAGGAAGAAGTGGAGAGATTCAGAAGGGAAGGAGTAAGGGTGAGAGAGGACATAATAAGAAGGAACAGCGATGTGCAAAGCAGGAAAGATGGACAAAGGTAAAGAAGGAAAATATAATTTAAGCTATAGGAACATTAAAGGGGAAGGGATGCTGGGATATTTGAAAGGGGAAAGGAGGAGAGAAAGAAAGAAAATGATAGCCAGATTTAGATGTGGAAACGAAGATAAGGAAACAAATATTGGAGAGGGGACAAAGATAGAAAATGTAGGTTGTGCGTGGAAGAGATAGAGACCATCAAACATATGCTGAAAGCACGCAGGGAGTTAAAGGGAGAGGAGAGGACGGTAGAAGAAATACTAGAGCAAAAAGGAGGGAAGCGAGTTGGATGGAAGAAACGTGAAAAGAAGAAGGCAGATAAGGGGAGAGGGGACAAAAGGTAAGAAGACGGTGTAGGTTAAGTTGGAAAAGGATGTAAATGTAAATAGTAGAGGAAAGTGTAAAAAAATAAACACAAATACTTTGCAAGATTTGTAAAAATGAGCAAATAAAGATAAACTTATATACCTATTTAAAACGTGTTGAAATCCATGTCTATACTCATGTTCATATGCAGGAACTGTTACTTGTTTCTTTTTAAATTGACTGGACTCTAAACGTAATAGTCCATTAGGAGTTGGTTCTCTATAATCTGGCATAAATACTATAAAACTAAGTGGTTCTGGACTGTCATTCAATAATCTTTCCATATGATCGACAGCAGATTCCATTAACTCCTCAGAATAAGGAGGATGAGCTTCAAAAGAACCTGAGACAGCTTTTAGTTGAAGAAAAGGTCTGTAAAATAAATTTTCAATGAAGTGAAATTTAAAATGACATTTTGTTAAGTCATTGTTGGGAAATAAAGTATGGGAAAAGGAGACAATGATTTAGGCATTCACAATAATTATAGTGAAGTTTGAATCTTACCCTCGACTCCCAAAGTATGAATCACAGTCGGCAAATGCAGAACAATATTGTTTAAAATAACAATTAAGGGGCGATGCAAAGCATTCAAAACAAACACCAAACATTCTTTGCAAACATTCAAATACAGTAACAGGTAATGAAGCCTGAGTATCTTGGCAGTCTGCATTTGAAGTGTTTAAAGAAGGATTAACTCCTAAGAATGTTGCATAACGTTTTAACATTACCCATACTCTTGCTATAAATAATTCAAATTTTTTATCGTCAAAACAACTATGCCTGTACAGATGTTCCTAAAATGAAATGAAAATACATTTTTGTTCATAGTGAAACAAATGACTTACAAGTTTTTGCAGATGAGTAGTATTAATGGCAAGAGTGTCACCTTGAAATCTTAACATAGCTTGGTCTCTATCTGGTACATATTCTACAACAGGTAGGCGTGGGCATGCAAAAGCAAACTGTACAGGATAGCACCATACTTTTCTTGTACTTGTCATGTTAAGTGGTGCAGGCATATCAATATTCTGCTCCTTCAACAAGATGACCGTTTTTTCCCGAACTTTTTTTGCATACTCCGAGGAAAGATTATAAATTTTTAAGCATATTCCTTCAACTGATGGTTTAACCTAAAGAATCTATTTAATGCATTAGTTTCAAAATACATTTCAATTTAATACCGTCTCTGTTAAATGAGGTTGGCACTGTGATTTTAAATGTGCAAGACGATCTTGAAAATCATCATAGGTAGCTCCAACAGTTCGCCGTAACCATTGAAATGTTTCATCAACATTCCATTTAACAACTTTTCTACTTTCAGCTTCAGCATTACGAGATTCCATTATTTTTTTTGCAGCTTCTGCATATCTTGAAAGTTGTTTTCTGGCATCGCCAGTAAATTTTGGTCGAATTAGTTTAATTGGTATATCGTTCATTATTTCTTTGTACATTGATAACGATATTTCTGGATAACAATTACTTGGCAGTAGTGGATCTATACCTGCAAGTAAACAAATGTTTTACTACTAAGTAGAAAGGGTAATAAATTATCTGTAATTTATTATACAGTGCCCATTTCAAGTCACCCCCCTCCTAAGTTTTGAAACAATACAGTAGAGGATAAAATTCACCTCTCGAACTATTTTTTATAAATCAACCCATCCTACAATTACACTTCTGAGGAAATTGAGTGTGTTTCCCTATACCAGTGCACATTCTTCTCGCTTCAACATCTCACATTCTATTGATTCACAATTCGGCAAAGAAAAAAAGTGTATCTATTAACCAAATTCATACAGTGACACTAATACCTAGTAATGAAACATTTCTCTATTTACACTGATGAGGACAGCGGTAATTGCTGTTTCGCCACCAAAATTTAAATTGCTTTTCCTTTGTTAGGTGTGAAGCACCATAAAGTATTGTTTTCATGAAAAAATCGATTTCAAGCTTTCAACGGATTTACATGCTTTCAGTATATTCAAAACCATCTAGACCATTTTTGACTTGATGTCTGTGTGCATGTGAGTGTCTGTAACCATGATAACTTAAAAAATACATAACCGATTTTAATAAAACTCCATATTTAAAGCTACCATTAAAATATCTCGGTTCTATCAAATTGTGGTTAAATCTATTTACAAATAATTAACTTTATTGAAAAAAGCAAAAAGACCTTTATTAAAGATAATTAATTATTAAACATGTTTCCTAAACGAAAGTTTTTTGTAGTAATAACTAAGCCCTAAAAAATTTAAAAAGTGCATAAAGTAACGTTGGTCTATATTAGAAAAACTCCGAACTTATAACAAACACTATAAGCACTTTTTTAAAGATAATATTAGATAAATTTGGTAACCATTTTGATACGAAATTAAATAAGCGTTAAAAGTTAATTTAAACATCTTATATAAGTAATTAAATTATTATTAATTTGAGCTTATTTGTTCATAAACTTATATAATAATCTTATATAAGTAGTCATGTCAAAATGGACAAAAATTTACTTTTAATATAGCCTTGGTTTTCACATTTGACCAAAGTTAGTATATCTGATTAATATAAATTTAAATAGAATTGGTTGTCTTCTATCGAGTGAATGTCAACCCAAATAGTATGTACCCTTATATTATGCATTATATAAAGAGAAAAGTGTTTAGTAAATAAATAAATATATACAGGTAGGATGTTTATAATATATATTACGTTTTCACAACACACAAACTTGCATATGTGTATATGTTTAATTGATTATATGGGTTTTGTACCGGGTGGCCAACTAAGAATGGCCACAGGCAATATCGCGGGAACTGTCAATCTGACAACATTGGAAAAAAAAGAACCAATAGGTAAATCGACCAAAAGAAATCGATGGAAATTAGTTTCAAGTTTCTGCGATGGCCGCTAGAGCGCACACCAACACTTAATTAAAAAATAGGCTTTTCTCTTAAATCGGCATTATCAAGATATGTACAAAATAGTTTTACTATAAATAATGTAAGCTTAGAACCATTTTCTTTTTAGCATTTTTCTCTATTTGTTATATGAGGGGAATGAGCAGGGGTAAATGTTCGCTTGAAAAAATATCATACCTTCTTTTTAACTCAACCGTTTGAGAGGGGCTTCTCGGATTCTTCTAATGAAAGATTAACATTGTCGGTTTAGTTTTTCTCTAGTCGGTAGATGGTGTTTTGTGACAAAGCCGTAAATTTTTGCAATTTTCTCGAATATTTTAAACGTAAGGGTATAATTATTTTTAACTCACTAAAAAGAGCGTGAAAACATATAGAAATTGATGAAAGTCGGTATTTTCTTTCGTTACACAGATATGAAACAAATAAATGTAAAAATATATTTTACAAGTAACAGAATTAGAGAGGGAATTTAAATGTCATTAATTATTAAAATGTTCAAATTGTTCAATACAGAGCTGCAATCTCTAAGACGCCATCCGAGTAAAAAAGTTTCGAGTTATCCATCGTTTGTGAACAACTGGAAACTTTCATTTTCCCGTATACCGCAGACAACGCACCGAAGAGAACATAATGTTTTAGCTTATGTCGAAAAACTTTTTTTCCAAGACCTGTTTCATGTTTCATGGAATCGTCGGAGGCGCCGGGGGTCGAGTTTGTTTTTTTGGATACCGCGCAGCATAAACTCTTGTAGCAAAAGTTGAATTCTTCATTTATTCAAAAATATACAGAAAGCATATCAAATGTTATTTCATTTGTTAACGGTGTTTTGAAATCAACGGTTCGTTAATCAAACACGAAGAACTTTAATGGAGCTAACATTAATTTGACGCAAAGGAATATTTAAAGTGGCTATTGTTTTGTGTTGTTTTTGGCATTTCAAGACCTACTTGTTTTTACTTGACTGCCATTCTGTCTATGCGTGAACGGTTGCAACTCTGTATTGAACAGTACGGGTTAAAATTTGAACATTTGGGGCGTCATTAGTTCTTCCGTATTAAGACTGTTGCACACCATTCTTCTATAACATCGGTCTTTTAAATTAATTAAAGATACGCTCTCCAAGGGACATTCAGTATATTAAATTTTATTCCTTTGTTTTAATAACTTAATTTAAAAAAATTAATAATTAATAACAGTTAAACCTGCTCTCTAATTCTGTTACTTATAAAATATTCTTTTACATTTTTTTTTTCATATCTGTATAACGAAAAAAGATATCGACTTGCGGCTTTCACCAATGTCTATATTTTTTTACGCTCTTTTTCGCGAGTTAAAAATAATTATGCCCTTAGCTTTAAAATTTTCCAAAAAATTGCAAAAATTTACGGCTCTGTCACAAAACGCCATCTACCGACTAGAAAAAAAACTAAACCGACAATGTTAATATTACCCGAGAAGCATCTCTCAAACGAGGCTCAGTTTACCAGAATGGGTTGAGTTAAAAAGAAGTCATTTTTTCAAGTAAACATTTACCTGTCCCCCTCCACTTATTTACCAAATAGAGAAAATAGCTGTATTTTAATTGCCTATATTTCAATTTCACAGAAGTTATGTATGACAATTATTTATGAATCTCATAAATAGTTTATTGAATTGTCCAGTACACCGAAAAACATTTCATCTGTTATTAAAATGTAAACAATTTATCAGTAGTATTTTATTAACTTAATAGTGGTACTAAGATTTTTATTGACCATAAGTTATATACTATTAGAAACACGATACCCAAAGCCTGTTTCAATGAATTTAAGAGAAGAACCGAGGTGATTTGGATTATTTTCAATATCTGCACGAAGAGAGAATACCTAAAGCTGTTACAGTCCCGACGCAACGGAATAATTATAAGAAAATTTCACAGAAATACCTAGAAGATGTAGAATATTTTCACCAAGGAACCAAACCAGCATAATTGAACAAAATAGGTATAGCAATAGCAATATCTGAGCTAAGGAATAAAAATTACATCACAGAAATTGAAAAGAAGAAAATAATGTCATATGACTCGTTTGACCTAAATATTATAGTGTACCAAAGATATGTACACCTCAATTGATTCATTTGAATTTTCTAAATTTTTAAATAATACGCACCAGAAGGATGTGTACTGATAAGTCTTGATATTGTCTCATTATTCACAAACATTATGACTGATATGACACTAACCCCATCCACCATGACAAGAAATAAGTTCAACGCAAGTGCAACATTCCACGAAAGAAGTTTAGAATTATATTTCATTGATTACCCTTCAAGCAACATATTTGTGAATTATCACACAATGGTATTTATCATAAACAGTTAATAGGTACTCCCATGGGGTCTATTTTACCATATATATTGTCCAATATGTAATTGATAAGCTTTTTGACGTTTGTACTCTGCCAACATTCAATTTGCAGGAAACTTGTTGCCAATTTGATACTAACAATACTTCAAAATCAGGGTAAACTTATTCTTGAAGTGTGCAGTAATTTCCACTCTAGAATTCAATTCAGCACTGGGAAGAAAATGGTTAACGCCGTGGATCCACGAAGATGCACCAACACCAACAATGGCCAAAAAGCAAAGGGTTGTCAAGAAAGTTATGTACGCAGTTTTCTTTCGTAGTACAGGATTAGTAAAAGCAATCTAGCTGCAAAATCAACGTACAGCAAACTGGTACATCACAAAATGTTTACCTAGTTTTTGAGTTAGTCAACATTCGCGGGTTAATATTGCATCACGACAATTCATCGTCACACAGTGCATAACAGACAGATGAATTTTTACGTGAAAACAATGTAAGTCATTGAACATCCACCCTATTCGCCTGATTTTTGTCCCCGTGTGAATTTTGGTTGTTCTTTAACCCAAAGAAACATTTACGTGGTCGACGTTTCACGACGGGGGATGAGATAGAAGAAGCAATTCATCAATTTTTTGAGAGCATTCCAGAAGATGACTGGCTTCAAGCTTTTACGTTGTAGAAGCTTCGGTTCAAAAATAATAGCACCATCGTTCTTTAAAGTTAAAAAATCTGATTATTATTGCTCAAGTCTAATAATATGGCAAGGTACTGTATAAACTTTTTTAAATGGAAATCATAGTTAGCTTGGTAACCAACAGCTGCAGTTCTTTCTTAGCTTTTCAAAAATATAAATTAGACATTCCTGAAAAACGTCTTCCAAATAGTTTGGTTCAACAAGACGGTGCCCCAGCCCATAATGCTTTGGCAGTGAGGAATTACTTAGAAAACCGTTTCTCAAATCGTTGAATTGCAACATTCGGTTCGGTGTTATGGCTTCAGATCTGGAAATACTGGATTTCTTCCTATGGGGTTTTTTGAAAAACATAATTTATCAAAATCGTCATAATACCGAACCGAATGTTGCAATCCAACGATTTGGGAAACGATTTTTTAAGTAATTACTCACTGCCAAAGCATTATGGGCAGGGGCACTGCTTGTTGAAACAAAATATTTGGAATATGTTTTTCAGGAATGTCTAATTCATATTTTTGAAAAGCTAAGAAAGAACTGCAGCTAATGGTTGCCAAGCCAACTATGATTCCCATTTAAAACAGTTTATACAGTACCTTGCCATATTATTAGATCGAAGCAAAAATAATCAGATTTTTAACTTTAAAGAACGATCATGCTATTATTTTTAAACCAGAGCGTCCACAACGTAAAAGTTTGAAGCGAGTCATCTTTTGGAAGCATGGTATAAGACCTTGAGAAAAGTGTAGAAATGTCGACATTTGGCTATCCGTCGAAAACAAAGGAAGACACTAAATTTTCGATTTTGCCATGAAATCTAAGTTAACAAAGTAGTACGTGTATGTAAAAACTGTAAACTTCTATCTTTGATAATAACAAAGATATCTTTAAAAAGCAACTAAAACAACAAAATCAGGACACACTGTACATTATAAAATTGCATCTAGTGTATAGTTCTGGTAGATTAATGAAACACATTGATCACTTCTATTCAAGTTATATGTACAAATCACTATTTTACTTTGATTGAATAGTTATTGAAACAAATTACTTAACCAATTTCACTCCAAGTGTACAATGTGTTGCATACTTACCAGTTACACATTCTGAAAATTCTAAACATGGAACTTAAGGCTCTACAGTACATCTGACAGAATTTTATTTTGCGCCTATCTTTACGCAATAAATTGCACTACTCAGGCAGATTTTTGTTTACCTGGAGTCTAGAGTATGAATACTTTCTTTAGGACAAAGTAAATCGCATTATACACTAACTAAACAAGTATAGTATAGGTAAATATATAAATAGATTAAATGTGTAATTTTCAAGTTTTCTTAGAATAGCACAAATACTGCTTGAAATCCATTAATTAAATCTAATAAGTTTGATACCGCTATATTGTCATGTATGTACCTACCGGAAAAAATTTATAGGTATTTATTTACAGTATCACAACTAATTTGCAAAAAATTCGACAATATTGTTTTAATACTTCTACATCCTGTCTTATGCTAATAACAATAAGATTTGAACAAGTCTATCTGTTATGAATCATAAAACTTGTTCGTTAGGTAAACAACTACATTAACCTTGATTGCTAATAACCAATAAGTATAAATAAATACCAACGCCTTGCGACACATTATTGTACATAGTTTAGTCAGTTCCTTTAGTTTTTGTGCTAAACATAGTTCATTTTGTAACTTTTTCTGACTTCATATAATTAGAAAATGGGACTGCATAGCGAAAAAAATTTAACTTCTTCCACCCGTAAAAAAACATATAGAAGTTTTTGAAATAAATTAGTCAATGTCGATTTATAAGGTAAGCAAGAATTAATTTAATAAGTTTGAAAAAAATTAAAGCGATATAGGAATTTATTTTCATTTTTCACATTACTCTGATATGAGTAAATAAGGTTCAACTTATAGAGGGTGTACCAATAAAAACCCCAGGTTGGATATTTTGAAAACTCATAACAATATGTATATTTTGATGTTAGCCGTTTTCAAATATACATATTTGATTTCAATATCCGGAGATAGCAATATTTGAATTAAAGTATCTGGAAAACAGTTCAACAAAACCTTCATAGAAACATATTAGTTTTTTAAACTTCCTCCCATCAATATATTGCTTTTCAGTCAGCACCGTTTACACGTTTTTATATTCAAATCTGAAGCCCTCTTTCAAAATATTCAGCCTGGGAGTTTCTATTGGTACATAAGTTGGCGAATTATGAATTTTATTAATAGCGGTACATTTTCCGTGGATTGCATGACAATAACTACCCTCTACCCTTTTTATAGCAATTCTTCTCACCATCAGAACGGTTTCCAAGAAAATATTACACCCAATGTTGATCTGGAAAAATTTCCCGATTTAGAAATTGATGCAACAAGCAGTATGGTCGAAAAAAGTGAAATGGACCAAAATATCACCGGCCGTCGTGTAGTTGATTTGGTTGCACTTTTCAAATCGTTGAAATCTCTGAAACATGATCAATATGCATTTAATTTCTGAAAAAATACTAGGCATGGAAAGTTTATTAACCATTCAGTGTGAAGTATGCAATAAAAGAGAAGTAGTTTCTATAGAAGGCGAATTGAAAGGCATTAATAAATCTGCTGTCTGTGGTGCAATTTCTATTGGAATTGGCCATCTCAAATAAGCGAGTTTTTGTCTTCATTGGATGTACCTTGTATGTCATCAACGTTTCTAAAATATCAGTCTGAAGCAGAGGAAACCATACACCATGTTAATTTAAATGATATATTAGCTGCGGGTGCGGAAGAATCGCGTTTGGCAATCGAAGCGGGTGACATCGATACAGATGGTGTTCCTTATACAACCGTAATTGTCGATGGAGCATAGTCGAAGAGATCCTACCGAACAAATTATAGCACGTTATCTGGTGTGGCAAGTATAATTGGTTTTAGAACTAAAAAAGTTCTGTACATGGGGGTAAAAAACAAATAATGTAGGTTCTGTGAAAAATATAAGGCTAGCGACATATTACCTGAACATAAATGCTACAAGAACTGGCGTGCACTTCTACATCTATGGAACCAGCTATTATTTTAGGTGCTCTATAAAGATGTATAATTTACGATACAAATACCTAATAGGAGATGGCGATAGCAGCGTCTATAAGAAAATATTGGAAAGTAAACGTTATGGACCAAAATATTGCATTAAAAATATTGAATGCCGAAATCATATAGTGCGAACCTTTGTAAAAAAATAATGGACCTTACCAAGAGAACCAAAGTAGACGCCATAGTTAAATCATTATTATGTCTAATTTCTTCCGATTTAGAACTGCGATCGTATGTGCAGTAAAACACAGAAAGCAAGAAAGTTTTCCACTAGCCAAAAAGATAGAACATTTACGACACGATATAATTAATGGACCACGACATGTACTTGGTGATATTTCTGCAAAGGGCAGAAACTTGGTGAATGTAACATTCATCACAAATTAAAAGTTCCCCAATTTTCGACGAATTTCAGAGTGTACTCACGCGTGTTGCAAATAATTCTGCAAGTTTGCTGGATGATGTAGACAATAATAGTGTTGAGAATTATAACTCTATTGTGATTAAATTAGTAGGTGGAAAAAGAATAAATTTTTCTTACGTGGTTCTTATGAAACTAGGTGCAGGGCAGCAGTCATTTCTTATAATAATCGTGCTGCTTTTGTTGACATTGTGTTACAGCAGTTTTCACATGGAGAAGTGGGCAGATTCACTAAAGAATATGCAAAGAATGTAAGAAAGAGGATTCAAAAAATTTCAAAAAGAAGAAAATGTGTTTTTACGAAGATAGTTATTACTGTGCTGTCATAGAAATGTAAAAGATAAAAGTAAATACGAACTTACAGTGGCTAAAAATAAATTTTTAATCGAACTTAAAAACATTAATCAGGAATAAATATTTAATAATACGATAGGTCAACATTCAAATCCTACCTGAGAAGACGAAAGGCTAATAGAATAACTGCTAGTAACTTTGGAACAATTTGCAAAATGAGACAAAATACTAACACTAAAAATCTAGTAAAAGTCTTACTAAACAAATTACGAATCAAATCTAAAGCATTGGAACATGGCATTAGAAATGAAGTTCATGCGAAGGATATGTTTGTCAAGATGACCAATCTAGATGTTAGAAAGTCTGGAATTTTTGTAGACGCAGAATATCCTTTCATAGGCGCATCTCCTAACGGACTCATAGATGACGATACAATTCTTAAAGTCAAATGTCCGTATTCCGCAAGAAACTATAAAATAAAAGAGGCCATAGAAAATAAATTTATTACTTATGGTGAAAAAGTTCAGGCGAACAATGGTGTTAAAATGAATTAAAACGAAATCACAACTACATGTATCAGATTCAGGGGCAAATGCATATTGCTAAAAAAAAACGATATTGTTATTTTGTAGTTTATACAAGTGTGGATATACATGTAGAAAAAATTCAATACGATCATAATTTTTGGCTCAAAAATATGCAGGAACAGTTAATTAAATTTTATTTATCAGCGTTATTGCCCAAAGTTATTGATTCAAGACAGGCCAGAAGAATGCCCATTCGGGATTTAATATATAAAGACTTACAATAAAAATTTTATACTAAACGCATAAGTTCATCTAAAAATTGGTTTTTTATTTCTTTATTGTGCTAAAATGTAGAAAAATGATTTATAATTCGAAATCATGTCCAAAAATCGAGCCATTGCTAGGTTACCATGAGTAGATGATACATGGAACTTTAAAAATTGTTAATTTTAATTAAATACATGTTTAAACTTCAATTTATTGCCGGTTCATTAACCCAAAATTGCACATTGATTAATGTACAAAAAATTGGTTTTAATCATTATTATTTATTATCATATTCCTTATACTTTCCTTCTCAATTGTCTCGAGTACTAATAATGATACAGAATAAGGAAGCAATGACAATTAGAGCGAATATGAATTTCCTTTCTACAGGTAAAACCTATTGTTATGATTACTTTTTTTGAAACAGTTCAAATGAAATGACATGAAATTTAAAAACACGAAAGCTACTGTCAAAGTATATTCATAAAAACGCAGTGGGCGGTCTAGCCTAGTAAAGGATTTCAAGAAATACCTACATACTCCTTTGTTAGGGGTTGTCAAGTTACCTGACTCATTAAACCCTCATTATTTTATAGAAAGTTAAATGTAATGTTGGTTGCCTAAATTCACATTACTTATTGTTAAACAATGAGATAATGAGAAATGATAGAAGAAAATACTCATCAAAGCTTACTAGATTATGTCAATACCTACAGGTTAGTATAAAATATACTTCGATTACCATAAAGATAACTTAACTGTGATGTATAATTGTTTTAACTTATTTTATTAATTACACCTAAAGGGACGCGTGTGAAGTTAGCACCCGACAAAGAATTCCAATAGTTCTGATTAGAGTTCTAGCTTCTTTTTAAAGAGTTTAGAAGTACTTCATAAAAAATAAAAGTTCCGGTCATTAAAGGTTCCAAATTTTAATTTAAAAAACGGGCTGCTCTTCACATCGAAAAGCGAGATCTAGTAGTTCTGATTAGCTAAATTACTATATTTTGCAAAGTTCTAGAGTTCCTGATATGAAAATTTTTTTTTGAAAATTAAAAAAAATTAAAATGTTTGAAAATTCAATTTTGACATGCAATAGTTTCAATCAACTTTTAATGTTCTTTTACTCATGCCTAAGGGTTGTCGCTAATTTAAAAAAAATTATAATCAAAAATGAAAAGGTTACAGCCCTTTTACTTAAAAAGAGAAAATGTTAACAAAAAACAACATTTTAAAGAGTTCTAATAGTTCTTGCAGCAGTATTCGAAAAGTTCTGAAAGAAATTTTAATGATCGAAAGTGATCCGATTAATATTTATAGAATTATTAGACTTTAAAAAATTGCACAACTTAAATTTTCTAAGTATTGACGATAAATATTTTGAAGAGTTCAAACAGTTCCAAAATATGTAATTAAAAATTATTATTAATTTTATTAAATACATAAATAAAAAGTTTACCTCGAGTAGGATTTGTACCTACGACCTGTACTTTGCTAGAGTACCGCGCTAATAATTTGTAATAGTTCCAAAATAGTTCTCGTGTAGTTCTCGACATGCTCTACGCCTTTCCAAAGAGTTTCGATGTTAAAATTAATTATATAATTTTTTTAAAAATTAATTTATCGCAAAAATAGAATATTTTTTACTAATTGTTTAAAAAATTATCTAATTAATTTCTGTCATCGGAACTATTTGGAAAGACATTGTGTACGCTCAGAACTATACGAGAATTGTTTTAGAATAATCCGAACTCTTGAAAATCGACCAGTGTCTCATCTATATCCTCGTACATTTTTAAAGTATCGATGAATTATGTTTTGAGGGGTTCCAATAGTTACCACAGTAGATTTGGATAATACTCAGAAAGTTATAAAAGAAATTCTAATGACTGAAAGCAATCCGATCAATATAATGTGTTACACAAAAAAATTTGAATTTATCACCAAAGTTAAAGAATCATTAAAAATAATTTTTTTTCATAGAAGTTTTGAGCTGTTTCAGCGTAAATAATTTTTCAATTATTAAATATATATTTTATGAAAATCTGGTGTGGAACTCCACACGACCTTCAAACTAAAGAATGGAAATTAAAATAATTTTAATATCGTTTTTCTTAGGATAATTATGCAATGTCTTTTATAATAAATTCATTACGAAAATAGGCAACATTATAAAAACAAAAACAATCTATGTCAAACAGAGGTTAATGGACATCTAGATGTTAACTTAAAAAATTAAAAGAAATGAAACAATTTTAATTGTAATTCCAACCTACATTATACATAGGTATAGAAGGTTATAAAATCAACTTTCTTTCACTATCGCTAAATCGATTTATTAGCACATTTTACAATTTTTGGCCAAGTTTCGCGAAGATCGGCCTTGATGTCCGTGTCTGTGTGAATGTATGTTAGTCCCTATTCACGATAACCCACGATGTATTAAAGTTATTTAACATTTACTTGGACGATACTTTGGAAAATCGCTTGTATTTTTAAGCTTGTATTTCATATTGACTTGGAGCTGATATACATTTTGGGAGAAATCCAGCGGCGGAATTAGGGCAGTTTTCGTTTTTCAAATATTTCTAAAATAGCTGCATATTTCAAAGATATAGACATATCTACATATATCGATTATGTTCTATGCCATTTTTAGATAGGACGTGTAATTTAGCGGCCAAAAAATTCCGAGTTCAAATTGTTTCAATACCTGAATAACGATTAATTTTATAAGAAAAGTGTAGACATATTTTTTAAAGAAAATTTAATTTTACATAACTTTTCTTTATAAAGTTTCTTAATATAAGGCAAGTTATGTCTCAAAATTAATTAAATATGAACGAAAATTGTTAAACTGTATAAAGAAGAGATTGCATAGTTATTCTAAAAAAATTATAATTAATAGTATATTATACATAGTGGGAGAAAAATACATGCTTTTTCCTGAGATGCAGTTTGCACCACGAGGGCGAAGCCCGAGGGCTACAAAACATCGAGGGAAAAATAGCATTCTCTCCTGAGATGTATATACTATTTTTTGCAAACACAAAACACGGAGAATTAATAAATTTAGTAATAGTTTCGTCAAATCCGTATGTTTTTTGGAATTCGTACCTTGACAACCATACCTAGTGCCAGAGAATTGTTTTCAAAAAACTGAAATTGTGAATAATTTCAATAATTGTGGGCCTGTATCATTTCTGTAAACGCTAATAAATAAGTTAGTTCTTTTAATTCTTGTGTTTTTATTTGTACTCAGTATTTGAAACTGTCAAAACATAAAATAAACTTCTTAGTGACATATTTGGTCTCTAGGGAGAAAATGTTCCACTTTGTCACAATTTTGGCAACAGAAACTTCGGCTTTCGCCAAAAAATTATTTCATTTCTTTTAATTTTTTAAGTTAGCATCTAGATGTTCATTAACCTCTGTCTGACAAAAAGTTTTAAACGTCTGTTGACATAGATTTTGTCTTTGTTTTTACAATGTTGCCTACTTTCGTAATGAACTTATTGTAAAAGAGGTTGCAAATTATCCTAATAAAAATGTTATTAAAATTATTATTATTTCTTTTAATTTCCATTTTGTATTTTCATAAAATATGTATTTAATAATTGACAAATTATTTACACTAAAACAGCTCAAAACTTCTATAAAAAAAATTATTAAGTCTTTAACTTTGGTGCTAAATCCAAATTTTTCTGTGTAACACATTAACTATTGATCAGATTGCTTTCAGTCATTATAACTTCTTTTATAACTTTCTGAGTATTATCCAAATTTACCGTGGGAACTATTGGAACCCTTAAAAGTATTGTACAGCGATACTTTGAAAATGTACAAAGATATATATGAGACGCTGGTCGATTTTCAGGAGTGCTGATTATTCTAAAACAATTCTTGTATAGTTCTGAGCATACACAGTTATATAATTAATTTTAACATCAAAACTCTTTGAAAAGGCATTATGCATGTTGAGAACTACACAGATCTATTTTGGAACTATTGGAACTCTTCAAAATATTTATTGTCGATACTTAGAAAATTTAAGCTATGGAATTTTCTTAAATCGAATAATTCTATAAATATTAATCGTATCGCTTTCGATCATTAGAATTTCTTTCAGAACTTTTCGAATACTATCCAAATCTGCTGCAAGGACTATTAGAACTCTTTAAAATATTTTTTGTTAACATTTTCTTTTTTTAAGGAAAATGGCTGTAACTTTTTCATTTTTGATTATAATTTTTTTTAAACTAGCGAGAACTCTTAGGAATGAATAAAAGAACATCAAAAGTTGATTGGAACTATTGCACGTCAAAATTGAATTTTCAAAAATTTTTAATTTTTTTTAATTTTCAAAAAAAAATTTTTCGTATATGAAACTAGAACTTTGCCAAATATAGTAATTTAGCTAGTCAGAACTACTGGATCTCGATTTTCGATGTGAAGTTAGTACCCCATTTTTCAAATTAAAATTTGGAACCGTTAATGAGCGGAACTCTTATTTTTTATAAAGTACTTCTAAACTTTTTAAAAGGAAGCTAGAACTCTAATCAGTTCTATTGGAACTCTTTGTTGGGGTGCTAACTTCACACGCGTCCTAAAGGGTTTTAATTACATACAAACTTTCATCATAGCGAAGACATATAATACGCTCAAAATCATTCTAATAATTGGAATGGTTTCCAAGATCATTAGTAACTAAGGCGTAGAGGCTTAAGGAGAATTGGGGAGCAATGGTAATATTAAATACCTTCAAAAGATCAATTAGGACATTAACAAAGATTTACAGTAAATTTGCTAAGGAAAATTAAGGAGCTATTAGTTCCATTAAGCAATGAAGCAAAATCAATTCATTTTGTTTAAACATACACCATTTTTTTTATATAATAATTACCTACCTATAATTTATAAGAATAAATTGGTGTTATAGTTTTTATTTTTGTTAAATTATGCAATAAAAAACACTGTAAAATAAGTTATATTTTTATCTTTGTAAGATTCTCCAGATTTCTTCTATCAATAATCATATTCTTACTACAATAACAATATCTATAGAATCCATTGTATAACAAGTGTACTTTATGATAATGACAATGGTTTTATTGAATTTGTTTTGATATGCAGAGTATAGTAATTTATTATACAAGACAATAAATGGACATTTTAACATTGAATTACCTAACAATGTTTCACGAAATGTTGTTATCAATGTATACAGGGTGTTTGGTAAGCATGCGGCAAAAATTCAAGGGGTTATTTCTTGGCCTATTCTAAGAATGTTTTGTCCTATGATGATTTTTGAAAAAACCCTTTGTTTCAAAATTTGCGACAACCACGTTATATTATATTTAGAATTGACATCAGTTCTACATACATAAAGGCAAAGTTTACATTGATTAGGACTTAAATCTCGATGTTGCAATCGACTTTTTTTTCACTATCGCTAAATCGATTTATTAGCTCATTTTACAACTTTTGGCCAAGTTTCGTCAAGATCAGCCATGATGTCTGGATGTTTGTGTGTGTATGGGTGTATGTTAGTATCCACGATAACTCCAGAACGAAAATAGGTACGTACTTAAAATTTTGTATTTAAACTGGACCGCCAACTTTTTACTTAAAACTGAGTGCCGGTCATTTGAGGTATTATAATCACAGCCATATTGCTGTAAATATTTTTTATAAATGCATTATGATAAGAAATGTTAAACGAATACTAACTTTTTAATTTACGTTATAATATTTACAATAATTAATTTTGGAACATTTTGAGCAAAAATTACTTTTTGAATAGATGACAGCATTGCCGAAACTAACTTATACTGGTTACATGTGTTAGTTGTTTTATTTACATTTTCCAACCTGACATGTACGCCTCTTCAGCTTTTAAAGCTTTGCTTTCCGTTTGAACAGTTTCAGCTTTCTAATTCTTTGATCACAATATTCTTCCGTAATTCAGTTGCCAGTTGTAGAAAAATCTCGCCGCTTGATGTTTTTCCACTTATTTTTTTGTAAACTATAAGCATTGATAGCAGCCAAGTCAATATATTATAAAATATACTGGCCACCTTCTTGAACCAGCTTTACAGAATATTTTGCGCCATTTGATCGACGACATCAACGCCATACTTGGTTTCGTTGTAAACTGAATCGTTTCAGGTTTTTTAGCATATTACCAATTCAATAGAAGTATGAAGAGTGCTTAGTATGAGTACGTTTTTGTTACGCTTAGTTTGATAGATAGTTAGCGTGCAATCATTACATTTCAATAAAATGGTCATAAAGCTCTTGGTTACCATTTTGCAAATGTGACTTCTTCTAGCTTTATTTACTGTTCACGATTGTATTACTAGCTGCAAGAATTCTAATTTTACCCTAAAGTAGTTGTCTGTTGTTACGTTGAGTCCTTTATTTAGGTATGGTTCAAAAGTTTGCATACATGTTCAGCAAGCCTTAGATCGTTTGGACGAATATCATCTTTCTAAATAAGGAAAACAATTCAAGATATATTTCGAACTCGTATCTACTGCCATCAAAACTTTATTCCAAATTTGTCGGGCTTGTTTGGCATATATTAAAAATCTTACTTTAGTTAAATAACTGCTCGTCAACTGTAATATTCGGTCCGTGTAACAGATTTTACAGTTATATAGAAATTTATACCAAACTTCAGATATCAAAGCAAATCTATCTGTTTGCAACTTTCTTTTCGATTAGATTTTGTCAAATCTTATGAATCTCATAATTGAAATCTGTTTCGCGCCATTGTTTCGGAAAATGCAGGCCCCATTTAGTGACCATAAACTATCAAGTTCCAAATTTCTAGCGCCGTATGCTCCACGAGCGTACAAAATAGCAATAAAGCATCTAATTTGTAGAAATGTGCATCGTTATTTCCAATTGTCTATGCGCTTCTTCTTCAGTGCACTTTTATAAACTTTAGTATAGGTTCATTTATAAAACGACAAAACTACTCACTAGATCGTTATTTGATTTCTTTGTATAAGCAGTAGGCCCAGGAGCTTCGAATCACGTTTCGTCGAGCATTTCTTCCTGGAGGATGAAAACCAGGCGGAAGAGTAGTCCAAAGAGTACCATTTTTGTCTGAAATTTCTTTCTACGAAATTAGTATTATTCCGTTTGCGCTTCTTGTCTCGACCTTGTTGATCTTTATTAGACAAAGTATTTTTGCAGCAAGGAAATTGTTTTATTTTTTCTGCATTTTGAACAGATCCAGATGTAGATGGTAAACAATCTGCATCATTCAACAAACATTCTGAATCACTTGTTCTTACATATTCTGAATCACTAATATTTTGATCACCACCGGATAATAATCATCATCCGAGTCTGATACTACGGAAATTGACCCATGATCAGATTGTTCATCTGGCATCCTAGCTCTTCTAAATATTTTAGAGCTTCTTCAGAACTCAAACTTTTCTGGACCACTGAGCTTCGTCACAGTAGTTCCACCTTCACTAGACCACATTTTACACAACAACTGACAAACTACAGCAATTAAACTTGACCAACTGCACGTTTAAAATCAAGTGGCGAAAATAAGTTGAAGTTCACATAAAGCGAACAAAGCGACTTGTATCTTTCGTGAGCGCGCGCAGCTCAGTTGAATGTCACGGTCATTTTGACCGGCGCGGTTATAGACCATAAACTATCAAGTTCCAAATTTCTAGCGCCGTATGCTCACGAGCGTACAAAACTATAATCATTAATCTTTGTCGGTGTAACTTCAATTTCCAATGGTTTTTCTACCAATCACTTTTATAAACATATAATACGCTCAAAATCATTCTAATAATTGGAATGGTTTCCAAGATCATTAGTAACTAAGGCGTAGAGGCTTAAGGAGAATTGGGAGCAATGGTAATATTAAATACCTTCAAAAGATCAATTAGGACATTAACAAAGATTTACAGTAAATTTGCTAAGGAAAATTAAGGAGCTATTAGTTCCATTAAGCAATGAAGCAAAATCAATTCATTTTGTTTAAACATACACCATTTTTTTATATAATAATTACCTACCTATAATTTATAAGAATAAATTGGTGTTATAGTTTTTATTTTTGTTAAATTATGCAATAAAAAACACTGTAAAATAAGTTATATTTTTATCTTTGTAAGATTCTCCAGATTTCTTCTATCAATAATCATATCCTTACTACAATAACAATATCTATAGAATCCATTGTATAACAAGTGTGCTTTATGATAATGACAATGGTTTTATTGAATTTGTTTTGATATGCAGAGTATAGTAATTTATTATACAAGACAATAAATGGACATTTTAACATTGAATTACCTAATAATGTTTCACGAAATGTTATTATCAATGTATACAGGGTTACAGGGTGTTAGGTAAACATGCGGCAAAAATTCAAGGGGTTATTTCTTGGCCCATTCTAAGAATGTTTTGTCCTATGATGATTTTTGAAAAACCCCTTTGTTTCAAAATTTGCGACAACCATATTATATTATATTTAGAATTGACATCAGTTCTACATACATAAAGACAAAGTTTACATTGATTAGGGCTTAAATCTCGATGTTGCAATCGACTTTTTTTTCACTATCGCTAAATTGATTTATTAGCTCATTTTACAACTTTTGGCCAAGTTTCGTCAAGATAGGCCATGATGTCTGGATGTCTGTGTGTGTATGGGTGTATGTTAGTATCCACGATAACTCCAGAACGAAAATACGTACGTACTTAAAATTTTGTATTTAAGCTTGTTTTCATTTGGCTTAGAGCTGATTCGATTTTGGGAGAAATCCAGCGGCGGACAGGGGGGTATTAGGTTCAGTTTTTGGTTTTTATCAAATACTTCAAAGATATAAAAATACCTAGATATAGACCTTAAACAGTTCGATTAATTATATTCTATGCAATTTTTTGACACGACGCGTAATTTAGCGGTAAAACAAATCCTGCTGTATATTATCGCAGAAAGTATATAACTCAAAATTGTTTTGAGTTATTGTCAGCCTTTGAAACTCATCATATTAAAACTTATAATGTCTTCCCAATTTCGTAAAGCATATCTTCCTTTAGCAATATTTTTTTAGATGCCAAATAAAATCCTGTAGATTTGAAATTTACGTACGCTTTATTAATCTATTGCAAACCTCTCATCAGTGGTGCTAATAAAAATCCCCTATTATCAAGGTGATGGTCACATATGTACAAGGTGGACAACTAAGAATGCGAGGTACTGTTTCTGGGAAACTACCCATCGTAGAGGCTTGCGCAAAAAAAAGTTGTTACTAAAACGGCCAATACAAAAAACTGGAAAATATTTTCATATTTCTGAAATGGCCGCTAGGGGGCGTAACTGCAATCTGGAATCTAAAAAAGTGATGTTTCTGTGAATTCTGCTATATTAACCTAATAAAAAAATAACTGATCTTAGAAGTCGAGGATAATCTGAACTTTTTTTGTTTGGCACTTTTTGACGTATCTATAAAAATAAAGTGGTGGGGGGTTTTCAAATGTTTCCTTAAATGACACCCCTTATCTTCGAAACGGCTAATCCGATTTTAACAAACTTGGGCGCGTTGAAAAGGGCTTTTCTTGGGCTACAAAAGTTAAAACAATTGAAGTTTTGTTAGTTTCATATGTTGTCGGTAGAGGGCTTTGTTCGACATTCCGACAGAAACGGTTAATTTTCGCAAAAAAATTAAATGCATTGGTATGACTTTTTTTCATGAACAAGTAGTTAAATGATGCCTAAACAAGCTCGCGAAAACCGCATCTCAATATCTTGTTCCTAACCTAAAATATCGGCCAAAGCAAACTTTATACGGAAATCTCTTAAATTTCTATTTTTTTTAACTATATTTTTCTGGAATTGTTTCTATTATGTAAGCTGTGGCCCTAAAAAGGACCGATTTAAAGGAGGAAGGTTTTTAATGCCCCCGTAAATGCTCGAAATGATGACCATCACGCTCTATGCATTGCTGAAGCCTCTCATGACTAGACAAAACTGCAGCTTCAATTTCGGCTCTCGGTATGTTACGTATTGCGTTACAAATCCGGTTTTTCATATCTTCTCTAGTAGTAGGTTGAGTCCGAAACACGATGTCCTTTAAGCGCCCCCATGAATAAAAATCGAGGCAAGTTAAGTCTGGCGATCGCGAAGGCCATGGAAACAGACTTCCTCTTCCAATCAACCGCTGTTGAAATACTGCATTAATATGCTCTCGTACATTAAACGCAAAATGTGCTGGGCAACCATCCAACTGCAAAAACAATTTTTGCCTTGTTTCCAAAGGCACATCTTCCAACAACAACGGTAATAGATTGGCCAAAAAGTCAATAAATACATTACCATTTAGGGATTGCTCGAAAAAATATGGCCCAATAATTCTGCTTCCCAGCATGCCACACCATACATTTAAACTCCAACGTCCTTGGCGCTGAACTTCACGCAACCAATGGGGATTTTCTGCAGACCAATAATGCATATTGTGCAGATTGACTCTCCCGTTACTACTGAAGGTGGCTTCATCGGTCCAAAGAATTTGAAATAAAAATTCTCTATTTTCGCGTATCATGCCTAACATCAAATGGCAATAGTCTAACCTTCGATCAAAATCTTCCTCTTTCAAGGCCTGATGCAAAACGACATGATATGGGTGCATTCTTAAAGTAATTAAAAAAAGTTTAAACGAATACCTATATATTTTGATGGCCATTAGAACTTACCTATGGTCCTTCAAAGTATTTTGAACCGTTGTCCGTGATATGCCCAACTCAGTGGATAATGGTCTTGTGCTAACATGAGGATTTCCTTCAATATAGCCCAGTACACGGTTAATATTTTCTTGTGTTCTTCCAATTCTTTGCCGTTGAAACGTAGGCCGAAAACTACCATTGGCTCGTAAGCTCGCCACTAATCGGAGAAAAACTTTACATCGCAAGAACGCCGATTTGGATATCGAGCCGCGTAAACTTTATTAGCTACTGCGGCATTCTGAAGACATTCAAAATAAACCGCAAGCATATCAAAGCTTCATTATTCGTAAAACGCATTTTAAAAGCACAAAAATTGCTCAAAGTAACGCGAAAGTATTGACAACTATTGCAATTTGAGGATTATGTATGTTTTATTTAGGTATCAGTATTTATTGCCTGCTTCTATTAATTGTATTTTTCGTACATTTAAACAAACAGAAATAGGCCTTTCGTATAACTTTTAGCATTGCTTACTTGCCTGTAGTAATTTCAAAAAGGGTGATTTTATTCTGGTGTATAAATTTACAAACATTTAAAATCGCAATTTCTAGGTAACCTATTCAGAGCCGAAATTGAAGCAGCAGTTTTGTCTACCCATAAGAGGCCTCAGCAATGCATAGAGCGTGATGGTCAGCATTTCGAGCATTTAAAACCTCCCTCCTTTAAATCGATCCTTTCTAGGGCCACAACTTGCATAATAGAAACAATTCCACAAAAATATAGTTAAAAAAAAAAAAATTTAAGGGATTTTCGTATAAAGTTTTTTTTGGCCGATATTTTAGGTTAGGAACAAGATATCGAGATGCGGTTTTCGTGAGCTTGTTTAGGCATCATTTAGCTACTTGTTCATGAAAAAAGTCATACCAATGCATTTAATTTTTTTGCGAAAATTAACCGTTTCTGTCGGAATGTCGAACAAAGCCCTCTACCGACGACATGTGAAACTAACAAAATTATTTTAACTTTCCGTAACCCAAGAAAAGCTCTTTTCAACGCGCCCAAGTTTGTTAAAATCGGATTAGCCGTTTCGAAGATACGGGGGGTGATTTAAGCAAACTTTTGAATACCCCCCACCACTTTATTTTTATAGATACGTCAAAAAGTGCCAAACAAAAAAAGTTCAGATTATCCTCGACTTCAAAGATCAGTTATTTTTTTATTAGGTTAATATAGCAGAATTCACAGAAATATCACTTTTTTAGATTCAAGATTGCAGTTACGCCCTCTAGCGGCCATTTCAGAAACATGAAAATATTTTCCAGGTTTTTGAATTGGCCGTTTTAGTAATAACTTTTTTTTCGCAAGCCTCTACGATGTATAGTTTCCCAGATACAATACCTCGCATTCTTAGTTGGACACCCCGTACATATACATCCGATAAAACAAATATATTTATCCTGCATTCCAAAGAATATATATATTATATATTATAAGATAACAGATTTAGACGCAAACATTTTGGATTACGATCAATCTGACTTAGTTACCGTTTTGTGTTGTTAGAACAATTTAAACACTGTTCTTGTACCATCACCTATGACATCTGGAGGATGTCCTGTAATTTGTCTTCTAAGAGATGCAACTTGTAGAAAATCTATATTTTTTTGTTTATCTAATCCACTTTTGTTAGGTGATTGTAGTTTTGTTTATTTAATCTAATTATGTTAGGTTACAAATACATGACGTCACACACCGGCAACATTCTCATCCCAAGTTCCTTTATTTACCGTCTCCTATAAAATAATGAAAAACTTGGTAAGAATTTGACAACAGTAATACATCATTTTTTACTGAGGTAACTAGTTGAGTACTATATATATATATATATATATATATATATATATATATATATATATATATATATATATATATATTATTGAATGCATCTGTTTTATTGTTAAAACAGAAGCAATTTTTATAAAAAACTTTGGTCAAATACAAGGTGTTGCAAAAAGTAGTAGCATCTTAAACTAATTTTTGAAGAATGTCAACGTCTTTTGATTTGTTTATTGATAGATAAACCTTTTATGTGACTATATTCGTTAAAAAATACGTCGGCAAACGAAGAGAAACCCTACAATTTGTTAATCAAATGCTGAAAAAATATCTGGTGTGGAACACCACAAAACCTTCCAACACACAAAATGGAAATTAAAAGCAATGTACTTAATAACATTGTTTTAAGATAATTATGCAACCTCTTTTATAATAAGTACAATACGAAAATAAACAACAGTGTAAAAACAAAAACATTGTGCTATGTCAAACAGGCGTGCATTCAAATGAAATAATTTTAATTATAATTTTTTTTAGTGTAACTATGCAACTTCTTTCATAACGAAAACACGCAACATTTTAAAAACAAAAATTTCATTTCAGAAAGAGATTAATAGACATAAATAGATGTCAATTAAAAAAAAGCCGCTCGCTTCTATAAGATATCAATAGTACAATTTAAACATTGCTTTAAAAAATACGTCTACAATTTTTCTTGTAAAATTAATCGTTATTCAGATATTGAAAAAAATTGAACTAATACTTAAATTCTATTTTAGGAATTTTTGCCGCTAAATTACGCGCCGTATCAAAAAATTGAATAGAAAATAATTAATCGATATGCTTAATGTCTATGTTTTGGGCGTTTTCATATCTTTGAAATATGCATGTTTTAATAATATTTGATAAAAACCAAACACTCACCAATAAACCCTCCTCCTCTCTCCACCGCTGGATTTTCCCAAAATCTAATCAGATCTAAATCCAGCTTAAATACAAAATTTTAAGTCCGTGGGTATTTTCGTTCTGAAGTTATCGTAGATATTTGCATACACACGCGCGCGCACGCACGAGCACACACACACGCACCCCCCTCCCCCCACGCACACGCTGACGCAGGCACAGACAACGACGACACAAACACACTGACACACAAACACAGACAGGCACAGACACACACACACACACACACACACACACACACACACACACACACACACACACACACACACACACACACCAGCACCCAGCACCCACCACACCACGCACGCAAGCACCCACCGTGAAAATAATTTTGTTCAATTGCGTGGAAACCCAAAATCGAGTGCGTCGACGTAAGAAATGGAATAGATTAAAGTTTAAACCATAGACACGTCGTTGCAGAATATTTAAAATACGTAACAATATATCCATGCCACTTTCCAAAGGGAAGAAAGTAACTCAATAGAAATAGACGAACTTATTCATGAACCTGATTGCAGATAGTTAAGAATTTATTAGAGATTTCGAAACCCCTTAAAATATACGAAGTGCTTGATAATAATAATAATCAAAAAAATCCAATTAGAGACAACCAACGTATTGCATTTGCATATCTGGTGCTGTTACCGCAACTATGAAATACCTCCCTTTACAAAACAGGCACCTAGAATTTAGATTATACCTACATAAAAAAATAAATAAGTATTATCTATATTGCCTAGTGTATAAAAACTTGTCACGTATATCGGAACAAGGTGTGATATATTTTGTAGGTAATTATAAAACAACCAAATCACCCTGTATATATTATGTTCATTCGTACTTAAATGTAATATTATGAAATTAACATAAAAGTTACCCACAAAATGTAACGTATCATTGTAATAATTTCAAAGTTTATTTATGCTTGGTAGCTGACAGTAGGCCTTTATGGTTCACCCTGTATCAACAATATAGATTGCAAAATTGTGAGTGGGTAGATATAAACTTTAAGAAATAAAATATATATGGCAAAATTGTAGAGATATTAAGTGTTTGCAAAAATCTATTGTAAATAATTCGTGAATCACCCTGTAAAAACTGAAAAATTCAACATTTTCAACTTTTACGCTTTGTATCTTGAAAACTGGTTTTAGTGTATCAGATTTAAAATTCATAACTCTTAAGGGGCTACTACAAATAATATACCTATACAGAAAAAATGGTTACATTTTACCAAGGAAATTTTTAAATACAGGGTATTCATGGTTTTTGTACTTTTCTTAAAATACATTAACTTTTAATAAATAAATCACCCTGTATATGTTGAAGCTATATATACAAATATACTAATAGTATCAACTTTCTCAAAAATCAATTAGGAAGTACATCGTTTTGAATTGTCAAAAAAAAATTGTATATTGTGGCTCATTTTGTAAAACACCCTATATAATAAATATTTGTTGTGCAACATTTTATCGTAAAAGTACCATATTGGATAGTACCTTCTGAAAAAATTGTTTCCTGAAGTTATACTGAAAATAGTGAGTTTCTGCAAAAAACTACCTTCATATATTTGTGAATCATCCTGTAGTTATAAATATTTTGAATTGTATGTATTTTACTAATGTATTACTTAAGTATGCAGTAAACATATTTATGCAACAAAAATGTAAGCTAGCTCTAAGTTTGAAAATACAAATTCCGAAAAACTGAACATTTTTCAACTTTAACACCCTGTATCTCAAAAACTAGTTATAGGATTGAGTTGAGCCCAATGACACTTTTGGTTACTAAATCGAGTACAACAACATACCAAAGTTTCAGAAAATTTAACCGGTCGCCATTTTTTCATTACTTGGGTGCGGGGTCCTTTAGACGACTTGCGAAATCGAATAATTTCTGGGTGTAACTCAATTAGAAATGACCCTGGTGTGTTTCAAAGAGTTCGGCAGTCAATGACGAGAAGATTGAATGTATGTATTCAGGCTGGAGGAAGTCATTTCGAACATTTATTGTAGATTGAGCAACTTTACATATACTTTTTGATAATAAAATGTTGTTACTGCCACAAATTTTGTTCACCCTGTATCTTCAAAATAAAGGGGTTTTTCAAAAATCATCATAGGACAAAATATTCCTAGAATAGGCCAAGAAATCACCCCTTGAATTTTTGCCACATGTTACCTAACACCCTATATAATATTGCATTTTATTTTGTGCTAGTGAAGGAGCCCCTTGGAGAGGGCATGAAATACGTGGCCCTTTCCTTTCCTTTTCTGTGCTACTACGTAAATTATAAAGTGTTTATAATTGTTAAGTTTTTTGTAAACGTCAAAAGCTACAAAGTGTCCTTGGCAATGTTGACTCTATAAAAGAATTAATAATAGTAATTTACTACATAAGACGATAAAGGGGCATTTTAACATCTAGTGAATTACCTTCCACAAGATGGTAATTTCTCTTTATCGTGGTGTATAATATTCCACTTTATTCTTTGCTAGTACATAATTCATCATAAACATCAGAAGTTAGGGCTGAAGTGCCCATGGCAAGTTAGATTACTTAAAAGAATAGGTAAAATTCATTTTTCAAAAGTCATTAATATGAAAACATTTCGGCGCTAATACATAATAAATTAATAGAATAATATCGTCTTCATTATCCTAGGCATTTAATTTTTCACCGATCACAATGTCATAAATATGCTGTAACCTTAACAATGCATAAAGTGATGTTATATCAATTCAATCGAAGTATTACATTAATTAACAAATCAAATTTTGACAAATGTTTTGACCTTTTTATTAAATTCCAGTTTGGAAAAAAAAATATTCTATGCACCTCGACAATAAATTATATTTTTAAGAATTTGTGGTTTATTTAAAATCCACAGCCCTCTTAAAAAATCTACTTTATTGCCTTACTACTATTATCTACACTGTGATTAAAGTGTATGTAACCTTAGCAACATATTCCACTGTAGAAAATTATATTTTAACCGCAAGCACTAAATAAATAAAATAGATTACAAATTATGCCTACGTAACACTTAGGAAAAGTAAAAATAGCTGCAAATTAGTAACTATTGAAGAAATGTTACCTGTATCTATAACTTTTCGTTCCATTAACCATCGATTAAAGGAATCTTTTGGTGCATCAATTGACTCTCTAGAATGACAAAGTTCTTGATAGCACTGTCGTAATTTTGATAATAAACTACATCTATAAGCTTCAAGTTCTGGATGTGAATGCATATAATTACATGGAGATCGTTCTAAAATAATTACATTCGTAGGTATGTCTAAGTCCCACGGGCCCGCTAAAACAAATTTTTTAACTTGGGTCCTCCAATTTCTTCTGATGGTCTTCTCTTAATAATAGGAATTGGACTAGTTACTAAAGGAATAGCAATCGGTGGCCCAGGAGGGTGACATATACCAAGAGGATCGGTGATCGGATCAAACTGTGGTTTAATTAATGGCATTTCCCACAAACTTTCACCCGTTTGTTTATTCCAAAAATATGGTCTATTCTCCCGCTTTGACCAAAATTTTCTCCAGCCCTGCTGAGATAATTCAGGTGGTAAATCATATTCAGGAAAAGTTGTAGAGTTAACAGGGGTTCCTTGAGGTGTAGTGGGCATTGTCATGTTGATATGTGGTGTTGGAATGGAATTAACATTTAAACCTTCAGCTGGAGGCCAAGCAGGTCGGTCCTCCGGTGGTTTTAAGTCGATTTCTTCGTTCATTATAATTTTGAAGATTTATCTTTTTAATTGAATTTTTATAACATTTTTACGGTTCTTTCTAAGAACAAAAATCATAAGCAATGTTTTGTAAGACATGTCACTACTCATTCTTTAACAAGTTTTGAATTTTCACTTTTAATAACATTTCGAACACAATTCATTCATTATATACGCACCAAATTACGTACATATCCACTTAGACGCCATTTATTTGACTGAAGAGAAAATGCGAATAAATAAATATTTTTGATGAGCACTAGCGCCATGCGGTCATTTTCTGAACAATAATTAAGTTGCATAACAAGCCCACAATAATTTTAATTTGCACTACATTATCGCTAGAGTACACTACAAAAATTGCGTTTATTTTTGATGTTATCACGTGCTAAACGAATCGCCAAAAGGCAAATTTTAAAAATTACGTGTTTGACGTTTAAAATGACATTTTGATTATATTCTTACGTGTTATTTGTACTGATACAGTATATGAGTATGTCACGGTGAGCACGCATTAGACGTTTATGAAGAACGCCTTAAGATGCATATCTGAAATTTTGGCCAAAGGGGTTTTTAGAGATTCGGAACCTATCTAAAACATTTTCAGAATCAGCTTTCAACGATTTCGGTTATACTGGAAGTTGACATTAACTACTTATTTTAAACGAAATTTTATATTTTTATTACATTTTTGAATACAAAAATTTAGCCGTTATTGAGATAGTTAATGTTTATTAATATTTTTTAAGTTTGCAATGTGATTTTGAAAAATCTGCAATGTGACCATAGTAGACAGAAATGGGTTTTATTTTTTGCATGTCTAAACTACTCTTTTAATGCACAGAAGTTTGTGCCTAAAGTTTACAGGGTGTTCAAAATGCATTAATATCATGAAATATTGACACATTAAAGTTGATTTTTTAAAAGGAATCCCCTTATATAAGCACACAATCTTGTACTGGTACAGAATTAATTTGTCTACCAACCTATAATAGATTTCTCTATACACCCAGAGCCGTTCCTAACGTATCTGCCGCCCGTGTGCTAAAATAAATTTCCCGCTTCCCTAACTTCTGATTAACCATAATTTCTTTGAAGCAAAACACAGGAAATGTGAAAAAAGTAAATTGTATTTCGGAAAAATAAGTCAGCAGGAACTTATCATAAATTAACATAAACAGATTATTATAAGTTTTTGTTCAAAGGTAAATATGTAATTAAAGTCTGTTATTAATTTTATTAAATACATAAATAAAAAGTTTACCTCGAGTAGGATCTGAACCTACGACCTGTACTTTGCTGGAGTGCCGCACTAATCAACTGCGCTATTAAGATTCGAGATCTCAATCGATGTAAATTTTGTCTGTATGTAGAACTGATGTAAATTCTAAATATGATGAGATACAATCGAATTACTTATATTAATGGAATGTGAGGCTGCAAGGATTCACGCATACCAAAGCAACTTAACTATTATTAAATTATTACGTCTTTGTTATGAACGAATAAGTTCAAAGGTAAATATGTAATTAAAAATTATTCTTAATTTTATTAAATACATAAATAAAAAGTTTACCTCGAGTAGAATTTGAACCTACCACCTGTACTTTGCTTAGAGTACCGCGCTAAGCAACTGCGCTATCGAGATTCAGGCCCCAATCGATGTAAATTTTGTCTTTAGGTAGGTAGGACATAATTTTTAATTACATATTTACCTTTGAACTTATTCGTTCATAACAAAAACTTATAATTTAATAATAGTCAATGTTGGTAGTGAATCCTGCGATATTCAGGCTAACATTCCATTAATATAAGTAATTTGATTGTAATCTCATTATATTAGAATTTAAATCAGTTCTACATACAAAGACAAAATTTACATCGATTGGATGATCTCGATAGCGCAGTTGGTTAGTGCTACTCTACAAGTACAGGTCAGGTTCAAATCTACTGAGGTAAACTTTTATTATTAATAAAATTAATAATAATTTTTAATAACATGAATAGATATTTATACTTATTAATGAATACATACAAACAAGTTGGAATAAACTTTGATTGATAAATTAACATGAATAGACATTTATACTAATTAATACTTATATTTATTAACACATTCTTTTATGAAGTGAATTTTGCTTTCCTTGCTTTTGTAGGTTTCAAAAAACTCCTCTCACCGCTAGCACCACTCACCGGTAATGTTAACAAGATTCTTATAGCAATTACTACATTTGAATACAGATAAATAGGTTTATTTGTAAATAGGTATTGAACAACGTTGCATTTATTTCAGGTGGAGTATAGGATGCAATGTTATCAATTTCATCGCATAAATCTTCGACAATAATATCTTTTTCATTTTTAGATGGACCAAATAATATGTTCTCTAAAAGTTTACATTTTAAAGACCTACTTACTTTATCTATCTTAAGGCAATTGTTTAACAGAACTGTGTGATGATTTTTTTATTTGATCGAACCTTTGTTCGATTTTTGTTAATGCAGTATCCAATATCACAAAATAAAATTAATTTTAATAGTCCTGTGGAGTTTTGGAATGTCACCTTGCTTTCATAATCAATGGATCGTTTTTTATGCCTTAGTTTGTAGCAGCAATTACTTGTTTCCTGTATTATTTTGCTCACGACGTTGATTTTGACTAAAAGGTTATACCATATTACTATGCAAGATATGAAAAAAGATTGAATTTCTAACAATAAGGAATTTTCCACATTCTTATATCAGAATCTCTTGTCTATCGGAATAGAGCTTATATAAAGCATCATATATTTTATCTAAATTGTGTTTAAGAACTTTTAGTGCGTTGATTATGCTTTCTCACCTAGTATCCCAAAGGGTTTTAATGTTAAAGTAGGGATTCCATCTTTTAATACCTCCCAACGATTAGTCGGCGCAGAGAAGAAAAAAAGGAAAGATCACGTATTTCATTCCCTCCCCAAGGTAGATGGCGGGCTGTTTGAGCTTTCAAGCTCCTTCAGCCACAACCATGGATTCCCAGCATACATACATACATTAGTTAGGGTTCTGAGGGAGAAAATACGATCCCAGCATTCGCCTAAGTATCCGCACAAGTTGTGCGTATATGCAGTGACCATGCTGCTACACGTGTGTGAGAAAAACCTCCTGAAAAAACTCATACAAGGTAGACGGTAACGGGAATAGTAGAAGTGAGGCGCTACTTTTGTACAGCTCCGCCCACTGGGGCACCTTCCCTCCACTTTTTGGACTCACCCACGTGGGAAGCGTATATTTGGAGGGGGTCGGTTTCTTTTCGGAGGCGCCACTTGGGCGAAGTTGAGCCCTAATTAGTGTGCTTTTGGCAGTATTAAGATCATTTTTGACTGTATACCCCTAGGAGGTTAGGCAATTGCGCGTACAAGCAGTGTTCTATTGGAGGGTGTAAGGTTAAGTCACGCCCCACTTTTAGCTGATTGGTCTTGCGTGCACCCACCTCTCTGGCTTCTGATTGGTCCTTAGCCCCACCCAGTCTCTGTGCTCTGATTGGGAGAGGATTAAGTCTGCGTGCTGATTGGTTATGGCGGGAAATTTGAATTTGTATTTTAATAAGGGCCCTAATGCTAACTTGTAAGATACGTGTAGATCTTCAAAACTTGTTCTCCGGCCTTCGCCCCTGTCGCGGCCCACCGGTTGGAAATGGGATGGGGCCCTAACCTTATAAGACAAGTGCAGAATCTAGCTCTTTGGACTTTGGCCCCTATCGTGGCCCCCATGGTCCAATTGTATGTGGGTTCTAACCTAATCTTATAAGACAGGTGAAGGCCTTCGCCCCCCGTCATAAAAATTTGTCTTCTAATAAGGTGGCCCTAATGCTAACTTGTAAGACAGGACTTGTGTTAGGTCAGCGCCCTGACTTCCTTGTTACGAAACTTGAACTTGTCTTGCTATCTACTTGTGTATAGACTAATGAATATTTTTTCTGTAATAAATGTAGCTTCACCTAGCGGTAGGACTAATTAGGGGTTTGTTTGTGGCGCCATCTAGTGGTGTATAGACTAATGAACATTATCTGCAAAAGAAGTTGATCATGACGTCTATCTTGTTACGGAACTATTAATTAAAACAATTAAAGTACTAAAAACGCTTTTATTTATCAGAGTAGAATGGTTGAAAAACCAGCATTATACAGTACCTGGATTATCTCATCATTTATAACTAAACATGTAGTGAAAAACTTATTTACAAAACCAAGCAATGGTAAATTATTTATTCTAAAATACAAAAACATTATCGTATAAAGTCCACACACATCCAAATGGTAATCCTGCAATATTGTTTTGTTGTAGCGAAACCATCTAGAATACTTCTTAAGGAAACGTAAATGGTAACCTAGCGGAGGTCGTCCGAAGGAATCAGAATATTCCCCGTTACCATTCTCGTCAATGTAGATAGCAGTCCAATGCTGACCTGTTTTTTTTTTGCTGGATCCGTGTTTACAATAATTGCACAAGGTCTAGGTGCGTGTCGCGGCAGCTGATTAGAAGCACATACAAGTCGAAACACATTGTTGTGGCTGGGGATCGATTTCAAACATTTCAACACTTGTACCGCATACATCTTTGGAGTTGGTATGCACCCAGCCTTGCAGTAGTTTTCCAGAGCGCACATAGGCTCCTCGATCTTAGGGTTTAAACAACTATACGCCTTTGGCTCCTTTTTCAATTTTTTAAGCGGTGAGCAACCAATCTCGTCCAAGTTTGGTATTGGTTTGTTAAGGAATCTTAAAACAGCCGTTTTTATACCCTTAATGTGAATTTTGTTAAAAGCAGAGTTCGTATCAGTTCCTCTTGGAAATCATTGTATGGCACATACCCTGACCGCCATTTCGAGCCGTGATGTTTATCTTCTAAATACCTTATCTGTCTTGACAAGAGCTTTGTTATAAAATAATCTCGAGGTGGATTTATCAGCATCAGCCGTAACGAACCATGATCTGTAATCGTGGACATTTCTTTCGGTATGAATTCGTTATCAACACCTCTAAACCTTTGTACGTCCATGTATGCGTCCATCTTCTTTCAGCTGTTGTTATACACTGAAGTTTGTGATCTAGAGTTGCCCCTTTTAACAGGCGAAATCCACGACCACATTCCGATGTTTATCGATCTCAATCACATTATAGAATTCGTCGTACACCAAACAGTTAACGGTTTCTACGAGAGATTCTTCAAAACCGATTTCTAGGCGAAGGGAGACGTTTCTAACTAAACTCCAGTGTATTATACTTCTAAATATACCACCTAGCCAGCTTCCTATTCCGTGACCACGTTGATATGGGGCGCCTCTGTAGATAGAACCAATGCCGTTACCGGCCTGATCCATATAATATTGTTGATAAGGACCAACCATCATTGCACTTTCTTAAAGTGTAGCTTCAGTCACGACGTCCCAAACTCGAATGGCTCGAATTGCTGTACGATATCGATGTTTTCAAATTCCCGTGTCATCGCAGGCATGTAGTGTGTAGGTGACAAAATCCACCTCTTTATGACCGCCGTAAGCGTAGTTTTCAGAAGCAATATTTATTATACGCATAAGCGGGGATAAAACATCGCCCGCAATTTGCGGTTCAACGATGTCGTAATAAACAAACATCTGCGTTGGTAATACTATCCATATACTAGCGGGGTGCGTGGGCATTGGTTCCATAGCTATGTTTTGATACGGCCGATAACCCAGCTGTAAGGCTAAACGTTGTGAGAATCCGAATAGCGAGAGGGAGGTTTTTAATTTCGTAGTGACGCGCTTAGTTAGATTATGGTATTCGATTGTTACCAATTTACTTATTAGCTCGTGACTATTTAGCTCGTTGGCAATTTCTTCAATATTGGCATAATTCCCCGAGGCAAAACGTTACATATACCATCCGTCCTTGGTATAAATGGCTTTCTCGCTGTCGTATTGGAAATGTGATGCAGCCTTTTTTAATATAGTCTCTAACATATCCTCTTCTCCTGCGGGTGGATCAATTCCATAATAAATTAAATTGTCTGTCGCGGAAGAAGAACAAGGTACTGAATCTGATTCGTTTGGCAGTTGTGTAATAAAACTTGACGTCATATTGTCGTGAAATATGTAATGGAACTATTACTTAATAAGGTAAGATAAAACTCCATTTTATATATCTCTCAGCAGCGAAGCTAACACCTAGCTATTAAATTTGTCACTGTATCCACGCCACTTGACCGGGTATTGTTTATATCGTTCGCGGCCTTCTCAACTAAAATCTTATCAACTTTGAATAGGGCGTCTTTATCAACCGTAACAACTTGCAACTCCACCTCGTAAAAGATCGTTATTAAGATCGCTTATGCAATAAACTGGAGGTCTGCTTTTTATCACTGCACTAATTGTAACAACTTCCTCGCTTCAGTTCGTTTCATATCCCTTCTCAAAGGTGTACTTAGTTCTGGCGATTCTAACATGTTCACCGGCTTTATATTTAGGATGACGTGATGTGTCTAAGCCTTTCGTGTACAGGTTATTCCACACTTCCAAAATATTTTTATCGTTTACAGACGCAGGGGTCATCTTTATACTTGAATAAGGGCTATTGTTGTAAGCAGTCACAAGTTCTTGGAGCACATCAATATACCTGTTGGAATTTTTGTAGGTGAAATAACGCCACATCCTTCTTTTCAATGTTTTATTAAATCTTTCAACTACAGATGCTTTTACATTAGGGTTATTTGTTACATAGAAATTGATATTTTGTTTCTTGAAAAAGCTTTGTACACTGACTGTCACAAACTCCTTGCCTTTATCAGTCTGTAGATTTGCCGGTGTATTCTCACTTTCCTTAAAAATATCGGTGAATGCTTCAATTACAGATGCGGTTGTCTTCGTTTTAAAAACTCTTGCCCAGGCCCTCTTGCTAAACACATCAATAACTGTTAGAGTAAAATCAAAATCGGAAGACACCAGCGCAGAAACGCATTTTTAAACTAGATAAAGATGCAGTAATGATTGGAAAATGACACAGATATTAGTACTGTGCACTCTAAAAACGTTACTTTCCAGCTGATCGTTTGCCAACTTTTGTTTATTCTATTATTCTACAAAACAGTTTATTTTAAAACTATCCGCTGCCTGTATTGAATTTATAAGTAAGTTACTTTAATTATTAATTTCATGTTATATTAATGTAACCAAATCTAGTTCTTTATATAATGTGCGACGAAGTATATCTCATAACGCTCAAGCAAGAAAACGCCATGTGTTATCTGAAGACGCTCGCAAGATTGTGTGAACAATTACAAAAACTTTAAAAGTATCAATTCAGGTAAAAGCAGTTGGATAAACGTTTTATTTTGTAATATTCAAGGAATTTATAACCTCATTAAAGATGACGAAACAGTTGGATATTCGGGAAAGAAAACGTCATTTAAAGTTTACTTTTAAAATGAGCTTCAGGTAAGTTTACTGATTAATTTTAATCATATCTTATCTTGGGTTTTGTGTAGGTGGAAAAACAGCCGATCGTCGTAAGATTATAATAGAACGACATGAAATACGTTCTTTGCATTGTGCATATACACGTTCGATCACTAATTATCGGAAAGCAGGACGACCAGTTTATATCACATGTTTATTTAATTTTATAACGTAAATATGTTGCTATTTATCATTATTTTAGGTGGTGAAATGGGCTTTATAAATAATGCTCTGCTAATGTTTAAATCTGGCTAAAATCAGGAGATTAATTGTTATTGGCAAATGTATTTTAAAAAAACTAGATTTTGTAACTATGACAATAAAATATTATTTTACTTTATGATTATTTCAAAAATTTTACTTGTAAAATTGTATTCTTGAACAACAAACGCGAAGTAACGTAACCTAAACTTTTATTTTTTCAAACGTATATTTTTTTGTTGAGCTTTACACTCTGACGTCACTTTTTTTGCGCAGCTTGGTGTCTTCCGATGTTGATTTTACTCTAGTATGTAGTAGTATCCACTATTGCGTTTACTTAAAGTTCGCATATCGCAAAGATACAATTGCCACGGCCCGTAAATGTTGCTCACAAAACATTTATTTCGCGGAACCTTTTTTCTGGCAGGTTTATGAACCGTATAAGCCTCCAGAGCCTGCAGGCATTTTTTCACTTCATCTTATCTACCCTTTACAGCATTAACTAAAAGTGTTATACCCGCAAATCCGGTAGGATGCTCTGGATCATAGTATACAGCATCCATGTTACGTTACGTTCTCCACGTATCCCAATCTAGTGAAAGTTTTCTTCTTCGAAAGGATCTTCGCGGGGTTTCCTTCGATTCACTATAGGCATCGTAATTCTCACCTATAGTTGTGAGGCTCGGTTCAACAGATCGATAATGTTAGAATGAGAGATGATCTCACCTTTTATTGTGACAGTACCGCTTTTATACCAAAATAAATCACAGCCCACATTCAGTATACGCAAGAAAGCCTCACCTTTCTTCCTGTATGAAACAGGCAGGGTTGATACTATCCCGTCATCTGCCAGACCTTTGCGTTTCAGTGAATCCCTGATATCACCATCATCACCGCTGATTGTTATACTAGCGGGTTGACGTAACTGATTGGAAAAATGTAGATATCTTTGAAGAACCTGATTGTACTGCTGCCATTTTCATGGTCGGTCATTTTGGTTTTTAATACTTTATCCATGTCGTTACCCAGTTGGTTAATGTGTTGTTTTGCGTGACATCTGGCGCTCGCAGGCGTTGTATAAAATCCATAGGTAGAATAATCATCTTCTTCAGATTGTGGTCCATAGTTATATTGCAACAAATTACCTAGAATTCCGCCAAGTAATGGTACTAACAGGAGCGGTAGAAATGCGCCGTCCTTCTGTACGAGAAACTGTTTCTTCTTTTTTATAGATTCACCTCTCTGGGCCAGTCGCCTTAAAGTGTACTTATGTTGAGACAGTCGCTGCTTTTGATCAGCTGACAGAGGTATACGACCTTTTAAAATGTTATGTGCATACTCGCAAATGCATTCCACCTGGTTACTATTTAGATATTTCAATAAAGCGTCACGTTGACTTTTACTTAATCTGGCTAAAGCGCGCAGGATATCGGTGTTTTCGATTAAAGCGCCAACCATTATATACGATGTAATCTTTATGACTGTGAGGCTTAAACCCTTTTTTCGCTATATATATATATATATATATATATATATATATATATATATATAAATACCTTGAAGCCCGAATATGTTTGTTCTATAGCGTGGCACATCCGGTGTATTCTGTTTTAAATCGAACAATAAGTATCCGTGCGGATTAGAAGTAGCATCTTGGTACGCTGCCTCTAAAAATTTCGGGTTGTCAAGTGAAATCTGTCTTGCTAAATGCTGTATCTGTGCCCTGCCACGTGGATTCTTAAACAAGATTATGTAATGTGCGTTGAGTGAGATATCTCGCTTTCCACGTCCTTAATGAAATATGTTTTACGTTCAGAAAAACACGCTTAGATTTCTATGATGACAACCCTTTGTAAAAATATCAACCACCGAACCGTTAGTCTCGCGCATTAGATCGTCAATTATCATTAAGATCGGTTTTTCTCCTTCAAATGGTTCCATATCAGATAATCCTTTCTGAAATTCCACTGAGAGATCTTTGAATAATGGTTGCCATTCGCCGTAAAACCAGATAATTTTTTCAATATTTTAGATATTTTATAAAAAATCAACGATAAAATACGATTTCCCACAACCATATCGCCCCGCTGCTATTGCAGAAAGGGGGTGCTTAAAGTGACCTTCCATCTCCAAACGCTAATCGGTACTAAGGAGTATCCTGTTATCATCACAACTTAAATACTAGCTGAAAAAAAAATCTGCAATCACAGGTATATTCTACCCCGTTTTATTGTGTTTATTTATAATGTCTAACCTGTTTAATTAATCGCAGCTCATTTATTTATTTATTTATTTAAAAGCAATTTGTGTGTGTGTGTGTGCGTGTGTGTGTGTGTGTGTGTGTGTGTGTGTGTGTGTGTGTGTGTGTGTGTGTGTGTGTGAGTATTTGAACATACAGATAAATCATGTATAATTTCGAATGTAAAGGTGATGACCGCTTAGACAGAGAATCTGCCTGTATAAAGCGCTAGGGTAGAAAATGGTTATTATTCCACCTAATATCTGGGCCTTAATGTTTATTGCAGCAGCAAATTTTAAAAATACTTGTAAACACATTAATTTTCACGATGTTGACGGCTGTTTATTACTTTCCAATTCATAACTGCATTCCATAAAAACGGTTTTATCATGTAGGTGTAATCATTTTAAATGTATGTTGTAAATAAGAAACATCGTTTTGTATATAAATTCATATAAGGTCGCTAGTAGTAATGAGGCACCTCACCTTTCACTTTTTGACGTCATTTGACCTTGGGGATTCCCCACGCTCGCTTACGTGTAGGACGTGTTTTTTCACCCCTATTTTTGTACATCCACGTGTGAGACCGCATTTTCAACCCTTATTTTTATATACCCTCGTGTGAGACCGGATTTTCCACCCTTATTTTTACACGCTTACGTATAGGACGTGTATTTTCACCCTATTTTACACATCCACGTGTGAGACCGTGTTTTCAACCCTAATTATTTTTACTCGCTTACATGAAGGACCGTATTACCCTTATTTTTATGGTTTCTTTTGGGGGTTAAACCTTATGGCTGTATTAAGGACCTTTTGACAGCTAGGACTTTTGCTAACGTGAGGACAGTGGTGGGGGCTGGTCTTGGCTTAGAACTGTATTTAGGGTTGGAGGTTAGGGTGGGGTTGGTCTAGGGTTAATCTTAGGGTTATTTGGTGGTATTAAGGACCTTCTGGCTATATTAAGAACAGTGCCCCTGGAGGTTAGGCAAATGCACACGCATACAATGTTGGAAATTGCATAATTAATAAGATATTATTATTAAAATTATCGACCCTATTGCTCTTAAAATGGCCACATGCTACTGGATGATCTTTTACCTAAAACGTTGTATTTCTAATAAGGAGGTTCTTGTGCGACACGTGTAGGGCTTCGCAACTTGTTCTTAGGCCTTCGCCCCCCTGGCTCCTTTGAGTAAAAATTGATTTTAGTGCCATCTAGCGGCGTAAAGACTAATGAACATTTTCTATAACAGAAGCTGATAATGCACACCTCTCTCTTACTCTATCTTGTTTCTTCCTCCCCTCTCTCTTTCCACACACACACACACACACACACACACACACACACACACACACACACACAAACAATTCAATTAATTAATCAATCTCAAACAAAGCACGCTCGATCACCAGATCAATCTCAACCAATCAACCGATATTATGTCTTACAGTTTTGCGGAAATCAGATTAAAGTTGAAACTGAATACATTCAAGTTTAATTAAATATGACGTGAAATAATAAATAATTTCTACCCTAATGGAATTATGCTTTATGTATAGGCAGATCCTCTAAACAGCCACCACCTATACATTAGGAACATCATATCTGATTTATTTGCATGTTTAATTACATACACACAAAACTATTTCATTGTAACGTGTTCATTAACAGCTGTAAAAACCCATTAAAAAGTAATAATTACTTATATATAACATAGAGTTAAATTAAAATTAACATGTTTTTAAGAATATCAGGTTGATATAACGGAAATAAAAGGCAAAAGGTTTTAATGGTTTATTATTATATAGGTGAATTAACAATAACTATAAGTTTAAATCCACGAATGCGTACTTACTATTTTTATAGAGCGGATCTTATGACGTTATCCTATAAGCATGGTAATACATTTTAAAAATCTTTATCGGCATTTTTGTTAGCAATATCAGGTAAAAAAAACATAGATTAAAAATAATACGCTCACCTTTAGAAGTTTTTCCTTCAACGCTGTCATATGCTAAACTGAATTTTTTATACAACGTACCTCACTAAAACACGCTTGTGAATGGCTGAATATAAAACACTCGATTACATACCGGACATTAACTATTTAGAAAGTAATACAGAAAAACCTGAATTCGTATTTAATAATTATGTTGTACTTACAAAAAATTTACATTCAAAAACACAAATATTTTAAAAACGTCTAATACCACTAATGTTGCATCATAATAATAAAAACTCATTATACAGTGATTACATATTAAATACTTAAAATATGTAACTTTATACTACGTCTATTATTACATAGAGGTGGGATTATTATTAAATTTAATTGATTTTGATAGAGCTCTGGAAATACTACAACCGTTCGAAATCTTGCTTCTTCTCTCGATATCAAAAAAGCTATACTAGTGATGCATTAAGTAAGCATAATAGCGGATACAGCTACATTGCTAACGATTATTGATGTTTTTTTGCATGAGATTTTTTGAATGAGACAGCCTCGCAGGTATTTTTTAAGAAAAGCTATACACATCTCACGAGATCAAACGAGATTTTTGAGATACAATCTCCTCATCACCTGCACCTTGAACGATTATATTGTAACCTATAAAGCAAGCTAATAACCCTAATAGTTTATCAGACATTATTACATGGACACGAGGTTAGCTCTAAATTAAATGATTTCAACGCCGCTCTGGGAATGCTGTACACTTAAAAACCTTTAAGTCTGCTCGCCGAAGTTGTACCGTATTCACTTTCTTCAATTTTATCTGCACTCTGTTTCGAGGCTGTAGCACGTTTTTCTAATACATAAACAGAATCTTCAATACTGTGATACGTCTAGCAGCAAAACACATTAGCTAGTTAGTTTCACCTCTATATTACTTTACATGCAAGTCTGATCTTATCATAAATAAATACATCTGTCAAAAAAAGCTAATTAAACATAACTCCACGGCCAGGGTATAGCAAGCAACGCTTCCAATTATAGCTCTTAGTCAACACAATAGGGCCTACAACTACATACAATCGACTAGCACTGCTTTAGCACGAGGATCAAACGAAAAACACGTACGCATGCACCCGCGTAAGCACACACGTTCGCACGCACGCACGCACTTAAGCTCGCACGTACGCTCGCACGTACGCACGCACGTACGCACGCTCGTACGTACGCACGCTCGCACGTACGCACGCTCACACGTAGTATAAAGTTACATATTTTAAGTATTTAATATGTAATCACTGTATAATGAGTTTTTATTATTATGATGCAAAATTAGTGGTATTAGACGTTTTAAAATATTTGTGTTTTGAATGTAAAATTTTGTAAGTACAACATAATTATTAAATACGAATTCAGGTTTTCTGTATTACTTTCTAAATAGTTAATGTCCGGTATGTAATCAGTGTTTTATATTCAGCCATTCACAAGCGTGTTTTAGTGAGGTACGTTGTATAAAAATTCAGTTTAGCATATGACAGCGTTGAAGGAAAAACTTCTAAAGGTGAGCGTATTATTTTTAATCTATGTTTTTTTACCTGATATTGCTAACAAAAATGCCGATAAAGATTTTTAAAAATGTATTATCATGCTTATAGGATAACGTCATAAGATCCGCTCTACAAAAATAGTAAGTACGCATTCGTGGATTTAAACTTATAGTTATTGTTAATTCACCTATATAATAATAAACCATTAAAACCTTTTGCCTTTTATTTCCGTTATATCAACCTGATATTCTTAAAAACATGTTAATTTTAATTTAACTCTATGTTATATATAAGTAATTATTACTTTTTAATGGGTTTTTACAGCTGTTAATGAACACGTTACAATGAAATAGTTTTGTGTGTATGTAATTAAACATGCAAATAAATCAGATATGATGTTCCTAATGTATAGGTGGTGGCTGTTTAGAGGATCTGCCTATACATAAAGCATAATTCCATTAGGGTAGAAATAATTTATTATTTCACGTCATATTTAATTAAACTTGAATGTATTCAGTTTCAACTTTAATCTGATTTCCGCAAAAACTGTAAGACATAATTTCGGTTGATTGGTTGAGATTGATCTGGTGATCGAGCGTGCTTTGTTTGAGATTGATTAATTAATTGAATTGTTTGTGTGTGTGTGTGTGTGTGTGTGTGTGTGTGTGTGTGTGTGTGTGTGTGAGAGAAAGAGAGAGGGGGAGGAAGAAACAAGATAGAGTAAGAGAGAGGTGTGCATTATCAGCTTCTGTTATAGAAAATGTTCATTAGTCTTTACGCCGCTAGATGGCCTAAAATCAATTTTTACTCAAAGGGGCCAGGGCGAAGGCCTGAGAACAAGTTGCGAAGCCCTACACGTGTCACAAGAACCTCCTTATTAGAAATACAACGTTTTAGGTAAAGATCATCCAGTAGCATGTGGCCATTTTAATAGCAATAGGGTCGATAATTTTAATAATATCTTATTAATTATGCAATTTCCAACATTGTATGCGTGTGCATTTGCCTAACCTCCAGGGCACTGTTCTTAATATAGCCAGAAGGTCCTTAATACCACCAATAACCCTAAGATTAACCCTAGACCAACCCACCCTAAGCTCCAACCTTAAATACAGTTCTAAGCCAAGACCAGCACCACTGTCCTCACGTTAGCAAAAGTCCTAGCTGTCAAAAGGTCCTTAATACAGCCATAAGGTTTAACCCCAAAAGAAACCATAAAAATAAGGGTAATACGGTCCTTCATGTAAGCGAGTAAAAATAATTAGGGTTGAAAACACGGTCTCACACGTGGATGTGTAAAAATAGTGAAAATACACGTCCTATACGTAAGCTGTAAAAATAATGGAAAATCCGGTCTCACACGGTATATAAAATAAGGGTTGAAAATGCGGTCTCACACGTGGATGTACAAAAATAGGGGTTAAAAAACACGTCCTACACGTAAGCGAGCGTGGGGAATCCCCAAGGTCAAATGACGTCAAAAAGTGAAAGGTGAGGTGCCTCATTACTACTGTCGCTCTAAGTAGTGCGCGAAAGTGTAAGGTGAATACGAGCTGCCATGGAATGTATAAAATATTTTAATATGTAGTTTAGTTCTCCAACGCCGTTATTATTTGAACAGTTGAAAGAAAAACACATCTGAAGGTATGCGTATTATTTTTTAGTGTATGTTTTACTTGATATTGTTCACAAAAATGCGAATAAAGATTTTAATGTGTTGTTATAGGAGGAGGCTGTTATAAATCAACCAACTCTGCATCAGCTCTTATTCTATCCGATCTCTACCCATTTATTTTGTTAATTACATAAAGGTGTGAGTGTAACGCTATTTTTTGAAATTAATTAATAGTATTATGCGGTACGTATTTGTTGGTATTAAACTTCGTAGTTATTGATTCGCATGTAATAATAAACCGTTAAAACCTTTTGTTTTTTATTTTCGTTATAGCAATTTGATATTTTGAACTGTGGCTGATTTTGAGCAAGCAAACTGTAATTAATTAAACTAAATCAGTTTTTGAACTGTAAGATGGTTCCCGCAAACTGTAAGGCATGATTTATTGACTTTGGTTGATTGATTTGGTTTGATCGAGCATGATTTGTTTGAGATTCATCTGCTTAATTAATTAATTGATTTGTTTGTGTGTGAGAAAGGGCCGAAAGAGAGAGAAAAACGGATAAACGAGAGAAAGAGAGAGGTGTGCATGATCAACTTCTATTTCAGAAAATGTTCATTAGTCTATGTGGCGCCACAAACAAACCCTAATTAGTCCTACCGCTAGGTGTCAATACGTTTATTACAGAAAAATATTCATTAGTCCATACACAAGTAGATAGCAACACAAATTTAAGTTTCGCAATAAGGGGGCTAGGGCGCTGACCTAACACAAGTCCTGTCTTACAAGTTAGCATTAGGTCCACCTTATTAGAATAGAAATTTTTATGACGAAGGGGGTCGAAGGCCTATACCTGTCTTATAAGATTAGGTTAGAACCTACATGCAATTGAGCCAAGGGGGCCACGTCCCAAGAGCCAGTTTCTGCACTTGTGTTATAAGGTTAGGGACCCATGCTATTTCCAACTGCGACAGCGAAGGCAAGAATTTGAAGATCTACACTTGTCTTACAAGTTAGCATTAGGGCCCCTTATTAGAATACAAATTCAAATTTCCCGCCACAACCAATCACATGCAGGCTTAGTCCTCCCCCAACCAGAGCACAGAGACTGGGTGGGGCTAAGGACCAATCAGAAGCCAGAGAGATGGGTGCATGCACGACCAATCGGTTAAAAGGTGAGGCGTGGCGTAACCTTACACTCTGCAATAGAACACTGCATGTACGCGCAATTGCCTAACCTCCAAGGGGTATACATCCAAAAAGGCTCTTAATACTTCCCAAAGGACACTAATTAGGGGCTTAACTCCGCCCAAGGGTTGAAAAAGGCCCCCGAAAAGAAACTGACCCCACCCTTCAAATGTACGCTCCCACGTGGGTGAGTACAAAAAGTCGCGGTGGAGCTTCTGACGTAAAAAAGTGGAGGGATGGTGCCAGTCTTCTACTAGGACTCGAACACTGTCCCCTTAGATCATCTCAACAAATGTTGTGAGTCTTCAAAAATTCTATTACAACATTAGTTACACCATGCCCTCTTGAATCAGATATTGAAATTAATCCTAAAGGTGCTCCGTAACTTAAATTTGATTTGATTCATTACTTAACAGAACTAATCTTTCCACAGCGGAACCGAGCTGGTAGCGTAGTGGTGACACGACCTGCCTAGCATTCGGGAAGTAATGGGTTCGGTTCCTGTTACCATCTACCTTGTATGAGGTTTTTTTAGGTGGTTTTGCTCATACACATGTAGCGGCATGGTCACTGCGTATATGCACACCATGTGCGGCTGCTTAGGCGAATGCTAGGGTAGTAATTCCCCCCTCAGAACCGTAACTCCGTTCCATCCGATCCTATCCTGACCACACCCATCCTTAATCCCACCATACATATATACGTAATGTATGAATGTATGCTGGGAATCCATGATTGTGGCTGAAGGAGCTCGGAAAGCTCGAGCAGCCCGCCCTCCCCCTTGGTGAGGGAATGAAATACGTGACCTTTCTTTTTTCCACAGCGGTATGTTGGTCTGGTGAGGAGTCTAAAATAGTGGAATAATATTTACTATCGTTCAGCAGGTTTATTATTTCGTGTCTTATCTTCTGTCTCAAATAATTATCGGATTTATGTTCATTCTAGAGATACTACCTTATATAGTATCATTACACTGTGCAATTGTTTCCCCATACTATTTCGGCGCTCGTATTCATCACTCCTTCAGCTTTCTATTTTGGGCCACGTTTTATATTTTTGACCCATTCCCAGAAGAGTTTTTTGTTTCCCTCAAAATCATTCTGCACTTTCTCTCCTTCCACAGCCATCACTTCCTCTTTACTTATTTTTACTGCCTCTTTCGCTTATTTGTTTCTTAATCTGCACACTCCTACAATCGCTTTTCCTCAGTCTCATTTTTGCAGTAATCATTCCCATATAGGCATCTTTTTCTTAAATACTGCCTTTTTTACCGATTTATTCCAACCAGCACCTATAGTCGCTCTTCCACATATCTGCACGGACAATAGACAACACAGTCTTTCAAGCTTATCCATGCACTTTCAACGTCATTGTCTTTCATTTGTTCGTTCCATACTGCTTCATTCACATTCAACTCTACTCACAGCATCTGAATATTTAATTTTCGCGTCGTTATCTACTAGTTTATCTGCCTAATTCTGGAAGTTCGCTACTTTTGCCCTAAGCACACTCTCGATACAACCAAAAGTGACCCGATCCACACTCCGATCTGCGCATTACTATTGTATCTTTCACCAGGTTTCTAAGTCGTTCACCATACAGTATCTAATCAGTCATACTATTAGATTCACCTCTTTGCCATATATACATATGCACATTTTTATGCCTAAACCGCATGTTAGATACAAACAAGTTTCTTTCCACACAGATGTTCACCAGGCGTTAACCATTCTCATTGATTCTTTGGTCTCCGAACTTTCCTAGGACGCGTTCAGTATGTTCTCTTCGTACACCCATCCATTCATATCTCCCAAAATTATCACTCTTTCGTTTGGCTTCCATACGTTCAACACGTTCTCTACCTCATTTCCGAAGTTCTCACACTCTTGGTCTCTTTTTCCATTCACCAGTGCATAGCATGCAATGAGAAAAAATTTTCGAAATTCCACATTCATTCTAACCCACATTACCCGGGGTACACCTTTTCGCTCTTTCACTCACGATCGCTCAACTCCTTGAGCGCCATACATTTCAGTCTCAACTCCTGATCATAGTGCTACACTGCCATCCACCATGTCCATGACAACTTTCCTTTGCGCGTTGTCTCAATACACACAGAATATCAAGCTGACTTTCATTCATTACATTCGCTAAATTCTTTACCTTGCATACCTCTAACATTCCACGTACCAACTCGACATTCGTACCTTGCATTGTATTCAACAATGGGGCCTTCTGTTCCGAACTTGACCGCCCCTTGCCGCCAGGCCGATCCAAGGCATTCGAATTGTATTTTTAGTAATTAAATTAGCAGGCAGAGCGGTTAGTAGCCAAATCATGCTCCGGACTATGTAGCATTCCCTACTAACGATATTGTGCTACAACCGGTCAGTGCGGGCATTTATTCGCCTATTACTCCGACAAGAAAGAAAGTAAGAAGTGTGTGTGTGTGTGTGTGTGTGTGTTTGTGTGTTATATATATATATATATATATATATATATATATATATATATATATATATATATATATATATATATATATATATATATATATATATATATTATATATATATATATATATATATGTATATATAATATATTATATATATATATTATATATATATATATATACCATGTTATAAACATGTGACGGAACGCTTTTATTTTTAGTCCTAAAGATTTTTGATCACGTTTTGGTGCAAAGAAAAATATTTCTACTTTTTAGTTTTGTCAAATATTTAAATCGATTTATCAAATATGTTACACCTATTTTTTTTAATCCAAGATCTAGGATATAATTTATTCATAATTTGTTTAAAATACTTAGTGATGAGTTAATTTATAAATAATAGATTTGAAATTCAAATTTTCCTTTAGCATGTGTGTGAAAATGGCTGAAATTGATTTTTGTTTACTATGCCAATAGAATGAAATTCAGAACTAATGCTTAACAAGTTAATTGTTAATTTTTTTAGTAAACACTTATAAATACATTCAGAGTTCAGAGATTAATAGACATCTAGATGCTTTCTTAAATAACTAAGGAAATGAAATCATTTTAATTATAATTTTCTTAGGGTAACTATGCAATTTCTTTTTTATACGTTCATAACGAAAACAAGCAACATTTGTAAAAACAAAATAATAATCTATGGCAAAATGACGTTTAAAACTTACATGTTAACTAAACAAAAATTCCAAAGCCACCCTATCTATAAGATATCAATAATACAGTTTAACCATTTTCATTGATATTTAATTAATTTTTAGATTTGGGTACTTTGCGGTATATTAAGTAACTTTACAAAGAAATGTTATGTAAAATTAAATTTTCTTCAAAAAATATGTCTGCACTTCTTCTTATAAGATAAATCGTTATCCAGATAGTGAAAAAGTTAGAACTAGCACTTAAAATCTACCTTAAGATATTTTTTGTCGCTAAATAACGCGTCGTATCAAAAAATTGCATTGAACATAATTAATCGATATGTTTAAGGTCTATATCTGGGTATTTTTATATCTTTGCAATATGCAGCTGTTAGGTGACTCTAGGTTTCACTAGTCTACACAATTTGAAACTTATTTCTGAGCTTACGTAAAATAACCGTTATCTGCTCTGCTACGCTAAAAAAAACACAAACTGGGATCAGGTAAGGCGCCGGCCCTGGGCAACTGCTGAGCTAACTCAGGTAGGGGTTGAATAAGCGAAGATGCAACCGAAACAGACGAATTTTCGTCGGAACGCGTCTATCTCTCATTGGATTAAGTTTATATACTTTATGGATTTAGAAACCACGACAAACACGATTGGTCTGGCTTATGTAGTGTAACGTGAAAAGTACAACCGTCTAGCCACAGCCCCCCATTCCCTGAGAAAATTTGCGCCTGCGTAGTATTGTACTATTCGACAGATACAGCCGATTTATTTTTGATTGCTAGGTTAGGAGGATGAATGAATCATTGAAGTAGGAGGGAATGAAAAAAGCGTGTTTCATACTTATACGTAAAAAGTTATATGGTATACATTAAAATGGTTAGGAAAAAGGCAGCAGGTAATATAATTCTAATTATTGATTTGTTTTCATTACACGTTGTGCCATTTTAGAATTTGATCATTTAACACTGGAAGAGAAGAAAGTTATTACTGTAGCAGAAATAATACAGTGTCTAATAAAAGCCCAAGAAGAAAAGCAAAATGTAAATTTAAACTCATTAAAAGCTCGCATATCTTCAAAATATGGGCTTAGTTCATCACCTCGTTTAGTTGATATTATTGCTGCAGTACCTATAAATTATAAAAAAATTTTAGTCCCAAAGTTACTTGCAAAACCTATTCGAACAGCTAGTGGTGTTAGTTCTTATAAAATATTTGTATTTCGATACTAGTTTTAATAATTACAGATTGCTGTAGTAGCAGTAATGTGTAAACCACATCGATGCCCACATATAAATATGACTGGAAATATTTGTGTCTACTGTCCAGGTGGGCCTGATTCTGATTTTGAATACTCCACTCAAAGTTATACTGGTTATGAACCTACTTCCATGAGAGCAATTAGAGCTCGTTATGATCCTTACTTACAAACAAGGCATCGAGTAGATCAGGTTTATGATCTTCAAAGTTAAAATATATATGCATTTTAATTTTATATTATAGTTGAAACAACTAGGACATAGTGTAGATAAAGTGGAATTTATTGTGATGGGAGGCACATTTATGTCATTACCTGAAGATTATCGTGATTTCTTTATTAGAAATTTACACGATGCTTTATCTGGGCACAAAAGTAATTCTGTGTATGAAGCTGTAAAGTATTCTGAGAGGTCAAATGTAAAGTGTATTGGAATTACAATTGAAACACGTCCGGATTATTGTTTAGAGCGACACTTATCTGATATGTTAAACTATGGCTGTACACGTTTGGAAATAGGTAGGTACTATCTTATTTCAATAATATTTTGTTTCAATGCTTTTAAGTGAGTACCCAGAAAGTTGTATAATGTCTCAACAAAATAATTTTACCTGCCACTTTTACAATGTTGCATCAGGTTCAATAGTGGAAAACTGATAATTTTAAAAAGAATAACTAAGTATATGTTACGGTGGGTTTATACAGGCACTAAAATTAGTTCATTAACATTTGTTCACTAACATTAACTTATTAAAAGTTTAGTAATGCTCGGGACTAATTATACAGCATCACTAAATCATTTCAACTTCTTAAGGAGAGTTTATACAGTCACTAACATCAACTTATTAAAAGTTTAGTAATGCTTGAAACTGTTTATACAGCATCACTAAATCATTAGTTCATTATCGTTTATTAATTCGTTAAAGGAAAGTTGGTCACCTTTTAACTTTTTTGTGATGATGATAGTGTAAAAACATACTACTCATGCCCGAACTGTTCAGAAAACGCTGTTGTTTCTACAACCATTTCAATCCTTAAATTACACAACCAACAATAAGTAATTATAGTTTGATTCAAATAAATTTGGGTATGACTCATTCTTAAAATTACACGAATTAAGAGTTAGGTGACGTAAGTCCTCATTAAAGTGTCTTTTAGTTAATATTTTTATTGGCAGATGTCTCCACATAAATTTCCATAAAATGTCAAAGAAAGCTGAAAATTATTGAGTGTTTTTTATATTTTTAACTAGAAAAATTATCCATATATTCACTTATTTTATTGATAAGAGTCAAAAATATTTTGCTCGACAGTGAATTGTTATAATTTAGGACTTGGTTTGATTATAATTACATATCATCATAATACATAACCTAAATATTTGTAAGTAAATAAATACATTTTTTGTTTATTATAAATTAAATCATTTCAGGTGGAAAAATTGATAAAAGTTGCAATTAGTTTGTTATTCTCAAGATTTATGACAACCCTTCTAGAACCATAATTATTGCTTTGTAATCAACATAATTTTTGTAGATACTTTACGATAACATAAATATCGATACATTTGGGATTATTTCAGTCTTGTAGAAGAAAGTGTGTACAGCGTTAATGTAGTTCAAAGTTCAACGAAATTATAGAATTTTAATATTTTAATTTAGCACATAGTTTAAATAGATTTCATATTGCTCTAAGTTAAATGAAAAACAATTTACATAAATCAGTACATGTATTCAATTCACCTATTGTAGCGTTATCAATATGTTATGTAAAATTAGAATATTGGAATTAAAACTTTTAAATTAAAAAAAATTATTCACTATCAGTGTCACTCTCAGAAGTGGAATCGTTAACAGATATAATTATTGGTTACACAACCTCAAGATGTTTTTCAATTTCCCACCACTCTAACATCAATTTGTTGAAGGGATTCCATCCATATTTCTGTTACATGGTCATAGTTAAATTTGGAATTATGTCTTCCTATATTTGGTTGTAGTGTTCTTTTCAGTATGCCCACACCACTTCAATTGGATTAGAGCGATATGGTCAACCGTGATACTCTGTGTCCACACTTGTGTGCTATTTCATCTATTTCGTACACCTTTGGTATCGCATTATCTTCAATTAATTGCAGTAACTCTCTTTTAAACATGCTAGGTTTATAACCTATGTTGCGCTTTAATAGAAAATTACATATTTCTTTCTCCTTAGATGAATTATTTGGAATTTTTTCAAGAAGTTTGGAATGATAACTAGCATTATACATTACAATTGAAGATGGTTCTTTTAAGTTTGCAATTAAATTATTTTGAAACCATTTTGTAAATAACTCCGCACACATATCTCCATGATAGTCCGCACTTTGTGACTTTGTAGAAAACAAAAGTGAAGCGTCAGAAATAAATCCATCTTTATTACCTTCATGAACAACTACAAAAAAAAATACAGTTATTTTATTTGGAATTATAATATAATAACTAAATTACAATAAACCTTTTTCCTTCACCCATTGATTTCTTCACGCTTTCCTTAGATTTATCATGCCAGCTTCTTTTGTGTGATCCTCGACTGAACATCCAGGTTTCATCTAAAAATACAGGATTGTATAATTTTTCTTCTTTATTTTTGTAATATGCTCGTAAGAATTGTACATGATTGGCAGCAATATGTGATTGTTCCAGTAAACCTTTTTTACCATCATCTACTTTAGATGAAAAGCCAATGGAACGTAAGAGACGTCTTAAACTTGATCTACTGAAATCAAAAACTTGACTATTGCTTAATTCTTTTTGTAATAATGCCAGCGTAACATGTATACTTACAAAAACAGGTATAGTGGTAGACATGTCTTGCATGTGTGTATGTACATTTTGAATGCATTTCATAAATTTTTCTCTTTAAAGCATCCTTCACATAGTCATCAACTTAGGTGGACTTAGATTTGGTACGTTTTAGCTGGTGACTGTGGATGTTTACTTTCTTTTTAGGATTCTGTAACCTTTTTTTTTATAACACCAACTATATTTATACTAACCCCATATAAGTACTTCCAAGTATCACATTTTACACAATAATGTACTACATACCTATATAACAGATTCAAATGATTGTCACGTTCCCGTTCAAAATAATTAAGCACGTTCATAACAACGAGCTGCGCTTGAGATTTAAGGTGCTTATGACGTAGCATATCTAAAATTTTGCAAGTTTTATATAAATTATGTAAAAGTGTTACCAAATTACCGATAGTTCACTGTACAAGTTGTAGATAGTTTTTTATGAAAAGTAAAGCAAAAACGCATAAACAATAATTTCAAAAAAACCACAGGAGTGACAGATGCTGCTTATTAATAACTTATCACGATACACGCTTTAGTGCGCTAATATGAATTGTACAGGGTGAGTCAACCATAGAGTAAAGTTCATTATCTCATTTGTTTCGAGAATTACGCAAAAACGTTAAATACAAAAGTTTTAGTGAATATTAAGGTGCATAGTTCAAAATAATTTTTGATTATACAGGGTGGTTCAAAAAAGCGTGGCGAATATAACATACGTTTTCTTTAATGGAACACCATATTTTTAATTTATTTTTAGATTCTACATGAAATTCTATAACTTTTTTGTTAATAACGTCATATACCTAAACCTGGTAGTTTTTCTAATATTTTAATTCTTTTAGAGAATAATTACTTTTTACTCTTATAAAAAAATTGGCTGTGCGCCATTGTTTTTGAAGATGGAATACACATATTTGGTACAAACGTTCTATGAGGATGGCAAAAAAGATATATGTAAATAAATTTGAGTTAGATACTATAGGGCGTTCAAAATAAATTTATACATATCAACTATTTTAACTTAAAAAATTTCGACTTTTTTAAATCACACACCCTGTATTTTATTATATTTTCTAATAGCTTTTACAAAACCCCCCAACTTTTATTGAGTATGTCATATACCTAGTTTTAGTAGTTTGCGATTTATTTAGATTTTTCCATTTTTACACACGTTAATTGTAGAAACATAAAACAAATATATAAATAATAATGATTTTCCTACTAACTAGCTTATTTTTAATTATTATAACGTAATAAGTATTCAAAAGTATGCCCGTCTACTTGGATACACATGTTTAGTCTTTTTACTATATTTTCTTGCACGCTCCTTAGCATAAAGGGCGTTATTGTCCTGCAGGTATTTCGTATCCTATTTTCCATATCTTCTGGTGTTGTAGGGGAATTCACATAAACACGATCTTTAATGTAGCCCCACAAAAAAAATCTAAAGGTGTTAAATCACGTGATCGAGGAGGCTACCCAATTAATCCATCCCTACCGATCCATTTTTGTGGGTAACGATTGTTTAAAAATTCACGAACTTCCCGATAGTAATGAGCAGGAGCTCCGTATTGCTGAATTCACGTTTGTTTCCTTTCAATGTTATCAACTTCTTCAAGATGCTGTGGTAATTCATTTTGTAAAAAGTTCAAATATCTATGCCCGTTAAGTGGTTCGCGGAATAATAAGGACCGACAACTCGAATATTTTTGATTCCACACCATACATTAAGTGACCAATGGTTTTGATTTTGAACCTCCCCGACCCACAATGTTTTAACTGTCGAATAATAGTGCATACTATGTCGGTTATACTGCACCATTGCTGCGAAAAGTAGCTTCATCGAAAACATTATTTTGGACAAAAATTCGGATCGGCCTGTACAGCTTCATTTATGATGGTGCAAAAGTTTACTCATATGCAAACTCACAATCTAGAAGTGTAGTTCCATATGGTAGGGATGATATTTGTATTTTCTTGTGATGCGATTAGCGGTAGATTGGGATGTGTCACATAAGTTAGCTAACTGACCTGTGGATTATTTTCAGTATGAAGTAAAATCTCCATTTCTTTTTCCTCATTGGTAGCATTCCGGTTTATCACTTTCCGTTTCTCATATTTAACGCTACCACTAGCATTAAACCGTTCCATTAAGCATTGAAAAGACTGTCTAGATGGTATGCGTCTATTAGGGTACTTCGCTCCGTAAAGCCTTACTGCCAGAAGACAATTTTTTTCCGCCTCGCCCAGTATATAAATCATATCAATGAATTAATTTGTAGGAAAATCTGTTTTATTTTTATATGTCACTTACAACAACAAATTAAACTGTTTTTACTTGTCTAAATGATACGTCAAAATTTGAAAATGTCATACATTTTTGTTTTGGCATGTCCTACTTATTTTATAGCCTTAGTGTAATACTTAGACCATGTATTACAATAGACCCGCCCCTACCAACCTTTCCCCTGTAGCGGAATGAAGCAAACATTAGTACTGTCAGGTGACTTCACAATGTGGCAAAAATTACCTGTCGCTGCGGTTTTACTTGTTTGGTGTGAGTTTGTTTAATGTATATTTATTTTTAATTAAAAAATAGACATTTATTTATTAAAATGGTTCATTCGTGTGTGACGTATAAGTGTACGGAAAGAAAAAAAAGGAAGTGGAATATCTTTTCATAGTTAAGTGCAAATTTATGTACAATTCTGTAGGATTTATTTAGTTAGGATGTGAAATAATTACTTGTAGATTATGTGTTTTATTTACCTATTTTAAAAAGCTCTAAGCCAGTTTACAGGTACTCAAATATTTTTAATTATGCGTACAAAAATATTCATGCATAAAAACGTCACTTTTGGTTTTAAACTTCAAATAGGTTGATTGAAACCACATATACGCTCCTATTTTAGTATTTGATCAGTGTAACAAAAACCATTTTGTTTAAAAAGCAATAATTTTGAATAATAACCCTGTACAGCAGATTTATGTTTTTATGGCCATCCTTCTCTTATACATGTATTTGAGAGAGAGAGAGACAGATAAAAATATGTAATTTTATTATAGAGTATTACATCCGTGAGTCATACCCAACTTTATTTGAATCAAACAATATATAAAACAATACGCAATAATGACACAGAAGAAGTACAATCAGTAAGGTTAATGTTGCCAATTTACGTGGTAAATTTTCGCCCTCTGTAAATTATTGTATTAAAAAAAGCTGAATTATTGAACCACTGTTAATGAACTAGTGTTAGTGACGGTATAGTCCCTCCTTTAGTGGTAATGATTGTGAAAACGCATACTAGTCACGTGCGAACTGATCAGAAACGGGTACTTTTTGTAAGGATACTAGTTTTACAGCTATTTAATCAGTAAATTAAAGCGCCAACGTGATTATATGAAACAAAAGATCAAAAAATAAAAAGCAACACTCTGTTACTCTGTTTATTATTCAGAAGTACCTAGAATAAATGAGGTTAACGGTTAATCTTAATTCATTTACATTATTCAATTTTTGTGACGTAAATTATTCTTAGTCACAAGTATGTTAAACTGCATATCTATTGGTTCTTTGTTAATATTAGCGATTATATAATAGTTTAGTTAATGATTAGTGAATTAGTAAACTAATGTTAGTGACTGTATAAACACTCCTTTACAATAAACATTCAAATTTTATACCCTTTATTTTGACTATACATTTTTTTAACTTGATATATGAAATTTCCTACTGAGCTATTTGGCATACAGGTTACGTACATGCAAAGCACATACCTAATGAAACAAAATTGTGGAGTTTTTGCCGAATTTATATGTTTTTCTTACTTTGTACTTGGTTAGGTCTATTTCAACATAATGTCTGTATATGTGCCTGTATGTTTGTCTATAGCCACAATAATTTAAAAAATATAAAATGGATTATTATGATAAAATGTTTATGGTTATTACAAAAGTATCTTAGTTCCATCAAATTTTGATTAAAATCAGCCCACAAATCAAGATATTTTATAGAGGGCACTAAGCATCGTTTGTAGATCTTGAAAATTATTAACTTTGAAGCCAATAATGTAGCGATTATTCAGTTTTAGATAAGTTTTCTTGGTAAAAGTTTTTGTAGGATGATAAAGAAGTCATTAACACATTAAAGTACTTTTTGTGCCTATCTGGAAAATAATTAACTTTGAAGCAAAAATTTTGTTTATTGTTACTTTGACAGTATGTATATTATACACTATTTATATGTATGTGGTAAGATTATAGGTCTGCTGTAGAACTGATAGGTTACTGCAAATTCTGTTCATTCTACCGTTTAAAGTGTATTTGGTGTAACTCAATGTTATAGGAATAATATAGACATGCCTTAATGTCATGCAGTTGAAGCCATATGTCTCCAATTGAATTCAACCTTGTAACCAGTGGTATGGACAAATATTATTTTTCGAACTATTAATTTACTAACGTATTTTCTCGAAAAATATGGAAATCATACTGGCAGGATAGAATATAACCCAATAATTTCTAAAACCGCACAAGCTGAATGGTGCAGGTTAACTGATAGGAAATTTCTAACACTAAACAAAAATGACACTGACAAATATCCCGTACGCCTTTTTCATAAATTAATGTCAGAAAGAACTGAAAATATTCAAACTGATTGTTTGTTTTTGACACCTAATCCTTATCTAAGGGTTGGTATAAAAATCTCCCAGTGGGACAAAACGAAATAGGAAAATGGACAATGGTCCAAAAGATTGGCTAAATTAAAATTACAAACCATTCAAATTGTTCTTCTGTTGTAACACAACTAGCTGCAAGTGAAGTAGGCGAGCAACAGTTGTTAAAAATAACAGGACGCTCATCTGCAAGCTCCATCAAACCCGATATACTGTTTCGTCCTCTCAAGGAAATTGTACAATTACCGACAAAATAAATGCACCACTAATTACCACAATTGTAAAGATTCTTATTAATTTTATAAATACATAAATAAAAAGATTCTTAATTATTTGGTAAACATACTTACATGCTTGTGTAACATTTTGCGACATTACGCCGAATTACATTTGTGGGAATAATTTTTTTATAATTTCGATTAGATTAGCACTCATCTTTGTTGCTATTAAGAAATTTCACTCGTAGACTTCGTTCACTCGTGAGATTTCTATGGCAACAAAGATTCGTGAATCTAGTTAAAATTATAAAAAAATTATCACCACTTATGTAATTGTAATTAGTGTTGAAAATATTTTCAAGTGTCTAAAATAGCCACAAGATAGCGCAATGAAACATTTTCCAATGCGATAAACCGTACTGCAAAAATAAAAACCTTTCTACAGTGAGATTTCCCTCGAAAATGTACGGTCCTAAAATCTTTCCATCAACAATACCACACGAAACATGAACATTACACCGACCTTGGTTTTGGACTCGTATCCAGTACGGATTACTCACCGTCCAGTAATGCATATTGTTGAGATTGACTCCTCCATTGCTGCTAAATGACGCTTCACCTGTCCATAACACTGATGGCATGAAATTTTGATTCTCTTGAATTATACCCAACATCCAGTGGCGGTGGTTCAATCTCCGATCAGAATCAGATTCTCTCAAAGACTGATGAAATGTGGTCTGCATTACATAGTTTGAATATAGGGAAATAAATGTTGATCAACTCCTCTCAAATTTAGCCAATGTTAATGATATTAATAATCATATTATCAACGCCACTGCAGCTAGTCTACCCGATGAAAGTCTACTTGATAATTATATTTCCAATACAAATTACCATTTACAAGTAAATTTCAGTTTAAAACAGAAGAGCTTGAAGTTTGTAATATCATTAAGATAGTCAAATATCAAATCTTTAAAGTAAAAGCATTAGGGCCAGATAGGATATGTATTGAAACTCTACATATATGTATACCATTTTGGTCCCATACATTACTCATATAATTAATAAGTGCTTAACTAAATCGGTTTTTCCATTAGGCTGGAAAAAATCATATGTTAGACCACTATTAAAAAAAGCTGATCCACAAAACTTTAATGACATTCTAGCTATTAGTATTCTGCCAGCGTTATCGAAGGTCTTAGAAAAGATAATGGAACTTCAACTTAAGCATTATATATATATATATATATATATATATATATATATATATATATATATATATGATTGTGATTAGTGTTACTGATGACATTTTATCTGCATGGGATCAAGGGAAATTAACGTACTTAGTTTTGTTAGATTATACAAAATCCTTCGATACGTTGAATCATAAGTTAGTGGTAGCAATTTTGACCCATAAAGGATTAAGCCCAGAAGCCTATGCCCTTATGTCTAGTTTCCTGTCTGAAAGATATCAAGCTGTTGTTTATGAAGATATTATATTGAAATTTTCTGGTCTTACGTCTGGGTTCCTCAAGGTCCTTTGCTATTCCTAATATACAAATCCAATTTAAATAGTTGTTTGGTGTCATGTAATTATCCTCATTATGCTGATTTCAATCGCACCAAATAAAGAAACTCAAGCGCTGGCTGTCATCAATTATGATCTGGCTTCGACATATCAGGTTTTTCTTTAGATCATTCTTTGGTAATTAATCCATAAAAATTAGCTGCTATAGTATTTGAGAAAAAACTGTATCGCGAAAATATTCATGAATTTTCTTCAGAAATCATATATGAATTTAAAATTGATTTCTCCTCACTGAAAATACCTTCCTCTACTCTTGAAGAAACACCTTTGTTTCATATTAATTCACAAACTATACTTTTAACAAATTTAAACTATTTCTTTATAATAATCGCCTGCAAAATGAATAAAACAAAAAAAATACGCATAGATGTGCTACAGCAAATTGATTTTATCTATACCATACTATGCTACATAGATCAAAAATTAATTGATGTACTTTTATGTAAGGCTATTGTGACGTATCGTGTATATGCAGTCTTGTGATAACGTATGGAGCGTACTTTGAGTATAAATGAAGCGAATGAAAAAAATGTTTTGTGTATGTAGAATGTACATATGTGTAAATGATACGCCACTGGAATTTTTAATGACGCATTAGATATTATATAAAAGAAGATTTGGATGTTGTAGAAAGATTTTGATGTTGAAAACATTAAATTTGGATGAAAAATAATGTTTGAGTAAATTGCTACTGGGATTGCACCGGTAAGACTACCAAATTGCTGCTGTGTATCAAAGAATTCAGATAAAAAGAATGGATGTAGACATATAAATAAGTGAGTTTAGGATATTGAAATTGTATTAACGTACAGAAAGGGATATGTATGTGTATTTTTGTCTGTAGAAATTTTGTAATATGTGCAATAATGGAAAAGTGTGTGCGTGCAAGAATAAAGTTTCTAGAATGTGCTGGGGTTGGTTAAATTCGGCGGAAATAGAGATCGCCCACGTGAGAGGTTTTCATACAAAGTTGAGTTATGGTCTGGATAATGTACAGGCTGAATATAATTACAATTAATGGTTTTTTCGGAGAGTTGTCAGTGAATTTACAAAGTAAACCAAGATGGCTACGTTCTTATTTTCTGGAGCGTTGAGTCCGTTTCAGATTTCGATTCCGCAAAGCGACGTACGAAATTCACGATTGTGATAGGTAAGTTTGAGATTGGTAATATGGTGGGCAGAAGGTATAAAAGGGAGAGTTTAATAAGGGTTAGAACTTAGTAAAGGTAGATCGCGCACATTTTTTTTTTGAGTTGAAGAAAGGAAGAGTGATTTTCTTCAAGGATTTGAAAAGTGCAAAAGCAGATTTAAAAATAAAATAGCAGATATTTTGTTGGACAGTGTTTAGTAATAGAGCGTGCGATAATAATAATAAAAAGAAAGCCTGAAGTAACCCTTTAAATAACAGAATTAATGGTTTGTTAATTTAGTTAAGAAATTAGTGTTCTTCATTGACATTGAATGAAGTACATATGTACAATCGTTAGAAATATAAAATGGATTGTATTATATTATTATATTATATTATATTCATAACAAAACCTTATAATAATTGGATTGTATGAAGGCAACTAAGAATTTTAATATTTATGTGGAAACAGTTATTGTGATACACGTTTATGTTGAAGGGCAAACCTTAAAGCAAAGAGCCCATGTGAAACACGCGTGTAACAAACATTTGAGTTCGTTAGTGAGTTTAACGGTGGATTATTCAGCCAGTACGGCCGTCTTCTGTGTTTTGTGCCGGTGTGGGTGCAAATGATTGCGGGAAGCAGACCATATGAACTTCACTATGTCACGGACAGAGGATTAACTAACGTAATTTGTAAGAAATAGTTTTAGGTTTTGCTTAAAAAATAAAAGTACGATTGCCCTTTAAGTTCATTCTTGCTTGTTGAGTTAATAATTTCTTATTATAAGTAAAGGGATAATCGAACTGTTCCCGTGTGGAAATGGAACATCTCTTTTTCAGGTGACACTAAGTCTTTGTCGTTAAATGCATTTTTGGAAAGAATTAGTGAGTTAAAAGTTTCACGCAATGTTAAAGTTGAACAACTTTGAATTGTCATTGCGATTGCAATTCCAGCCAAGCGATTATGGTGAAAGATTAATTGAGGAAATTAAACGACGCACTCAGGCGTCTGATGAACCGATGGGTATTTATATTGAGATTATGCACACATTATTTTCGCGACTTAATGAAAAATTACCTGAAGATAAACAGCTAAAAATTTTATGGAAAAATATTGCCCCTGTGTATCAGAATCAGTTAGGACTTACGGAAATTTGAACGATTACTGATTTAATTTAGTATGGTAGGTTAGTTGAGGAACGTATACACCACCAATTAGACGCAAATCAGATTTAGAATCAGACTTAGCTTACGTACGTGAGGTAGCGAATGTAGGTAGTCGGATAGATCAGAATCAAAAGGGCTTTCAAATTGTGCTAAAATATAGGGGGGTTTGTATTTAAAAATTTTGGTGCATCACCCTGTATACCGACCCCCTGTAAATGATGAAAATAACATTGCCTCTGACATGGCCTTTTATTTTTAAAACTCCTTAACATTCTTTCTTTTATCGTACATTATACTACATTCAGCCAAGTTTTACGTGTCCTACGAAGACCGTCCTTGCCTCAAACTTTACCCACATGTATTTGCTTTGTTAATCCTGCATTATTCATTCTCTCGATGTGACTAAACCAACGTAGTTACACCTATCTATCATCGTCTTTTCTTCGCCACATTCCTTCATTATACACCCTTTCTTCATCTTATCCCTTTCGTTTTACCACATGCGCTTCTGAGGATCTCATGCCCACGGTATTTATTTTTCTTTCGTACTTTTCTTTGACATACCCATGTCTCACTTCCATGCAGTTCTGACGGGACAAACACGCCATTACGGATTGCTCGTTTCGCAGCTACGCTCATGCTTTCGAGTTTCATTATCGCCCATATACTTCCAATCACTTTCCTTCCAGCATTGACCGGTCGTCCAATCTCACCATCCATCTGCAGTGAAAATTCTACCCAGATATACCAACTTGTCCACTTGTTCTACAATATAATCATGCAGGGTAAATGCTCTACTCTCCTTTTCACCTTCCCGTTTGAACACCACAATCTTTGTTTTGTTCACGTTTACCTTTAGGTTCATGCTCTCACAGACTATATCAATCTTCCTCAGAGCTATTGGTAACTCATCTGCATTTCTGCTTAATAAGACTGTGTCATCTGCATACACCAGAACTCGTACGTTTACGTCACCAACAATTACGCCTCTTGTATCGTACATGCTTGCCTAACACATTTATCTATGTATACATTGCACAACTGCGGTGACATCACACAGCCTTGTCGCACACCTTGCTCAATATTAAAGTATTCTCTCTCACCTCCTTTCACCCTAACACATGCCCGGCTACCGATACTGCCCATACGCATTTAATATTTCCCACAGCTTCTCCCTATTTACTCGATATGCTTTCTCCAGATCTACAAACGCACAGTACAGCTTCTTTTTTACACTTACATCTTGGTTTGGGTAGTTTCACGTACTCTATCAATCAGTACTCTTCCAAATACTTTACCAGGTACACTGAGCAGACTTATTCCTCTGTAATTTTTGCAACCACTTTTGTTCCCCTTACCCTTATACAGTGGTACAATGTTCGCGCTCTTCCAATCACTCGGCATTTTCCACACTTACAGCATACGTTGAATAATTTACACAATCTTGGCATAAGCTTTGCACCTCCATATTTTTGCATTTCATCATGATTCATGATTTTATCTACGCCTGCTCCTTTACCATTTTTCAACTTTCCTGCCTTTTCTGTATCTCATTTAACCCAATACCCTCCTCAGTTTCTTTCACTATTCCTCCTACATTCTCCTTATTAAACTCTTCAGTCTTATTTTCCTGACATACTGTACAGCTCTCCGAAATATTCTTGCCAGTATTTCCTCACTTCACAATCGTCCAATACTATTTCGTTGCTCCTATTCATCACTCCTCCAGCGTTCTGTTTTGGATCACGTTTTGTATTTTTGACCCATTTTCAGAAGTTTTTTGTTTCCCTCAAAATCATTCTGCATTCTGTCTCCTTCCACAGGCATCACTTCCTCTTTACTTATTCTTACTGCCTCCTTCGCTTCTTTGCTTCTTAATCTGTACACCTCATACAATCGATTTTTCGCAGCACTAATTACGATTGAACGCCTGTTTTTGTCTCACGTACTCCTTTTTGTACCGATTCATTCCATCAAGCCCACATTTTTTCTGTCTACTATTATCGCTCTTCCACATGTCTGCACGGCACAATTGACAACACAGTCTTTCAAGTTTATCCATCCGTTTTCAACGTCATTGTCTTTTATTTGTTCATTCCAGACTTTCATTCGCATTCAACTCTTTATTCACCGCATCTGTATATTTCATTCTCGCACTATTATTTACTAGTTTATCTATCCTAATTCTGGACGTTCGCACTACGTTTGGTTTCCTTCTCCGAGCTGGTAGCGCAGTGGCGACACGATCTGCTTAGCATTCGGGAGGTAATGGGTTCGATTCCCGTTACCGTCTACCTTGTATGAGGTTTTTTCAAGGGGTTTTCCTCATACACATGAAGCGGCATGGTCACTGCGTATATGCACACCATGTGCGGCTACTTAGGCGAATGCCGGGTAGTATTTTCCCCCTCAGAACCCTAACTCCGTTCCTTCCGATCTTATCCTGACCGCACCCATCCTTAATCCCACCATGCATATATACGTGATGTATGTATGTACTTTGGGAATCCATGATTGTGGCTGAAGGAGCTCGGAAAGCTCGAGCAGAATGAAATACGTGGCCTTTTCCTTCTTTTTTCCTTCTCCAAGCCCACTTTTGCCCTAAACACACTCCCGGATCGGAGTGTGGATCAGACCACTTTTGGTATATATATATATATATATATATATATATATATATATATATATATATATATATATATATATATATATATATATGGTGTCAGGATGCGATCTAGTTAAAAATGAAAATGACTATTTATATAATTTAAGCTTTCGAAATACTTTATTTCTTCATCAGGAATCTGTGTAAAATGAACATAAATAATCTATTAACATTATAAAGATTACTTTCTAAATGCGAGAATTGTAAACTAACTAACATTATTGTGCAGTAGAATTGATGAGTACAATGTTACAATTATAATTTAAAATGACAACTTCAAAAGACAGTTATTGAAGTTTTTGAAAATCTTTGAAACACCTACGGCGGTTCAAACTAAAATTCTTAGAAGGTATGATCTATGAAACCTGTTGTATCAATTAAATTAGTATTGTATTGTATCAATTAAAATTAGTACTCAGAATATATGAATATGTATATATATAGTTTTTAAGAAAAAGATATATTGCCCCATTTATTAGCTTTGATGGTTCTTTATTCATAATTTAGTAGTTCTCATTAATTCTAAAATTTATTACATATCAATAATGTATAAACATTGCACACATGTTGAAAATTATATAAAATATATGTATTATAGCTGTGTCATTAAATAGACCTCAAAATAAACCATATATGTATAGAAAAATTATTACTGATCTATCTTACAGTACTTTTCTATTTTACCAAAATTCATGAAGAGGTAGAAATTAAATTGTACTTATTGTGTTTTTAATTTTAGGAATTCAATCAGTATATGAAGATGTAGCAAAAGATACGAACCGTGGGCATACAGTAAAAGCAGTCTGTGAATCATTCAATTTTTCTAAAGATGCTGGTTTCAAAGTTGTGGTACATATGATGCCTAACTTACCAAATGTTGATGAGGAACGAGACATTGAACAATTTATCGCAAGTTTTTTTGTTATCCAAATTTTAACTGATCTAAAACATTTCATCACAGCCATTTTATTAATAATAATATCGAAACTTTTAGTCTTTTGAGGTGAAATTTTCTTGTGGTCACAAACAGAAGTACATGTTAAAATGATGTGGTGAAAGGGTCATTAGTAAATTGACTATGGTTAAGTCTCAGCTTATAACTAATAGTGATTTTGAAATCTTTAGGAATTATTTGAAAACCCAGCTTTTCGACCTGATGGGTTAAAAATCTATCCAACTTTAGTTATACGAGGAACTGGTTTATATGAATTATGGAAAACAGGTAGATACAAAAGTTATCCCCCATCAGTACTTGTTGATTTGATTTCTAACATTTTGGCATTAATACCACCATGGGTTAGAGTGTATCGAGTACAAAGAGACATTCCAATGCCTTTAGTAAGGTAAAATCATTTACTTAATTTTACACAAATTTACAATAGATGTCAATAATATAGTTCAGGAGTAGAACATGGTAATTTACGAGAGCTTGCTTTGGCTAGAATGAAAGATTTGGAATTGAAATGTAGAGATGTTCGCACACGTGAAGTTGGAATTACTGAAATACATCATAAAGTACGTCCCAATGATGTCGAATATGTCAGAAGGGATTATTTTGCTAATAATGGATGGGAATCATTCTTGAGTTACGAGGATCCTAAACAAGATATATTAATAGGACTATTGAGGTTAATAGCCTGTAGTTATTGTTGTACATTATTAGATGCCATTCTTTATTATAGGTTACGGAAATGTTCAGCAGAAACAACTTTTCGTACTGAATTGAAAGGTAATTGCTCAATAGTGCGTGAACTTCATGTTTATGGTAGTGTAGTACCAGTAAATGATCGTGATATGTTAAAATTTCAACACCGTGGTTATGGTGCCTTCCTTATGGAAAATGCTGAACGAATTGCCATGTATGAACATAAATCAAACAAAATTGCAGTTATATCAGGAGTAGGCACACGTAATTACTATCGCAAATTAGGATACGAGTTGGATGGTCCTTATATGGTAAAATCTTTGGAAAAAGATATTTATAAAAGTAGTCTATTTTATTATGACAAGAAAAGTGAAAGTGGTACAAACGTCAGAACCATTTTGATTAATAAAGCTCCAATTATTTTAAATGATGAAGATTTTTTGAAAGATTACGATAAAAAAAATAATTGGATTACTAGATCATAAATATCAAGAATTGTTCAGCTAAATATTATATTAAGCATTTGTAATTTTGTTTTATAATTTATATTAATATATTCCATTATTTTGTCTGTACATTTTTTATTTACAATTGTTTTTGTTAGAAAATTCTATTTACAATATATCCTGTATTAATAGAAGTGTTTGCAATAAAATATTGCATATAATGTAATTTCACCGTATTAAATTCCCATTTTTACTTTCTTATGTATGTTATAGAAAAATATTGATTCTAACCTACAAAGTGGAAATTAAAAGAAATGAAATAATTTTAATAATTTTTTTAGGGTAATCATGGATCCCTGAAAATAGGCAACATTGTAAAAATAAAAACAATAATAAACATACAGATGCTAACTTAAAAAATTCTAAATCTGCCCACTTCTATAAAATACTGATAATACATTTTAAGCATTTTCAATCCTATTTAATTAATTTTTAGACTTAGTTTGATTTATATTAAGGCTGCTAAATTACGCGTCATATCAAAAAATTGCTGAATTTCTCCCAAAATCTAATCTGCTCCAGGAGAAATGAAAACAAGCCTAAATACGAAGTTTGAAGTACGTACATGGTGTCATTTTGGAGTTATCATCCATACTAAAACACACAGGCATCATGGCTTATCTTGTCAAAACTTTGCCAAACATTGTAAAATGAGCTAATTAGTCGATTTAGCGTTAGTGAAAAAGTCGATTTCATAGCCTTCTATACCTACATATGTATTTGTAGTTTGGAAGGTAATTAATTCCTAGCTTATGTGACAAGAAAACTATTCCTTTTTATTTATTTATTGTTTTTTTTTCAGATTACATAAATTATACATCTAAGGCTTGAGGTCTGTATGATCAAAAGCTAAAACTTTCTTATAAAATATGTAAGTACATTATTGTGGTATACATACAAAACAAAATTATTTTCAAATTACCTATTAAGAAACTAGTCAATACTATATGGTTCAATTTCAATTAACAGTGTTTTTATTTCCCTTTTAAATAACTTCTCTGACACCGTATTTACTATACTGGGGTTTAAACTATTAAATAATTTTATTCCTATGTAGTATGGGCTTTCCTTTAATAGTAATAATCTATGTATAGGGTAATATAATTGTTGTAGTTTTAAAAACAAATAAAAATAGTTCGTAAATATGAAGTCCAAATATTGTAATATCCTTTTATTACGGAAACTACCCCTATACAATTCAATTGGTGACATTTTGTAAAGTATTCTTATTACCCGCTTTTGTATAACAAATATACTGTGAGCCCTGGTATAACTAGATGCCCAGAAGATTATACCTTATGTTGCAGTACCCTCAAAACTAGTAAAATTCAGCATACGCTTTGCTGACTCATCTAAATATTTAGAGACAGTGTGAATGCAGTAGCTTATGTAACTACATTATACATTGCACATATTTAAAACAATGTATAGAACATGGATTAATTATTACTTGTATTCATAGGGTTTTAAGTTTTGGCCAATGTCCTTGGTTCCATACATAGAAAAGCAATTTAAAAATTTTATTCAATTTACTGACAAATCATTTGAGGTGTAATTGTCGAAGCAGGTCATTTTGACAATTTATGTCGGATTGAGTATTTTATATATTTCCAAAATTGTAAGTATCAATTCTGTTTATGATATATTACGCAGTCATTATGTTAATAATGTAATGTTGTTTTATATTTGTTTAATTTTTTTTATTTTGCTGAGTTATCATAAAAATGACCTGTATGTTCAAAACTAACATTAAAATTAAAGATGATTTATGACAATTATTGAGTTATAAACAATTCGTTTCCATGGATTAAACAAAACAATTCTTGTAGAGGAAAGTAACAACGTTCGTTAGGTAGCCGAGTGGTTAGGTCTGCTTGTTGGCAAGGTATAAAACATGGTCACTGATGTGTTAAATTGAGTTAGCTAGGCCTTCTTCTTCATTTTACCATTAAAGATTTTTTAGATTCCACTTGTAGCATGCACTTATGAAGTGTATAAGCTTGCGAGTGAAGAAATCATAGCCAAACTTCAACATTAACAAACTCACAAGATTCTTTTAATTGTTCAACTCGAACAGTTTAAATAGCCATAGATTTTCACAATAATTGCATCGATGTCAATAGACAAGCAGAGAGTCTGCTGATGTTTGAATACAGTCATGAAGATATGAGTAGCACAGTGCATCCCAACTAAAAGTCTTTTAAGCAAACTGCTGAACTTTATGAAAGACGTTATTTTGGCCATGTCTTGCTGCTCCTCCAAAATTGCAATTTGTGTTGGTGCACAATGCCATTACTTTTGTTGTTAATTTGTATTTGTCACCCGTTTTAATAATATACTCGGATATAATGTCTGAAGCTTCACCTGGAAGATCTTATACCTATAAAAGTTGTACTTTGTCTTTCATAAAATATCTTACGAGTGCAGGACAAATTTTAACGCTCCTGTGATTTGAACCGTATGATGGTTACAAAATTGACCGTTTGTAAAATGTAACACGCAATACTTTCAGCACATGCAATTTTTTGTTGGAAGCAACTTGTTATTAGCTTGCTGGTGCAATCCATAGAACAAAACGACTGTGGGTCACTTTGTGATATGACCAAGTACATTCAATCACAGCTAGCTTTTGTTCTTCATTTCCAAATGTGTCTTTACGAAAAGAAGACATTTTGCTACTACTAGAAGCAGCAATATCTGCCTTTTTATGACTAAGCGTCGATATGTGTTGAATAATATCCCCTTTTCCAGCATGTGCAAGTGAAAACTGCGCAACGTTTTAAGCACCCTACATCGCTATCTGAGGTCGTTTTAATAAATGAATACTCAATTTTCACATCTCTATTGAACGTACACTTTGTTTTGGCATTTTCTACCGTGCTAGATACAAACTACACTACAAAGATTATTTATTTAAAAAAAGTTATTAACACAACCTTAATTAACCAACTCTTACACTATATTTATTTATACGCACCGGTATATTTATTTTCTACACGTACGACACCGTCGTAAGCAAATTTATTTCGCGCCTAGACTTGGTACTTGTAAACGGGATCGCGCGCTATTTATTTAAGTCGACAAACGTACCTACTAGAAAGGTCTCATAAATTGTAGAACTTGTGATGTCATCCTATTGTGTCTTATCTGAAGGTTGCTCCATCTTTTTCGTATTTTCTAGGCTTTGATTAATTAATGAAACGTTAGAAACAGGACAATAAGGAGACTTCTTTATAAATACGAAATGTTTACGTAATTGATTCATATAATTACAGATATGAAATGAATTGTTTAAAAAAGGAACTATCCCGTAATGTACGGGATGAATGTTCCCTTGTGTTAGTATTAGGTACACATATTGCAAATGCTGTGGGATACAAAAATTAGTTAATATTATGAAAGTTAAGGGTGCAATACACGAAGCGCTCATAAATAATAAAGATAAAGTAATACAAGTAGTGTAGATGATTTTTGCACTGGAGAGTCAAAAGTTTATGATCACAAAAGGGGTTGGGGACACGACGTAGTAGATTGAAAATAGTTAATTGTTTTTATTTACTTTTTAACTGTAAATTAAAGTGTACTGTACAAAGTTATTGGAGAAAAGATACATTTTTTGTACCGGTACCTACGGGTATTTAAGCCTTTTTGAAGGTAGGTAACAAAACCGGATGGCTTGCAGTTTTGTCTGTCACTAGACTAAAAAAAGATGCTGAGCCTGACATATTTGAACAAGGGGCTGGTTTAAAAGGTAATTGAAATTTATGTTCCTAATTTTGGATTTATATTTAGTATGTTTTAAGGAGTACCTGTAGACACTTCAACAACAGTATCTTCAACACAGTCCAGAAGTGCAGAATTTCCTTTAACCGAATGTTCTAGCAATACTTACATGAAGAACATTCTCCAGAACATAATATACTAATACATCTGGTTGTAAGTAATATGTAAAAGGGAAAATATTCTGAATGCAATTATAAGACAAAAAGTTGGACTCAACGTATTAGCACTTGTGTCAGACCAAGGATCAAATTTTTATAAATTTGCTAAAGATGGTGTAACTGAAGAACAACCTTTTTTCAACGTCGGAGATCACAAAATTCATTTTTTATTTGACACTCCCCATCTTCTCAAATCGACTAGGAACAATTTTTTTAAATACAATTTTCAAATCAATGGCAACATTACTAACAAACAGTATTTAGACAGTGTGTTTGAATTTGATAAGGTCCGAATAAATAAACTGGCACCAAAGTTGTCAGAAATTCATTTAAATCCAAACAATTTCCAACAAATGAAAGTGAATTTAGCTGCACAAATTTTCAGCAACAGCACAGCCACTGCTTTGGAATTACTTATAAGTTTTGGTTTTCTGCCTGCGGAAGCAATCTATATCTCAATATTTATAACTGATATGGATAAAGTGTTCGATATATTAAATTCTGACCTTTCAGGCTAGCAAATGTTTAAATCGACCTTTTATAGGGAGTAGTGAGCAGACTGAACTTCTAGTAAAAATGAGGGACTTATTTAGAAAGTTAAAAGTCCTAAAAGGTGCAAAGGATGTAACATCCATGAAGTTTTTAAACGGTTGGTGCATTACAATTTCGGGACAGTTAATGTTGTGGGATGACCTGAAATTGTTAAACACACAATTTATATGTACTCGTTTCCTAAATCAGGATGCATTTGAAAATTTCTTTGGCAATTTGAGATTTCAAGGTGGTAATGCAACCAATCCCAGACCTAATCAATTTCGGAATTTATTCAAAAAAATATTTTGTTTGAACTACTTTGAACACAAAGAGGGAGCAAACGGTGCTGATGACTTGAGTGAAGTTTTAGTTCAGTTTAACTAAATTATAGCTGAAGATGTACACATTATAAGCTTTGAAGAACTACCAAAGAGATCGAATGATATTTTTGGTGACATCTTATCAATAAATCCAAAGGAGTATAATGACTTAGAAATGCCTGAGAAAAACGTACTATCATATGTTGCTGGATATTTAATTAAAAATTGCATTGCCTCTCATACGTGCAACATATGCGAAGTATATTCACAGGAACAATTTTGTGTAACTTGCAGGCTTACATTAATAAAAATAGAGATTTATATGGCAATTTAAAAATGGCTTCCAAGTCGTTTTATATGTACCTACATCAATTCTGCCCTACTAAACTGAAACGTCCTATTGACTTCAGGATAGTTTTGAGATATTAACGATTTTGTGTTTCCATGAGTTGTTCACTATGTAAATATTTTGCAAAATAAATGAAATTTTGGCATAAGTTACCTTTTAACAATATAAATCAATACATATATTTTGCAAATCTCGTAGTTGTCCAAAACATTGACTTTTGTTAGTTAGGACGTTTAAGCTTAGTAATCTGAGAAAAAAATACACAGTACTATGGATATTATTTTTATTTTAAGCCAAAAAATAAACTATAATCTTAGATAAGTATAATAAACTAAGTAGGTATCAACACTATTTAAAATCGGCTTATTTAGTCGTCCTAATCGTCTTCGTATGACTCACAATTAACATTTAGATCTTTCCAGAATTGTAAACGTGACTCCGAGATAATCGGCTTTAGAGTTGATATGATTGTATTTTTACGACTTTCATCTACCCCTCTGTCATGTGTTTGTTTAGGGGGCTTTTGAACACCATTTTTGATGGTTTTGTTATTTAGGAAATCGAGCGTTTTAAAGTGTTGATTTTCAAAGGTCGTATTGTACTGGAAGTCAAAACTGTTTCTTGAAAAAATAGCCAACACCAGGTTTTTAAAATAAAACTGACCTTTTTTTGACTTAAATTTGGAACTCTGGTCATTCCAATTGTTGAACTGCCTAATGTCCATACTAATTATGTCAGTCTTTCCACCATTGGCAGATGCGACACAGGAAACAATATCATTAAAATCAAAAATTTTCTTCACTCTCTTCATGGCCGTTTCTACCTTTTGATGAAAATGATCTGCTGACATAAAAGAGAGGCCAGGCTCGAAATATTTTATTGTCAGTTGTTTTAGATTTATTTCATTGCAATTTATTATGTAAATAAAATAAGAATATAGGGCTCAATTTTTGTTTTGGGCCGATCAATTATCTAATCAGATGGTTATATATTCAACGTCCCTGTTCTTTTTAAAAAATGCGTAAAAAGCAGAAATTATATCTGCTTTGTTGCGTTTGGCCACTACTTCATGCCACAAAACTGCCAAAGGTTTTGTAGTTTTTGCTTTACCAACCGGTACAAAACATGCGTTAAAAGCGATTATTCGAGGAACAAACATTATTTCCTTGAACATTTCGGCACGGGGGAGCATTATAACTTTTTGTAAGTCTGCTGAAATAATAATTTTGTTGTCAACTTTAGATTTTCTGGAGTCTTTTCATATTCTTGTCTGGCGTTTCTATATTTGGTTTTGTGATTATAATAATTTTTGCACGAATCGCAGTCTGTAGCTGTACTTTCGTCCACATGACTACTGTTTTTCTTATGGACCTCAAATGCAGAACACGTAAAACACTCTTCTCCTCCTAACTGGGCAAAAGAAATATTCATGTTTTTCACCTCTTGACGCTAAACTTCATAGCTGCAAGTGAACTCTGGGTGTTGAATTTTAAAATCATTAAACATTAAAGTAATATTGACGTCGGACGGTAAGTAAAAGCGTTTAGGGGCATGTTCTCTTCGATAATGCGACGTTGTGGGTCTAAAACTTTTAATATGTGAAATAATCGGATTTCTCGCCAGTTTGTTTAAAGCTGGTCGATGTCCCCGGTTTTCATAACCTGGAGAAATGGTTTTCTTTGCATTACTTCTTACTGTTTTTAAAAATCGGTCGTTCTTGTTATACCGGAGTGTGCTTAGTATCTGTACCATCAGATTTTTTCAGGTAATATTTGTACGTATTCTGTCTTCGGGATACAAGGTCTGTAGTTACAAAAAGACGCTGTTCTTTTTTGGAGAGTTTCCAATATTGGGAGTTTATATTAGTTTGTTGCTCCTCACTTATTGACTCTGAACACTTTAACAGACATTTGTTAGAACTGCATTTGCCCTGAACCCCCGAGCTAGATGCTTTAGCTAATTGTTTCTGCCTTTTTCTTTCCCCTAATGGCACATCAAATTTTACTCTTTTTCTTGGTAACCCCTTCTTGGTAAAGTTTTTTTTATAATTTTCTTCACAAATATTAACAGATAAATTAATTATATCTTCAACCAAAGTATTAACTATGTCAAAGCTGGATTCACACACGTCATTTTCTATAAAGAGAAAAGTATATACTTGACTATTTGAAAAAACCTAATACTTAAATATATATTTAAAATCCAAATAAGATCTTTTTTTTATAGTTAAACACAGTGTTTTGTTTAAAATTTTTAATGATATGATTTGTATGCAATAAAGTTAAATCATATACAGTGTGTTTCTGCTACACTTAAATAGGTATACTTCAAACAAACTTAACCTACCTGATAATTTCAAAAAAACCGGTTAGACTAAACGCGAAATACGAAGACACCAAGCTGCGCAAAAAATCACGACCGTGTACCTAGTATCCTTGTTTATATACATAAACAAGGCTACTATTCAACACCGGAAAATATTAGTTTTTTTAAGAAAAGTAAAAGTTACGTTTTGTACATTTGTTATTTAATAACCTCTTAATTATGATGTTTATATTTGATAATTAGGACAATTTAAACAAAAAAAAAACATTTAATTGTGAAAAATGAAATATAAGGTTATGTTACTTGTTCATAAATTTACTCGGTAATGTTGTAATTCGCATTTTAATTATTAACCACAGTTGTAAGGGTAAATAATTCGTGTCTAACCAGTTTTATACTGCGATGGTTATAAATAGGTGTAATAGAGGGGGTAGAGTTTTATCGAATTCAAATATTAGATAGTATGCAAGTTCAAATAAAGTTGAAGAAGTTATATAATTTGTTATGAGGAAAATATGGTATACGAATATAAACAGATGGTTTTTATACAACAAAACAGGTTTTATGGGGTTTGCACAATGATGTATTCATAAAAGCATTGAACTATGGCAGTAGCATGTTAAAAAGGTCAACACGATACATATTAGTGTGTTAAAGATAAATAAAAAATTTCACATATAAATCAATATAATTAAGCAATTAAACACATAAAGATATTGATTACATGAAGTACAATAATCCTAATATGTAAGAACATGTATAATAATTGATACACAAAAAACACTGCGAACTATAAAAAGGGTTATGGTACGAAGACGTTATGTTGGTAGATCATAGACTTAAGTGTTTAAAAAGTGCTTAAGGAGTTAAAGTGCAATGTGAAATTAGCAATATAAAAACAATAAAATATTACACAATTACTCTATACTTATTTCTTCATTATCATAATCTGATATAAAATCAGATTCATCCGACGAGTCTCCACTCCTACGTATAATCAATTCTTCACAAACGACATCCATACTATGCTCTTTATTAATGTATTCCTCTTCAATTTCTTTAGCACTTCTTGCCAGCGGCTCTCCAAATCCATCGAACACTTTTCATGAGTTAGTTTTTCAACATCGGCTAATTTAAAAGTTGTGTTTCTCGATGCCACCCAAGCTTTTACAATGGCCCATATTTTTTCTATTGGATTTAGCTCTGAGTGGTATGGAGGTAGTCGACATACAGAGTGACCATGTTTCGCAAATATAGCATCAATTGAATATTCCGTGTAGCTCGGTTTATTACATTTTATTAAATCATACAGCTCCACTTTTGTTTGGGATTCATCATGTACGATCCCTCGTTCTTGTAACCAAGTTATCATTTCCATTTTTTTACTGCTAAAAGTTGGATGTTTAACGGCTAACGTGTTGTAATAATTGGCATTATCCATAACAATAACTGACTTTTCGAGCAAATTCGGTATTAACTGGTGCTCAATCCGTCGTTTATAATTAATAAAGTTTTTATCGTCGTGATAATCACCTGTTTTTGAGCCCCATTTAAAAACTAAGAGGGCATTATTGATAAATCCAATTTCACCACCAGCATGTACTATTATAAGACGTTGACCTTTACCGATTGGACATTTTAAACCTTCGTTGGAATCATCTATCCAGGAATGTGGCGTTGTATGCGATGCATGTATATATGTTTCATCTGTATACACAATGGGCCGCCCTGTTCTTCGATACTTTGTTATTGCTCGCATACAAGCACAACGTAAAGATCGTATATCGTATATTTCCATTAAACATTTACGATTGTCAACGGTTTTCGTCCATTTAAAACCTATTTTATTTAATAATCTTCTTAAAGACGTTTCCTTACCAGAGAAACCAATGGATTCGTCATCTTTAATAATATTATAGATAGCATTGACGGTTGGTCATCGTTTCTCCGTGGCATGAAAATTGTGTACAATGTGTCGAATGACTTGTTCGCCGCAATTATCGACAGATGATCTTGGTGCGGTTTTCATTCTTTTATTAGAAGTCTTGAGCGATTCTATTTCACCACGTTGAATTGCACTCCCTTCTCTAATAATTCTAACGACGGTACTTTTAGATACTCCAGTTGCTTTCACAACGATATCAAGAACGTTAACTGTAAAGAAATATAATCGTGAAAAAACTGACAGATGTTAATCGTACAATAATGGCATACCTTCATTCATATTTTTATGAAACTGATAAACATTCCAAATAATTTCGCGGGCATCTTGCGATAAGATACGCCACTTCTTTGCTGGAATGTTTGATGTACTATCAGACGATGTACTCGCATCACCCATTATAAACAACGAACTAAATCAATATATTATATTAATACATATTACTGTGGATTACAAATACAACTTACTTGTAAATAAAAGGTGCTGAAACGGAAGGAGTTTTGAAAAAAACTGTTTAGAATTGATAAAAACGTGCACGAAAAATGAGATTAGAAAACAATAAACAACACTATATTTTGTGGACGAAACATGATATCTACTTCTCACTCATATCATTATTCTATGTCTTTTTAATGCAATATTCGGTTTCTGCGCAGGTGTCTCCGTATTTGGCGTTTGCTCTACCAGCTCACTAACTAACTATAACTTACACACTTGCACAAATCGAAATCTCGTTAATACCAACAATTTTAAGGTTATATTATAGCCGGCATAACAGATCGCTTTATGTCCTAACTATATTAATTGGAAGAAAATTCCTTAACTGAAACGTCCAATCTAACAGATACCACATTCTGCTTTGTAAAATATTATATAATATTTTTATATTTTACAAAACTAAAACGTCCTATCTGCGTAGTTAGGACAAATGTACTTAGAAAATGTAGTTAGGACAAATCCGCTTAGTATCATGCTGTTTTATGTAGATATGAAAAAAGAGCTTTACGATGAGTTAGGTCGTTTTTGGGTAGTAAAACAGTTGTAGATGCATTTCTGCATTACAAATATGCCTTTAACGCAAAAGCTGAAATTGTGTCAGATAGGACGTTTCAGCTTAGCAGAGCAGAATTGGATTATGAATTTTGTAATGTATTTTCCCAATTATCCGTAGAAAGAGGTGTTGGTACAAAAATTAAAAATATTTTGCAAGAAATTCCATTTTCCCATTCCAGTACCAGTTTTCCCAAAAACTACTTATTGAATTTGTTTGTAAGATTTAGAATATTTTATACATTAAAATGTTGTAATCGGAATTTCGTTTCGCAAAAAACAGGCAAAAAAAAAAAGTTGTAAACCTTCATCATTTATAATTAGGTCATTTACTTTTACGATACTTTAGAATTGAAATTGTTAAATAAATGTTTTTGGTTTTTAATGGTGTATTTTTTATTAAAGTTATACATCTATCGGAACGTTTCGATAACATTTACAGTTATCTTCGTCAGTAGTAGTATTAAAGATGTTGAAAATAATTTAGTGAAATTTGAAAAATTAAAACATTGGCATAAGCCTGCATTAATATAACAGTTTGGAAAACTTATACAGCCAATTTTAGTAAAATTAGACTTCAATTCAATTTATGCCATCTGACGCACTATTCCAAGTAGATGCGTTGAATTCAATCTAAATTTATTAGATTGAGCTGAAGTATTGTATCCGATCGAATTTCAACCCTGCAATATTTATGCTACATATTTGAATCAGATCTGCAAAAATCGTATAGAACCTATCCACTACGTTGATGCGGCGTAAACGCAGTCAATGTTGAAAAATTACTATAAAAGATTAAATCATTTTTACATTATCCCTAAAAATAAAAAATCCGTGACTGGGTTAATGCAAACTTAAAAACCTGAGTTTGGTTGTATTCAAATTACCGCTCTTATTTGATGTCGGCCATACTTGCGCGTCGAAGCAGCGCAAGGTATATTATTCACAACGAACATCAAATACACCGACAGCGACTGCACGTTTTGTATTTATCTGTATTGTGTGGTTAGGTGTACCAATGCACACTCAATGGTTAAAGATTATCTTTCCAGTATTAAATATACAAAATCCATGTGAAGTGCTAGCTTTTCTTACTCTGTGTGATTTAATCATTATTACAGATTTATATTGCTTTCTTTTCATGATAAAAAATAATCATGTAAAGAATTGCTTACCGTACTACTTAGATAACGGGGTTAAGGTACAAACGAACTTGCAACGTTGTAATGGTTCAGGATTTAACGTTCCCGTTCATAAAGCTGTATATAATGGGATCAACATGGGATGGAAAAGGTTGCGTTCAGGAAAGTACTAACTGTGCACATATACACAAGTTTTTATTAAAAACATTATTGATGTATATTTATGGATATTATTATTCAGGGTATTAACTAATCTACTATACGTATTCAAAAAAAGCATACGAGTGCAGCTGATGTATGGAGCAGAATGGTATGGAACATGAAAGGGTTCAAGAAAGATTCGTTCCAAAGTTAAAAGGTCGCGCCCCCTGTCAAGTGATCAGAAACAGCGACTCTCTCAACATAAACACTTTAAGACGATTGGTGCAGAGAGGCGAATCTATAGAAGGGAAGAAACAGTTTCTTGTTCAGAAGGGCGGTGCATTTCTACCACTACTGTTAGGACCATTACTTGCGGGTACCTGGGTAATTTATTTCAGTAACTATGAACCACAACCTGAAGAAGATTATTCTATCGTTGGATTTTATACAGCGCTTGCATGCGTCAGATCTTACACAAAACAACATTTTAGCGCAGCTGGGCAGCGACATGGATAGTATTAAAATCCGAAATGGCAAATAGCATCAGTACAACCAAGTTCTTCAAAGATATCACTTTTCCAATCAGTTTCGTCAACCAACTAGCATAATCACCATTGATAATACTGGTGATTTACCGAGACGCAAAGGCCTGACAGACGACGAAATATCAACGTTTCCTCGTACATATAAGAGGAAAGGTGAGAATTTCTTGCGTATACTGAATACGGTCTGTATTCAGTATTGTCACAATAAAAGGTGAGATTATCCTTCATTTCAACATTTTCGACCTGGTTCACGATACGTTAAAACATCGAAAAACTACAAATCAACACGGCTGGCAACAGTGTACGGGCTACATTAAAGATATACTACAAGAGTTTATCGGAAATACTCTAAGACGTGATACTGCGTCACCAAAGGTTGAACGGTCCCTTACGCCTATAGTTGAAAATTACAATGCTGATGGTGAATCGCGGGAAACACCGAAAAGAACCTCTCGAAGAAGACTTTGTAGTGAGGAGGTTTTTACAATTAGCGCAGTGATAAAAAGAAGACCACCAGTTTACCGAATAATCGATCTTAATAACGATCCTACTACTATATTGAGGACGGGTGGTATGTCTTACGTTTCGCTTCGGGGAATTATGCCAGCATAGAAGAAATTACCAACGAGCTAAATAACCAAGAGCTAATAAGTAGATTGTTATCCATCAAATACCATAATCTAACTAAGTGCGTCACTACGAAATTAAAAACAATGCTCACTATTCGGATTCTCACAGCGCGCGTATAGCCGTGCAGTTGGGGTATCGTCCTCATCAAAACATAGCTAAGGAACCAATACCATCGCACCCCGCTAGTATATGGATAGGTTTACCAACGCAAATATTTGTTCATTAAGACATCGTTGAACCGCAAATAGTAGGTGATGTTTGATCTGCACTTATGTGTGTAATAAACATTACTTCAGAAAACTATGCTTACGCGAGTCATAAAGATGTTTTTTCGCCTGCACACTACACGCCAGTGATGACGCGGTGCAAAGGCTATTGAGGACAGGGAGGATCATCCTAGGTGACGTCATAGAGGATCGTCCTATTAAGGAGCCATTTCAAGAAAGGTTTCTCGATGCAGGTAGAACTCTTAAACATAAAGCCGACGACAAAATCGATAAAATGATGGAGAGCTCGGGCTGTAAAAGAGTTCGTCTGTCCGGTAATAATCAGTCTCTGCCGAGAGCTGCTAAGAAGAAACCTACTTACGACGATACATTTTCAACATAATAATGGCTTTTCTACATACACAATCGTGTGAATGCATCAAGTCCGAATTGGATTTTTTCGCTTTACCATCGACGGAGGCAAGTATCGAGAGTGGTGAATGGATATTTTGCAAACCCTTATCAACTCTGAGTAATGTGTCCGGAAATGGAAACGATTACATAGAGTTAATTCAGATCATGTTGTACATCACAGCTAACATTCTAAAGCAAGACGATGCAGCTCTAACTTACACGGATGTTGTAGCGCCGGTAAACAATAGGACGCATTTGATTTTTTCACAAGTGGAGCTTTAATTAAATCAGAAGATGGTGTCGCAACCAAACGATACCTATACCTACCGCTCATATATCGAGACGCTGCTAAACTATGGAAAGGAGGCGAAGACTTCACATCTAGGTTTCACCTTATGGCACAATCATACAGCCGGGCCGATTGAATGCACAGGGACACGCAAATCATGGTTTCTCAAAACGTTAAGCATTTACACCAACCAGCAAACAGGTTGAGATGTTGGGCACGTGCATTCAGATTTGTTCAATTAATCAAGAAAAGTTTCTCATAAGCGGCGTGAGATAAAGCCTAAATTTGTACGATCTTTAGTCTAATGTCTGCACACGGTTCAAATTACGACGAAAATTATGGATGCTAGTTACTGGTGAGACGTGTGAGGATCAATCCCACCATTCTAATTGCGCAAGCAATTGTGACAAATAAAGCCTTCAACGGTGATTACGCCTGAAATCCATTCAATTTTCATTACAATAATAACTACATGCCGTTATATATACAACCAGACTTTACAGCGAATGGTTTAAATGCAAGGGCATATCACACCTCATTTTTTGAATGAGGGCAACGATATATCGAGAAGTAATTATCCCAAAGGCTATTATTTAATGGCCTTTGACCTAACTCCTGACTTATCTGCAAACGCTAGCACACACTGGAATTTAGTTAGAAACGGTTCTCTGCGGATGTAAGTCGTCTTTTAAGAAGCTTTTGCGGAAACCATTAACTGTTTGGTGTACGCTGATTTCGATAACGTGATTGAGACCAATAAACATCGGAATGTCGTATATTTTACCTGTTAAAAGGAGTAACTAGGTCACACACGCACTCACACACCAGACACACGCATACCCACACACACACACACACACATCTTGGCGAAATTTAGTCAAAAGTTGTAAAATGAGCTAATACGTCGATTTAGCGGTAGTGAAAAACCTTTGATTTCATAACCTTCTATACCTACATATGTATATGTAGATTGGAAGATAAAAAGGAAGTAAAAGCGTATAGTGGTTTAAACCATAACATCGAGGCGCCTATTGTGTTCTGGAAAACGCATTACTATTGCAGTACTGGACGCATACCAACTCGAAAGATGCTGCGGTACAAATGTTGTGATAATTGAAATTGATCCCCAACCACAAGAATGTGTTTCGATTTGTATGTGCTTCTAATCAGTTGGAACTTCACTACAGTGAGGATAATACTTTGTGACAAGTTTAAGAGCCCTAACGGTGTCTTATGAGATAGTGTGCGGGCCCCCTTATTAGAATACTACTTCAAATTCCCCGTCATAACAGCTAAATCTATTTTAATATATATTACCAGCCACTATCAACTTCTATTACAGAAAACATTCATTAGTTTGAAAAATACACCAGTAGGTGGCGTCACAATCAGGGGGCCAGACAAATGGCGAAGACCTGAGAACAAGTTCCGGAAACCTGTAGTTATCTTATGAGATAGTATGCAGCCCACTTATTACAATACTATTTCAAATTTATGGTTTACCCGCCATAGTAAACAAGGGGGCCCGAGAAGGGGCGAAAACCCTATAACAAGTTCCGGAGCCCTATAGCTATCTTTTCCCGCCATAAGAATTGCAAGGACCTACATCTACTTTTAAAATATATCACTAGGTGGAGCCACCATCAATTTCTATTACAGAAAATCTTCATTAGTCCTAGAAATATACCACTAGATGGCGCCACAAACAAACGAAACCAACCAATCAGAATGCAGAGCTGTAGGCCTCCAACTAATGGCCGACAAAACAAAAAGGGCTGCAAAAAATGGCCTTAAAATCAGAACGCGCAGCCAGCGGCAATATGTGCACGACATATCAGCTGGAAGTGGGTGTGGTCACATAGCCTGCTCTTAGGCTCTCCAGTCATAGCGCTCAGCCTGGGGCAGTATGCGTGCGTACGACCAATCAGCTTGAAGTGGGCAGGGCCACGTGTAGCATTCGGTGTCGGTACCAGTCCTTCCATTGATGCCGTTAGTCCAACCTTAGTTATGGAATCTATTGCTGTTCCATTCATTTTGTATCTAATTTCACTGAATAAAAATTCGATTATTAATGAACCGAGTGGTGTTAGAGTCAGTACCATCCATCTCAACAATCTTCTCTCTACGTAGACATAACTTACTGATGGTAAACTGCATATGTCTTCCTGAATGGGTATAGGTATGTTTTATCCTGCGCCGTCAATGCTTTGATCGACAAACGTCTACTGACTCGCGTTACCACGTTTCGATCTTTTACAGTTTGACTTGCCCTGTTTACACGTACATGAATTATATGGCGTCACCCTATTTTTATTAAATATAGTCCTATCGTTATAACTTCCCCGTTAAAATTAATGAGATCTCCGTCTTGGTCTACTGCTTTAAGTGTTACCGTTGAAATGGTAGATATGTTTATACGTAAATAGATGACATGTTGAGGGGATTCAATTATTATATATCCCGCTGATACACTGGAAAAGAATTGATGAATAATGTGTGATGACTTTCTATTTTTAAAACTTCCACTTGTTATATTGCACTCAATAATTGAGTTAATTTTGATGATATTAATAGGCTTTTCGACACTTGCGTTTTATTAAATCCGAGCATACGATTTCGTGGTGGTATTGTAATTTTATCTTTGTCAAATACAGGTTGGTTAAACTTTGAAGTAACGTTTTGTATAGTATTGAAGGGTTCAAAACTAATTAACCCCATTACATATTCCGATTCATTACAGAAAAAATAGGAGGTTGAAGTTAACTTGCAAGATACAGCTTTCACCAGTAAATGTAAATGTGTACGACATTACGACCACGTAGCAACTCCTGACAATCAACACGCGTTGTCATATAAAAATTGTACGACTAAATGTCGCAATTGTATGTATTGAAGTGTTGAACCTTGGTAAAGTTATACTCAATTGTGTTTCTACCATCATCACTTTGAAAATAGTGAATTAATACTAGGGTGGTTTATATATTTTGATAATTCAAAGTTGCTTAAGGTGTGACGCGATAGCATCAGTTGGAGTTTTTTTGAATACGGTTGTAAATGTAAGCCTAAAACTCGCTTATATGGTTTTATATAGGCCTTTTCCTAAGGCGACTACTTCCATTGCTTGATTGTGGCGTTCGGTTTCTTTTAACGGCTTTAATGCAGCTTTTGCAGCAGTAACCGTTTTGCAACTGCAGGTTCAACACAACCCAAAGAACCTATAGCTCCTAATGCTACAAATAGGGGAAGGAGAGGTATGAATCCCCCACGTTTTGGTATTGGTAATATTCTGTTCTTGTGCCCCAAGATTTGTTTATGTTTTAAAACTTTCAAGGCTTGTATCGTAGATTTTAAAGTTGATCAAGCTTTATCACGAACACGACTTCGTGTTAGAAGGGCTTCCATTCCCATTGTAATTTTTCCCTTTATTACACCGGCTATGGTTGACGGTGCTCTTTCTTCAAAGGTAGCGTTCGAAAAGCGTAATATATTCCAAGCTTTTTCTTGCAGTATTATCCTCTATGTGGACGATTTCTTAGATAGTTTCACTATCTTGTGTGTTCTTTACACGCTTCGTCTAATTCGTTAATACCTCTGTCACCGCGAGCCAGTCGTTCTCGTAAACGTGTACCTGATCCACAGTATCTGAAACCAGGTATATCTAACTCCACGGGTAATTTGCTTATTAAGGTGTTAATTAATCCACAACCTTTTTTTATTCTTATTATACCGAGTGCAACATTTTATAACTTTTTAACACACTGACTGGCCGTTCATATGTATTTCAAAAACATTAAAATATTTCTAAGATTTATGAGTTTCAACCCAAAAACCTCAAAACATTAATTGACGTTTTTCGGTTGAAACTCATGAATCAGTAGTAATATTTTAATGTTGTTGATGTCGTTGAAATGAACTTGGAACGAGCTTTCATATATGATCCCATTTAAAACTAATTTACAAAATGGCGGCTGTCCGCGATTTTAATGAATACGTCACTGAATACCATCAAAAACGTTGTACATGTGACTTAGTTCGGTTTCCCAAAATTTGATTAATTTCAGTTTTATGGTTCACATAATAGGTTGGGGGGGGGGGGGACTTTAAACGGGCACTGCATAATACTTTATGCACGTTTACTTCTATCTACTATAATACTATTATGTAATAACAATTTTTTAGTCAATTTCAACTTTTATTTATATCGACAAAATACTACATACTACTGAAGAGTTTCACAAATGCGAACTAGTAAATAAAGTTCTGCATGCCTGTTACAATTGGTTCTGGTAATAGTCTTTTTACTATTTTACAAATAGTTTGACAACTTTTCAATACTACTGCTGGTAAATGCAAGAGTCAATAAATCTAAACTTAATTTTAGTGCCTTCTATTACTTTCGTGAAAGAGATGTATCTTTTTCTTTGTTTATAGGCAGTAGTAAAATGAAACCAGCCACGGTGGCCAATTCCCTAATGATGAAATGAGAATCATAACCAGATAAATTATGGAATGCAACAGGCAGAATACAAGAGTATGGTTTAGGTTACATTTCTGATCTGATGCTCCTCAAAATTCTCCAGCAAAATGGTTATGGTCTCTAACTTTTATACCATAATCAGTAAATGTTACAAAAGTGGTGTTTTTAAAGTGTTGAACCTGACTGTGACTTAAAGTATCCATAGGAATTTAATTTATTAATTATTTCAGTGGTGCAATGCGCATACTTTGAAGCTCTTTAACAAACCATTGATTGCAATCGTTTCCTCTGTAAAGCTTAAATAATAATTGCATGAACACTTCAAATAGTAAGCAATGCCGAAGGGTACATGTTTCGAATGTAATTTGCACACTTTTCTAAAATACTTTCTAAATCAGCATGAATTACAAATGATACCTTTTTCTGGAACGTGAAATTTTCGAACTGCAGAAACATTTCTGTTTCGGTAAGCAGTCTAGCAGAGTATCGATTAAGTTGTGAGTGACATGTTTTTGTATAAGACGATCTGAAGAAAAATGGTTCAAGCACCTACAACAAGCAAGCATCGAATTTCTTGTGCTCCTCATTCAATAGTTGTATAGAAAAAAGAGCCGACATACTTTATCTACGCGAAATGATAAACATTATTATTATTTTTTGTATTAATAACATCAGCAATGTAACCAGTGGCATGATAATTAGGAAGTACTCCCTGTCACTATTTTGTTTTTCACTTAATACTTGAATGCAAAACAAATTAATGAAGAGGTTGTTTGAATTTTCAATTTCTTTACATCTTACAATTAAATGTGAAAAAGAATTGAAGCATAATTTGAAACATCTCTAGAATGAGGATAACTGTAAACTCTATCCGTATGATGTTGCACAAGATATAATGCCGAAACAACAGCCCACATGAAGTAACACTCATCATTTTGAACATTCACTATCGCTTGCTTTACTGCTGTGAAGTAAGGAACTGTAATGTAAGTTGAACGACCTATAACTTTCTGTCGTTTGTTACAACCTATGAATGGGATATTATGTAGGTCATATAATTGATTAGCAAAATTATAAATATTATTGTATGGAAATTCTGCATACACTAAATACTGGCTCATACCCCATTCGCTCGCGGCTTGATTGTAGAGCATGAAATTATCACAGGGCGTCAGGCCTTTACTAAAAGTGATTATTGGGTCATGGAATAATAGCAGCCCAGTTCGAAGATTTTATGAAATATAAAAATTGTTTCAACATTTTAAACATTTATAAAAGATTTTATTACTATAAAATCTATACTGAGGATGAAGACTACAAGTGTCATCGAAACGTTTATATTTGTATAAACGTAAATACAAAAATACACAATTAAAAAATCCAAAAAAGTCAAGTATTTTAAATATTTGTAATAATGATAAAAGTTTACATTTTGAGAAAAAAATAAATTTCAAAATGAACAGTTATACCCAAATATTAAATCTCACAGTATTTATCAGAGTAATTTTTTACAATAATTTTTCCACATTCTTAACTAAACTTAAAAAAGTTCAATTTGCCACTTTATGGGATATGAGGTAAGGCAGAGAATTTCATGCTGATTATAAATCGTGATCAGTTTTCAATCTGTCCAATAATTTTTAAAATAATTGACCACCCAATCAAAAATTATAACATAACTGAATTGGATAGGTCATAGTGCGATTCCAACTTTCATGCTGATTACAAATCGATTACCGACTTTTCGAAAAATTTGATTTTTACAATGTTTGGTTATAATAATGCTTACATAGACCGGGACAATGGCAACACAATTAGTAACATGATATAATGCAGTATTAACCCTTCACATTCCCCCGATCTGACACCAACTGATGCTTGTGTGTGGAGAATGTTAAAGGAGAAAATTTTCAGCCGTCCAGATACACCCAAAACTGTGTCTGTATTACGTCAGAAGATCGTCTCGTTTTTCAGGACTCTGAAGCAACCTATGTTCCAGCATATGTTTCAAAATCTGAGTGATCGTTATACGTTGTCTACAGCGCAATGGAGCACATTTTGAACATTTACAGTATCATCCCGATAACTAAATAATAACAATAACAGTAACATAGTTTTCCAGTACTGTATATTTTGGCGCATACTGTATTTGATTGATGTGGGTTATCCAGTGTAACTTGTGATCCAGTCCAAAATTAAACCTAATAATCTTGGTTTGTATGCTTTTTTTTACAGATTTTCCATTGCACGTAACATATAGAGAATAATCCTGTGATCTACATCCATAGTGTACAAGAGCTCGGAATTTAATGTTAGTTTTTAGCTTTACACCACACATTCATTCATTATTATTATTATTATTATTATTGAAGTAATTCAATTGTACACAAGTGACGTAAATCTTTCACATGTAATAAGAGGACCCAAAATAGACCCTTGCGGAGAAAGATGTAGTTTGTACAATACTATCAATAAAATGTTGAATAAACAGGAATATTCTATAATAAACCCAATCGAATTTAACGAAAAAATTAAGCAAATAAATTTGGATAATGAACAATTAATTATATCTTTGGATATTATTTCTTTATACACAAATATTCCTATGCCTTGAATAACAATTATCTTAAAACAAAAATGGAATTTAATTAAATAGCACACATACAATTAGACATGGACTAGTTTATTGAAGGAGTAGAATTATACTTACAGACTACATGTTTTAAATATTCGGAGACATTTTATTAACAAAACCTCTGGTTGTGTGATGGGATCGTCTAATTCTGTTACTATTGCTAACCTAGTATAGTATAGGCGCGGCCAAAGAATGCCTCGTGTCGGGCATGGATGTTCGTGCATTCGGCCGCACTCGTTAACGCCATAGCGACTGAAAGCATTACCAGTGGCGTCGGTGTCGCGTTTTCAATTATTCGTCACCAAACCACAAGAAATTTTAAAATATTTTATTTATTTGAATTACATATGAACAGTAATAGTTTGAACATTTATAAAATAAAAAAATAACCATGTTGACAAGTAATAAATTTTATATTTGAATTACAACAGTTTAATCGTTTATGAAAATCAAAAAAGTATAAGTTCGATTTTTAATTATAGAAACAGAATAGGCTGTATTTATGAGTATTATTCAGGTTTTAAAAAATTATGATATTTCTTAGGTAATCAATTTTTATATTTCCATACACTTTGGGGAAAAGTTACTCAAACGGCGATAATTACCTACTATAATAATATTAAATACTACTAACAAATAAGTCATACCATCATTCATCACTAGACCAGCCACTTTGAGTTTCTGAATCGTTTATCACCAGTTTTTCGACTTGTACGTCAATCAGTATTTCGTTCTCTAAATATTTTTCTTCCTGGTCGATTACCTTCTTACAGCACTTTTGCCAGTTTTCTTGAGTAACAGCCGCTAATTCCTCTTCCAACACTCTTCTAACGTGGTTAAAGTTAAAGGTGGTATTTCTCTTTGCAACATTATTTTTCACTTGAGCCCAAATCAACTCAATCGGGTTTAAGTCCGGGTGATAGGGAGGTAGTCACAGCACCTTATGTCCTTCATTACTTAATATACAATCAAACTTGTACGTTATATGTTCCTTTTTGTGTAGCTTAATTATTTCATAAAGTTGTGGTCTGTACATCAAAGGAGTGAACGGTATCTTTTTCTCTATTAACCACTTCACCATATCTGCCTTTTTCGAATAACTTGTTGGAGCACGATCCATCTGAACATTATGGTACGGCGCATTATCAATAACCAAAACCGATTTTGGAGGCAAGTTTGGTAAAAGTTGGCTTCAGACACGGTTTCTTTTAATTGTTTCAAGGTATATGTGGGGTGTAAGTTTTTCAAATAACTGTACACATTATATATCACCTCACGCGTTTGACCACTTATTACTTGGCCACTTGTTCCCAATGTAGAACTCATATTTCTACGCTCGCTTTTAAATCACAGTTGAAAACTAACTAATAAAAACATTTTTGAATATTTACTAATCTGTTGGTAATGATACTAAGGAATGTCAACTATTAGGATTTCTTTAATGAGAATTTAAGCAAATGCCGTTAGCATTACATGCGCCGCAAAACTACTTATTTATTTTACTATGTATTGTGAAAGTATTTTTTGTTTATACATATATGTCTAATAAATTTGAGTATTATGAGCTTTAAAATTTACATAGGACACAAAATGGTTCACTGTCGTTTTGTTGCAATAACTGTAATAAAATTAAATTAACAAGTACGTATGTAAATTAATAACAGAAATAAATAATTAATTAGTGTAATACATGATAATAAACGGAAAGCGCTTTTGGTGGCGACGTCACTGACATGCCGCGCTTAAGTGACTTGAAGTTGGACGAATGCGCATCCAACGTTCAGGCATCCTTTGGCCGCGCGGACTGTAAGTAAGTTTAAATATCTGACCTTTTCTATTGATAATACTAATTTCCATTACTTTATTTAAATAAAAGGGTTCATAATCTTTCCTAGCACAGACTTCTTGAAGGATTAGATCCAGTAATTTATGCAATTATTTGTGTCGTTACGACAATGTGGCGTATAATTTTCCAAAGGCTTCAGTTTATTACTGATGTATTAAATCCTAAAATTAGGCATCCTAGTAATTAAACGCATAGGCAAATAATAATGTCTCACAAATTAAATTAATTGGGTTGAGGTAAGCTTTTAAAATTTTTATCTTTTACTGATGGTAACTAATTTACACATCTGAATGATAATCCTAAAATATAATGATAAATATTATACATTTATTCAAATAAAATATGTCAAAATATCACTTACGTAGAAAAGATGAGTATATTAAATTATAATTAATCAGCATAATTTTCTTGAAGAAAATTCTAAACGAATTGAAGTAAAATTTTCAACATGACATTCAATAATCGCCATTTTCTTAAAAATTTTAATCAACGACTTTGTGGTAAATATCTTTTTAATATTATGTGTTAACAATAATTTTCATTGGTTATTTCAAATAAAATTTAGTTTAATAATTTTTGAATTTTGAATAATGAGTAATTATGAAATGTTAGAACATTATTTTTAATTATCTACTAATTAAACCGTTACAGATCACCTCTAAATGTAAAACTTTACATAATGGCCAACCGGAATCCTTTTCGGAGAACTTTTAATTTTTTGTAATTTATAATTAACGGTTTCGTTACACCACTTACGTAAAATTATTGCAATTGATTGAAATGACATAATTTGTGATAGACAGTCTTCAATTAGATAACATGATTTTGAGGTTGAATAAAATTGCAGATTAAAACAATATTTACCTTTAGCATCGATTGCCTTAACATTAATTTAAACTTTCGCGCAATACTATTGTATGCATTTGTAAAAAAATAAGGTCATTGATATTTGCGATATTGACCTGTAAGTAACCTACCATTAAAACATGAATCTAGAAAATGCCAACCTAATTCGCATATACGTTTCTTAGTGACATCAAGAATTTCATCGACCTTCAGAAATTGTCAAAAATTGACAAAAATGATCGAATATTTCCGAAAATTGTCAAAATTTTTGGAGGTTATTAACCTTGGTGACATTGACCTTTTGCAAAATTGCCATTGACCAAAACAATTGGGGTAAATGACTAAAGTGTAGAAGTTGCTGACTTGAGATTATACGATCATTGAACGCTCCGCAAAGGTCTTTGACTTGTCCAGACGGTGATCAATGAAGCCAGAAATTGAGGTCGTTAACACTAACATTATCCCGAAATTTAGGTCATTGACTTCAAAAGTTAGGTTTTTAATATATATATATATATATATATATATATATATATATATATATAACATATTGGTATCATATTTCACATTCATAAACTTTGTCTTTGTTAGGGCGATTGACATGTACACATGTTATTTATTACGCTTGCGGAATACTTTCACACGCTTTAGTTCATTGCTTTTAGATTGCATCGCAATAGTTTTGGCTAACTAAATAACTTTAGTTGATTGTCTGATTATGTCAGACAGACTCATATATTGCGCTTTGTTTATTATTTTTACTGACGTTTACCAAGAATATCTATTAATTCTTGTTCTTAACCTTGCTGACATCTCATGAAATACTTCCTCACTCCTAGACTTGTTACTTCTAGATTATGTTGCATTTATTATAGTTCATAAACTTTTTTCACGTTAACTAGGAACTTACAGAGGTGTTTCATTCTTGTGGGAATTTTTATTAAATCAGTTCATTGTACTAACCACTTTCACTTGTTGAGAATTTTGTTAACGATAACAGGTTTACTTGTATGTCATCTTAAAGCTTTATTTTAACACTTTAGTTAACCTATGAACATATACTTGCAATGGCTTTTTGTAGAAATCGCAGTAAGCTATCATTAAGTAAGAAAACATATCTTACAAGATGCGTTGATGCGACCAGCAATGCGTAAAATAACAACTGAGCTATTCCCGATGTCTCTATTGGATGAAGGCATTACAATAATTTTTAATAAAATACATTTTTTTAAATTTTCTTTGTTGTTTTTAAAAATAGATAGTACATGTGCTATATCATTGTAAAGAGGATAAAAAACACGATCAATTATTTCAAAGCCGACTTGTCGTTCCATAAGAAAAATTTAATTTAGGGGTTGAAACTAAAAAATAGAAAGTGCAAATAAAAATCCAAATTGATATTTAAATTCTGCATAAAAAATATCTTAAGAAAGTGCAAATAAAATTTATATGTCTAATACAACAAAAGATATTACAAGAAAAAGAAATTTTCTTTTCCTGCCATAAGTCTTAAAATACATGGAAATTTGGAAATTGGAGAGTGTCGTATAATTTCACTAATCCTTAGGAGTAATTCATCTAATTTAACCAAATCTGCATCTTTTATAATAAGCGAGATCCCCATGCTGGAAATGTTATCTGGGACACTTGTGTGTGTATATATATATATATATATATATATATATATATATATATATATATATATATATATATATATATATATACATCATACATACAAAAAAGTAGGCCAATCCGTTAACCACATATTCTTTGGGACAAAATAAGGGGACTTTTCTTATGTCACTTTTCATTTGAACGCTTCCTTTTCGATATACAGGATGTCAAACTTCACTTTTTAGAAGTGTATTTTTTTATTATCTCTGGTGCGTTTTAAGATATCGATTTCAAATTTGGTGCAAATATTACTCTTTTCTAAGTGCAGCTTCTGTATGATTTTCAGTAAAAAATTCAAAGAACTAATAGAGAAATAAGAGGCGTGTGGTAACCTTTAACCCCCCATTTCTTTCTGACGAACGCCTATGAATCCATTTTTTATAGTAGTTTGATGATTTACTAACTTTTCTGGCTCTTGTAAACTTTTGATTTGATGCTTCCTTTATGACATACTTTTAGTTACTCGACTATGTGTTGCGATTTTTTTAACAATTTTTTTATTTTATTAATCAGAATAAATTCATAATAATAACTTAAAACAATCAATTGTGCTAATAATTATAATACGAAGTTGGATGCAAATAATTAAATTAAATGTTCGATGTGTTCACCGCCTTCGCGAATGCACCTTCTGGCTCTTTTTATAACTGAAAACCGAATATTTTGGAAAATATTCGGTTTCAATCTAAATACCTCTGCATCTTCTGCGATGCGATCCCTCAATTGATTTTCATTTATTATTATTTATTATGCAAAATAAATTTAAAAATAGGCTTATCTTAAAGTTCGTAACAATATCTGTCAATTACTTCTCTTGTGTTTTAGCTTTATTTGCAACGGTTTCAAAGATATTTGAGTTTGAAAATTCGGCTCATTTTTAGTTTTTTCTAAATAACTACGAAAGTTGGCAACACTGATCAAAACTCAAAACGTCATTTGATTGGTCTTGAAATTCTGCCCAAAACTGCTAATTTAACCGACTCTGTAACTGTTATAATAACAAAGTTACCCATAGAAGCTTAGTTAAAAATAAATCCATAATAATGGCTTAAAACAATCAGTTGAGTTAATAATTCAATACTACGTCGCATACAAAAAAAATTTAATGCTCGATGCGTCCACAGCCTTCGCGATTGCACCTTTTTATTTTTTTAAATAATTTAAAACGTAATATTTTTTATACGTCTTGTCAAATGTTTGTCAAATTAATCGCTGTAAAAATTTCGAACGACTTTTGAGTTCAAACGCTAAACTGAATAATAAGGTATGGCCAATAGAGAGAATATTTTGGAATTTTCTGAAATGACTGATATGATTTTAATTATGGGTAAGATTTTAAATAAAATCTCTAGATTGTACATAACCATTCTCAGTTTAGGAAAATGTGATTCTAATGCTAGTTTAGCTTCAAGGCGTTATACAGAAATCTATCCAAATCGGTATCACCCAAAAAGGAAATCTTCCTTAAGTTTAGTACGTCGCCTAAGCCCCACTGAAAAATTCAAACAACAACGAATATGAACATGTGGATGGCCACGTAAAATTACACCAAATCAAGAGGAACAAATTTTGCAAATAGTTGAACAAAATCCGGGTACTAGTACTAGGATTATAGCTCGACAAATTGGAAATGATATAAATTCGACAGACGTGCATGGAATTTTAAAACGTCACCACTACATCCATATTATGGCATGAACTTATTGCCGCAAGATTTTCAGGCAAGAAAATCTTTGCAACTGGCTCTGTAATGAAAATAACCATAACCGCCGGTTTGTTAGATCCATTTTATTTTCGGATGAAGCTTTTACGCGAAATGGTATAACGAATACCCACAACCCCATGGGGCAGATGAAAATCCAAGAGCTTTTAGAAACCAGTCATCAAGTAAATTTGAAAGTAAACTGGGCAGGAATTTTAGACAATTTTCTTTTAGGTCCGGTATTTTTTCCAAACTTAAATGCCGAACATTTTTTTTTTTACAAAAAGTTCAAATTTATTGATGACGTACCTATAGCTGTTCATCAAAATATGTGGTTCAACTTGACGGAGCTCCGCCACATTATGGCAATAATGTTCGGAACCACTTGAACCAATATTTCCATAATCACTGGTTGGGGGAAATGCGCCATTCATTGGCCACCCGTTTGACTTAAATCTACTGGACTTCAGTTTTTGGGATTCATGAAAGATTTTGTTTATACGGTTCCAATAATAAATCAAAATCAATTGAGGGATCGCATCGCAGAAGGTGCAGAGGTATTTAGATTGAAACCGAATATTTTCCTTTGTTTTCAGTTATAAAAGAGCCAGAAGGTGCATTTGGAAGGGGTGGACACATCGAACATTTAATTTAATTATTTGCATCCAACTTCGTATTATAATTATTAGCACAATTGATTGTTTTGTTATTATTATGATTTATTCTGATTAATAAAATAAAAAATGTTAAAAAATCGCAACACCTAGTCGAATAATTAAAAGTATGTCATAAAGGAAGCATCAAATCAAAAGTTTACAAGAGCCAAAAAGTTAGATAAATCATCAAACTACTACAAAAAATGGAGCGACGTTCATAGGCGTTCGTAAAAAAATGGGGTTAAAGGTTACCAATCCCTCTTATTTTTCTATTAGTTCTTTGAATTTTTACTTAAAATCATACAGAAGGTGCACTTAGAAAAGAGTAAGATTTGTACCAAATTTGAAAACGATATCTTAAAACACACCAGAGATAATAAAAATACACTTTTAAAAAGTGAAGTTTCACCCTGTATATCGAAAAGGAAGCGTTCAAATGAAAAGTGACATAAGAAAAGTCCCCATTTTTGTCCCAAAGAATATGTTTAACGGATTGGCCTACTTTTTTGTAACACCCTGTATATATATATATATATATATATATATATATATATATATATATTTACCATTTTAGATTTTATACAACTACGTATTGTAATCAAGGAACGCGGATTTCCCATTTTGAAATACGTTCAAAAAAAGGGGGTAAAAGAGGAAGGTGTGTTTTATCAATCTGTCAAAAGATGGAAATAAAAAAAACTAAAATATAATTTAGAATTAAATCTACGGTAACCCAGGCCGTAGATTTTAGTTTTTTTATTTCATTTTTAAATGTAACAAAAATTTCGCAAAACACATGCTAACAAATGGGTTGATTTTAATTTTTAAATTAGTAGCTTGTAAAAAACATAGCTTAAGTTTAGTTAGGTTAAGGCATGTTTACTATTGCATAACAAATAAAATCTATTATTTGTAATCTAAATAATCTTTAGAACCCATTGTGCCTAATGATACGGTGCGATCAAAAATACCGACACAGCCGCTCTTATGAAACATGACGTTACTAACCATTTGCCACACCGCATATCATAATTCACCTTTGGTAAACAATAAATTAAACATCACCTCTAATAATTCTCCTCTTTCGTCTGTTTATTTTTACCACGGTTATTTCCCATTTTTTCTTTTTTTACAAAACAGCCTTTTTCAAGACTACAAATCTTTATCAAATCATTACAAAGTAGATAAATTACATTTTAAACATCAAAAAAAAAAAAAAAAAAAAAAAAAAAAAAAAAAAAAAAAAAAAAAAAAAAAAAAAAAAAAAAAAAAAAAAAAAAAAAAAAAAAAAAAAAAAAAAAAAAAAAAAAAAAAAAAAAAAAAAAAAAAAAAAAAAAAAAAAAAAAAAAAAAAAAAAAAAAAAAAAAAAAAAAAAAAAAAAAAAAAAAAAAAAAAAAAAAAAAAAAAAAAAAAAAAAAAAAAAAAAATTTTTTTTTTTTTTTTTTTTTTTTTTTTTTTTTTTTTTTTTTTTTTTTTTTTTTTTTTTTTTTTTTTTTTTTTTTTTTTTTTTTTTTTTTTTTTTTTTTTTTTTTTTTTTTTTTTTTTTTTTTTTTTTTTTTTTTTTTTTTTTTTTTTTTTTTTTTTTTTTTTTTTTTTTTTTTTTTTTTTCAAAATTTGAAATTTTAAAAATTTAATTTTTTAACTAACTTAAATGTTACAAATTTAATTTTATAAAATTACAAAAAAAATTTGAAAAAACTATTTTCAAATTTAATAATTAAAATTAATATCCAATTTTAAAATAAGTTTAAAAAATAAAGCATAAAATATTTTATAATTTTATAATTAATTTTAATAAAAACATCTTTTTGGGAAAGGTTATTTAAATTTCTTAAATTTATAAATTAAGTTATCTTCTATAGATTTTGTTAAAATGTTAAAAGTAGTAAACAATTTTGTCAAATTTGAAAAATTCAAACATAAACATAAGCCTGCTATTAATATAACAGTTTGAAAACGTATAAGCCAACTATAAAATTGTAGTAAAGAATAACTAGGTCATTAAAATTAAATATTGTTAAACTGCCTCAAGATGACAAACCAGAACACTCTCTACGACGAAAGCTAACAATGAAATTGCCAGCCAAAAACACATTTAACAAAATTTAATCGAGTTATGATGAAGGTAAATTGTGAAAACTTCAATTTTAAAATGATAGAAGCATTCACAATCCAAACTTACATCAAATAAAATAACCCAGTTAAATCTAACAAGAGTACTTTATCAATAATTGGAAGTGTTATTAACAATGAAAAGCACAATGCAGAACGTTCTTTGTAATTTTAATTTCAATTTAATTTCAACTACTTATGTTAAATTATAGTGCTGTGGAAATTTAACATATAATTGTAAAGCATTTGCTTCAAGGTCTAGGAAAAACACAGCAAAAACCTAGACATACAAAGTTGAAAACAAATTAAAATCAAGGCATCATTATGCTCTTTTAATTATAAGATGCCAAACCTATTTAAACGGAGATTTCTTCTTGTCTATTAAAATTATTCGGGTGTTTATATATTTCAATAGCTTCACGTTGCAAACGAACATAATAATGGTTTGTCTTGACAATATTTTCATATTGTCAAATTGAATGTCATGATTTAGATTATTCAGGGCATGGTCAGCCACAGAACTCTCTGGTTGACCCAATCTACAAAATCTCATATGTTCTTTGCGTCTTGTATCAAAGCTACGTTTTGTGGTCCGATGTATACTTTTCCACATGAACAAGATAACTTATACACTCCGGAAGATGATAAAGGTTTGACACATCTTTAGGTGATCTTAAATGTTCTTTAATTTTCTTGTAGGTTTAAAAATAGTCCTAATGCCATATTTGATTAGGATTTTTCAATTCTATTTGTAACATTAGCTATAAAGGAAGAAAGCAGTACCAACATTAAGAACTGGTTTTCTTTAAGGTTACGCCTAGAAGGTGTAATAACATTATTAATATCTGTAAGTGAATATCCATTATCTTGTAAGGATTTTCTTAAATATTTATATTCATCATTCAAAAATTCAGGGTCACAAATTCGTTTTGCTCGATCTACTAAAGATTTAATTACACTAATTTTTGACGTGGATGGTGGTTGGATAATTTATGAAGGTATCTATCAGTGTTGTCGGCTTTCTGTAAACCTTAAAAGATAGTGAATTATTTTTAGATATTAATATGTCAAGAAATGGTAAACTTCCATTAGTTTCTTTTTCCATGGTAAACTGAATACTAGGATGTATACCATTTATAAAAACCAAAAACTCATGCAGTGCTTCTTCTCCATGTCTCCAAATAACAAATGTGTCATCTACATATCTATACCAAACTGAAGGTTTTTAGGTGTATTTTGTAACGTTAATGTTTCAAATTTTCCATATAAAATTAGCTATAACAGGACTAAGGGACTACCCATTGCTACACCTTCAATCTGTTCATAAAATTTACTATTCCACTGAAAATAAGTTGTAGTAAGACAGTGCTGAAAAGAATGGTTATGTCCTTTGGAAAAAGATGATCATGTATTCAATAGTTTCTTTTAGAGGTACTTTTGTAAAAGTGAAATAACATCAAAACTAAATTATATCATCTTCAATTTTGAAACTATGCATTTTTCAACAAAGTCGGCAGAATTTTTAATGTAATGGGGTGTTTTTCCTATATGAGGTTGTAATAACAATGTAAGATGTTTTGCAAGGTTATTAGGAGACAATTGCACTAACAATAGGCCTTAAAGGAATATTAGGTTTATGAATTTTGGTAAACCATATAGTTTTGGTGAAATAGCTTCAGAGTTAGATAGTTTCTTCTTTATTTCTTCAGGAATAGATGATAATTTAATCAGCTCTTTAGTTTTAAAAGAAACTTTTTGTTGGATCTTTGGTATTTCACGATAAGTTTCTGGTCCCAACAATTGTTCTATCTTAGTGTTATAATCGTTCATATTTAATATAACAGTTGCATTACCTTTATCTGATTTTAATATTATAATACTTTCATTGCGTTTAAGATCAAGTAAAGCATGTCGTTGACGAAAGGATAAGTTGCTCTTTGGAGGTTTTGTTTTACGTAATATGTTAACGGTGTTATATCTAACTTCATTAGCAGCATCAAAAGGTAATAATCTAATGGAGTTTTCGATGTTGGAAATTATATCTTCAAAAGGTATTACTCTTGGTGTTATCGCAAAATTTCCTCCTTTAGAAAGCGCTTCAATAGCATAATCTGATACAACATTATCAGAAAGGTTTATAACTGTTTTCTACAATCAATAGATGGTCTATTATTTTGTTGTTTGTATAATTTATTAAATTTTTCTTTTGACGTTGACATGAGATGTCAAAATTTATTTCCATAGATTTAAACGTTATAGAATCAATTTTATCCCAATCTTCTTTATTCAAAATAGATGAAATTTCTAAATGTAAATATAAAAGATTTTTATCGGTGTTATCCAGTAACTTCCTAGTAATATGTATTTGATTACGTGAAGAGCATTTTCAGTTCTTCTGTAAATATTATTCGCTTGCTTGTTATTAAAATTTCTTTAATATAGATAAACTTTGGGATAATCTTTTGGTCTCGCATCGTAATAAAAAGTGAGTGACGATAATAATTGTGCTTTACGTTTCTTAATTTTTCAAATTGTCTGATAAAACGATAAGTTTCCTCCCCATAAAGGACTGAAATATGAAAATGTAAACTTTCACCATTAACACTCATAATAAAATACTTATCTTTTTTGGGATTTTTTAATGGTGTACTTTAAATTATACAATCTAAACGTTTCGATAACACTTACAGTTATCTTCGTCAGTAGTATTGTTTGTTAAAAATTGTTAAAGATGTAGTAAACAATTTTGTCAAATTTGAAAAATTCAAACATAAACATAAGCCTGCTATTAATATAACAGTTTGAGAAACGTATAAGCCAACTATAAAATTGTAGTAAAGAATAACTAGGTCATTAAAATTAAATATTGTTAAACTGTCTCAAAGATGACAAACCAGAACACTCTCTACGACGAAAGCTAACAATGAAATTTGCCAGCCAAGAAAACGTAGCTTTGATACAAGACGCAAAGAACATATGAGATTTTGTAGATTGGGTCAACCAGAGAGGTCTGCTGTGGCTGACCATGCCCTGAATAATCTAAATCATGACATTCAATTTGACAATATGAAAATATTGTCAAGAAAACCATTATGTTCGTTTGCAACGTGAAGCTATTGAAATATATAAACACCGAATAATTTTAATAGACAAGAAAATCTCCGTTTAAATAGGTTTGGCATCTTATAATTAAAAGAGCATAATGATACGCCTTGATTTTAATTTGTTTTCAACTTTGGTATGTCTAGGTTTTGCTGTGTTTTCCTAGACCTTGAACAAATGCTTTATCAATTATATGTTAAATTTCCACAGCACTATAATTTAACATAAGTAGTTAAATAAATTGAAATTAAAATTACAAGAACGTTCTGCATTGTGCTTTTCATTGTTAATAACACTTCAATTATTGATAAAGATATCTCTTGTTAGATTTAACTGGGTTATTTTATTTGATGTAACGTTTGATTGTGAATGCTTCTATCATTTTAAAATTGAAGTTTTTCACAACTTTACACTTAATCATAACTCGATTAAATTTTGTTAAATGTGTTTTTTGGCTGGCAAATTTCATTGTTAGCTTTCGTCGTAGAGAGTGTTCTGGTTTGTCATCTTTGAGGCAGTTTAAATTTATTTTATACCTAGTTATTTATACAATTTATAGTTGGCTTATTCTAAACGTTATATTAATAGCAGGCTTATGTTTATGTTTGAATTTTCAAATTTGACAAAATTGTTTACTACATCTTTAACAATTTTAACAAACAATACTTGACGAAGATAACTGTAAGTGTTATCGAAACGTTTAGATTGTATAATTTAAAGTACACCATTAAAATCCCAAAAAGATAAGTATTTTATTATGAGTGTTAATGGTGAAAGTTTAATTTTATATATATATATATAGTTTCGATATAAATAAATTAAAATATCATCGTCAGGGAGGAACTACAAAAATGATGTCAACAATAGTAAACTAAAATACTTACAAATTATACAATAATGGTCAAATATTAGTTAAAATATGTGTAAAAATATTTAAAATTATTCCACTTTAACGTCATGGTCACAATGGATGTATATATAAAATAACAAAGATAAATAAAATATGGGAAAACCTATTAAGTAACAACAATTACAAGACTCTGACTATTAACAATTAAAATAAATCCAATGAAATTAAACAGTTAATATATATATATTATAAAAGCAATTAACAATATTCGGTATCACCGGTGGCTGACTAATTACTTCGTTAAGTAAATTAACATCTTTTTTGAGGAAAGAGTTAATGTAAAATTTTTCTTTAAATTTTATAAGATTATGTCATTGCTGCTATTAGAGTTTAAAACCTCTATGTTATCTATATTAAAACCATGTCCCTCCGTTAGTATATGTTCCGCAAAATGCGAAAATTGGGTACCTTTGTTGTTGTTTTTTATTTGTTTCAAATGTTCCTTAGCTCGAGTCAATATGTTACGCGTGCTCATACCCACGTATATAGATTCACAGTTTTCACAATTCAGCTTGTAGATACCAGGCAACTGGAGTATGCCAGTTTTATCCTTAAAATTACAAAGAATGGCTCCAATGCTATTGGGGACTTTAAAACAGATTTTTATATTATAGGAACGCAAGCAATTAGCAATAGTCTGCGATGCCATAATAGGGAAGCACAAAGTAGTGTTTGTTGCCTTGAATCTTTTCCAGAGTGGTGAGATGAGTATTTTACTCTTGTTAACTGTAATAATAAAAACAGTTAACAAGAGTAAAAGACTAAAAGATTGTTGCATTTGATGCATCGCTAACCCAAGGCTTCTTCATTTTCCTAACCATTTCGAACAACTCTAAATCTGGCTTTAATTCCTAATTTTTTTACTGATTCCTCCAGCCTCTTCCTTCTTTGTTCTATACTCACTTTTTTTTTACTTTCACTTCTTGCCGAGCGTACTACTTTTATCATAACAAACAATACATCCACGTACCACACAAAAATAAAACACTGAACGCGTTTCAATAGCTAAGCTATCATCAGTAGCCGACCACTGATGAGGATAGCTTAGCTATTGCAACTCGTTTGGTGTTTTTTTATTTTTGTGTGGTACGTAGGTGTATTTTGTTTGTTACGGATCATGCCACAGTTCCAAGTGTTTCAGATTTTTTAAATTACTTATATCATTTTTGCTAATAAAAGGTTACCATTTACTGAATCAAACATAGAAGCCTTTTATAATAAATCTGCATCCTTGAAACCAGTAACCCTGAAAAAACCACGTGGACATGCATGTAACCTTTAAAAATAATTTTCATTGATCAACTTTTACTTTAGACCACAACCGTTCTTATTTTGAAATCTGATTTTATTTATAAGACAAGAATCATTTAACCTTAACTTACTATTGAGCATCAAAGTGTTTCCAAGGTCACCACCAGAGAGCGAGTGACCCACAACCGGCCCTATATGACTACTCTGTTACACCAAAATTTTCTTAGTGAGCAATAGTTTTAATATGAATATGACATTCATAGAGAAGAAACCACGAGCAAGTTATCGATTGGCTACATGTTGCGAAGAGTTCCATCCCCTTGGTAACTACATAACTTTTGTGTCTTTGACGTCAAAATTAAGAATTGGGATTCTGTTCACGAAAGCTTGGTGTATCTGCGGTTACGTTTACAGTTTAAAGAAATTCTTTAGTTTCCGCATTAAAGAAGTTGCCATTGCAAGGCTACGCTAACAATGTAGGCATATTTTAGAAACTAAAGTCATCAAGTTTGAGTCAAACAGATCATAAGGTATTGCATATACCTATAGGAATAAGGATTTCATTTCATTATTAGCAGAAGCAGTCGACCTATCGTCACCAAAATTCAAGTTTCGGTGTTTAAATACTTTTAGGTCGCTTTAGTCGAAAATGCGTTGAATGCCAAATCGATAAAATGTATGTATGTGCTAAGGTATGATTGAAATTTATTAACAAGCATATACGTGATCACTATAATTTAATACTTGATTACTAGAAATCTGCAAACTCATTAGGGAATTGCTCTGTTGATGAAATCTTTAGTGGTTCATCCTGATATACTTGAAAATGACTTGCGTCACCTTGGCCTTTAATAGTTGGAATGTACGGTGCTTGAACTTGTCGATGATAAATATTTAACCAGTTAATATTTTGAAACCATCTATGTGCTCTGAAATCGTTGGTTCCAGTTTTTAGACTACCAAACCTATTGAACAAATAATTTTGTAATATATGTTATTATGTTATCCAATATCATCAAATAATGTAGTTATGTAAATGATGATTGGAAACGATCAACTCAAAAATTGTTTTTTCCCACCTCTTAGATAAGTCTAATTGTATTGTGTTACGAAGCAGGTCTTTTAATTCTTCGCTGAAATGTTCGGGAAATTTAAATTTCCCTGCTACTATTTTTTCATATGTTTTCATTGAATCTGGGGCACAGAATGGGGGATACCCGGCTGACATTTCATACATGAGTATTCCAAATGACCACCAATCAACAGTTTGCCCATATCCCTTACATAATATTATTTCTGGAGCTAAATATTCCGGTGTACCGCATAAAGTCCACGTTCGACTTTTCACCATCTGTTATTTTGGAATGTTTGTAATTGAAGTGTTGTGTCTAGTTGGTAATAACGTACCTACCTTACAGAATCCAAAATCTGTTACTTTAATATATCCCAAATTATCTATTAAAATATTTTCAGGTTTTAAGTCACGATATATGAGGTCCATTTCATGCAGATACTCCAATGTTAAAAGCACTTGTGCTGCGTAAAATTTTGATAACTCTTCTTCAAATTTTCGTTTCCTAAGTAACTGTATGTTAATTAATTACAGTAATAATGGTTATTAACACCAACCTGCGTAGGTGTGTAAACATTTCCCCACCATTAACAAATGGTAATACAAAATATAAATAATTATTATCTTTAAATGAAAATTCTATGAACACTGTAAATGGATAATTTATGGTTTCCAATATATGTTTTTCATTTTTCGTATGTTGAACTTGTCGGAGTTTAACAATCTTCTCTTTATCAAGAATTTTTATAGCATAAAATTTATTTGAGGCTTTGTGTTTCACTAAAACCTAATACTTATCAAATAAACAGGTGGTTGATTCATAATGCTCTTTTATAAACTCAAATAAAGTTTTATTTAGGTATTTAAAACATTATTCAAATTTACTAACGGTTCTAAAATTCTAATTACGCATTTTTTGATCTTTATGTCTTCATCAAAAGTTTGAGGAGAGTTAAATGTTTCATTATCGACTGTGTTACATGCAAAATCAAAAAATGGACATAGTTAACAATAATATTTTTTAGGATTATACCACTCTTCCAAAGGATCCACTTCCAAGCGTCCGCATCGGTTCAAAATCCATTAGGCCAGTGATGTTTATATGATGATTACCTTTATCGTTCCATTTATTATCAAATTCCCTCTTAAGTGTATTCATTATTTTCTCATATTCGGGATCATAAGTATTCGAAGGTTTAGTCTCCTAATTATGTAAAGAATTTTTAAGATTAATAAAACAATACACACACCTACCTTCGTTTTTAAATCTAGTCTAGACGACGATTTTAAACTGTAAAGTGACTTCAAGGACGTCGGAAGTGACATTTAGGTGTGATAAATTTGAAAAATTTTACGAATCCGGATATTCTTAAATACTTAACAACTTGGCTCCGTGGGCATTGCAACATATAATTTATGCATGACAATAACAAATTAATGTCATAATGCAAGACTTACGGCTGCGATACTAGAACAATTGCAAAGAGGATACGTAGCAAACTAATAATTATTTCATTAAAAATTAATATTAATGTTATATTCCAACCTACATATATGTAGGTTACGTAATCAACTATTTTCCACTATCGCCAAAATCGACTTATTGGCTCATTTTATAACTTTTGACCAAGTTCGGCCATGCTATCTGGATGTGTGTGTGTGTGTGTGTGTGTGTGTGTGTGTGTGTGTGTGTGTGTGTGTGTGTGTGTGTGTGTGTGTGTGTGTGTGTGTTGTGTGTCTGTGTGTCTGTGTTGTGTGTCTGTGTGTGTGTGTGTGTGTGTGTGTGTGTGTGTGTGTGTGTGTGTGGTGTGTGTGTGTGTCTGTGTGTGTCTGTGTGTGTGTGTGTGTGTGTGTGTGTGTGTGTTGTGTGTCTGTGTGTCTTGTGTGTGTGTGTGTTGTGTGTGTGTGTGTGTGTGTGTGTGTGTGGGTGGTTTGGGGTTGTGGGTGTGGGTGTGTGTGTGTGTGTGTGTGGTGTGTGTGTGGTGTGGGTGTGGGTGGGTGTGGGTGTGGTGGTGGTGTTGGGGTGGTGTGTGTTGTGTGGTGTGTGTGTGTGTGGTGTGTTTGGCGGTGTGGTGTTGGAGTGTGTGTGTGTGTGTGGTGTGGGTGGTGTGGGTGTGTGGGTGTGGGTGTTTGTGGGTGTGGTGTGTGTGGTGGTGTGTGTTGGTGTGGGTGGGTGTGCGTGTTGTGTGGTGGGTGTGGTGTGGTGTGTTGGGTGTGGTGTGTGTGCGTGTGGTGTGTGGGGTGAGTTGGGTGTGTGGGGTATGGTGTGGTGGGTGTGGGTGTGGGGTGTGGTGGTGTGGGGGGGTGTGTGTGTGGGTGTGTGTGGGTGTGGGTTGTGGGTGTGGGGTGGTGTGTGGGTGTGGCGTGTATGTGGGTGTGTGTGGGTGGTGGGTGTGGTGGTGTGGTGGGTGTGTGTGGGTGTGGCGGGTGGGTGGGCGGGGGTGGTGGTGGGTGGTGTGGGGTGTGTGTGGCGTGTGTGGGGGTGGGGTGGTGTGGGTGTGGTGGGGTGTGTGGGTGGTGTGGGTGTGTGGTGTGGTGGGTGTGTGTGTGTGGTGGTGTGTGGTGGTGTGTGTGTGTGGTGTGTGTGTGTGGTGGTGTGTGTGGTGTGTGTGGTGTGTGTGGGTGTGTGTGTGTGTGGTGTGTGTGGGTGTGTGTGTGTGTGTGTGTGGTGTGGGTGTGTGGTGTGTGTGTGTGTGTGTTTCACAATTTATGTTGATTCTCCAGCAGCCTAATCGAAAAACTTGGTTAAAAGTCTAAAATTACGTAAAAATAATTTTTATTTAAATACCATTTCTCTGCTTCGGGATTAGAATGCACAATTCTCGCACGCATTTTGGTGTTATAATGAACCCAATTCTTAAAAGGTTTTTATTAACTTTTGTGTTATTTTGACAGATTGATGTTTAAAGAGAGTCAATTTACTTACTAACTTTACTTTAATAACATTAAATTAGGATACAGGGTTACAATTGTTATAGATTGTAATTGAAACAGGAGAATTTGAAGCTGCATTGATTGAAATTGCAGGAACATTCTGATGAGAATTCAACGCATTCGTGTTCCCCTTGTTAGTTGCACGGTCCACGCGCTGAAAGCATTTTGGCTTAACTGTAATTAAATCACCGGCACTGTTCGCCGAATGCGACACTGAGGACCGTCGAAAGCAGTGTCCGGAAGATGGTTCTGGTGAGTATTTAGCAAAATCCTTGGATCGCCATTTATTTTACAATTGGTTGGCAACGGCCATTTGTGTATAAATATTTTGATTGATTTATCCAATGGTGTTTTATTAGTTGAATTATTCGTTTTGTTGGGAGGTCAAATTAAATCACCTATAAACTGCATTGTACAAAAATCATTAACTCACCTTTATTGAAGATAGTGCGTGCATCACTAATAAATCTTTCTATTTGATATTCTAGATTTTTATATTTGGAAAGTCTCGGATCGTTTAAGAAATGTTAAAGTTTCATGAATTTTGATATATGTTTTGAATGTTTATTGATCGCAGTAAGACTTCCATAAAGTGGAACTTTGTAGTTTCACTAGTGTAATAGCAATCAAGACATTTTGGTGTTGTAATTTTTTCCTTGCACATGAAACTTGTCAGTTCCTTTTATATTAGGTTTTGTTTCTGAGGCAAAATGTGTTCAGGTTGCCAATGTTCAGGTGGTGTTAAACTATTTCGGTGTTGTGTGTCATTTTTTTGATTATTATGATGGAAGTTTGTGTTTGTCTCAAATGTACATTGTACTAATATCAATTTTCAAACTGTTATTTTTCACAATCTGACAACATCGGCGTCGCCTGACAGTATTAATATTAGTGACGCAACTGCTCTGGCTCGAGAAAATTATTCTACTATAATTATTTACACGTTATTGGGAAATTAAATATAAAAGTTGTTTATTAGTCACCACGGAAACTATCAAATTAACTCACTATTGCCAACCTAATTATTTTACAACCAAATTTTTTAAATCGTCAGTAATTAATAAACAAGATGAAATAAGCCCGAAATAGAGAAAACAGTATAAAACATTCGTTGCAAAAAGCCTTCAAAGTACTCATTCATTTGGACTCACGCCGCATCGCGGCTCAGGTTCAAAATTTTGAACTCGTGTTGGCCTTCTGTAACTTATGTTTTCATACACTAGTCTAGTGCCTCAATCAACTTGAAATTTATTATCTAATAGATTTTTAGTATCTTCCATGCGTATGAGAAATTTCAATTTAATAGCTCCATCTAGATGACTAGTTTATTTGAAACAATTTAAAACTGTGTAGGTTAACAGGTACTTCCGGTGGCCCTATATGTCCCAAAAGTTGATACGGATCTGCGATTTTGTCATTTGTCATAATAGCCGCATGTAAAATTGCATATTTCAATCTCAAACTGTCTTAACTCTATCGTGTTTACATATAGACACACACACACACAAACACAGACGGCATGCCAAAAATGGTTAAAATTGATTCTGAGATCCTCAAAACGTGAAGATTCGTCAAAATCTCGAGGTAAAATTTTTTCATGGTCGCAAAACCTCCCCTTTTCTATACTTCATATAGTATACGTAATTCAAACCGATAAAATCCGTTAAAATCTCAAGGTCGATTTTTTTCATGATCGCAATACCTTAGCTTTACTACACTTCGTATAGTATACGGGAATGTAAAAAGTTGGCGCGCATTGATCATGTGTACATCATCCACATGGCGTGGAAAACTACTTAATGGCCAACGTTGGCTTACATTGGCCATGTCGTCTGAATGGGGCTTTAACTTTTACGTAGATTTGGTTAACAAAACATCTCAATGTATTAGATAAGACACTATGTTGTCATATATGACCAATGCAAAAAATGTAGCATTTCTATTTTATGTAGATAACAGACGTTCAAAGTCTGGCGACTAACATTTATTTTTTTTTAAATAAGTCACTCGAGATTCGACGATTTTCGTGCAAATTCTAGTAGCGTGAAAAACTGTATTGCAACATTGCATAGTCTCACTTTAAAAATATAACCTACAATTCTCAAAAGTCAAGCTACGGTAGCAACTTTTTGTTTTTTTGACAGTGCTACCACACTATCCCTCATTGCCCGATCTAATGCGAAATAAAATCAACCAGAGTATATTTTCGTATCAATAGAGTTAAGATGCATAATTCCTTTTTTTGTCATGTAAGTTGTCTGTCATTAACAACGAGGTAAATAGAAATAGAATGCCCTCAACGATGCAGCATGATATTATATATATATATATATATATATATATATATATATATATATATATATATATATATATATATATATGATTTGTACTGGTGAAAGGAGAAGTTTATTGGAAAGCCTGTAATCTCCTTGTGCCAGAACTGTAACCATTGAGTACATATATATACTCAATGCTGTAACCTTACGTATAATGTAATATATTTTATTCGCAATCATATTGTAATCTGTCAATTTCATGACAGGACACCAGCTGGAAACTAGATTATTACTGAAACTTGCCGAGATTAATAAAACTAGCCGGGAATAATTATTACATACCCCGAACATTATTACATACCTGTGGTGAGGGTTGCATAACCATCATGAACCCCATAATCATTACAATTAATTAAATTAAGTCTTGTTATGTAAATTCAGATGCATCTACTGTTGCCTCTCGTATGGAGTTAGGTCGCGACATTATTAGCTTTTTGAGTTTTTTTCGACATAACCGACTTTTTTGCAACAGTTATAATTTTATGTATTTATTTTCACGCCCATCAGGATATATTATTCCAAATGTTTAGTAAATTGTTGTTGTTAACATTGGTTGATTGCGAATCAAATATTATACAAACCTCGCGTTTTAACTGATCTCGATCAGTTAACCGACGCTCTACTGTAATGAAGCTCGTCGTTACGCGGTTTGTAATTGTAATATACTATTATTTGTTTTATTTAAAATGACAATTCTAAATATCTCGTTAGACATTACTTCAAGTATTGCTATGACAAAACGGGTTACTAATTGTCAAATTTCGGTTACAAATACACATGCTTTTAATGAGAGTTGACTTCTAATAGTATATTACAAACCGCGCAAGGAAGAACTTCATTACAGCTGAGCGTTGGCTAAGTGATCGAGAGCGACGCTCTCGATCAGTTAACCAACGCTCAGCTGTAATGAAGCATTCCTGCAAGGTTTGTGTACTATTTTATTCGCAATCATCCAACTCTAAAAATAACCATTTACTTAACATTCTGAATAATAAATATCCTGATATAACAAATATAAAACAAAGTAAGCTGGTCGTGAAAATAAATACATAAAATTATAACTCTCAAATTGTAAAAAAGTTTTAACTATGAAAATCCAAAAAAGATTATTAATGCTTTTTTTAGTTAGTTTTCAATATGTTGTAAGTCCGTTGATTAATAAAGAATACCAAATAACAATTTATAATTTAATTAATTGTAATGATGATAAGGTTCATGATAGTTATGCAACCATCACCACAGGTATGTAATTCTTTTCGGGGTATGTAGTAATCATTCCCGGCTAGTTTCATTATTCTTGGCTATTTTAAGTAGGAATCTGACCCCAGCTGTTGTCATGTCATGAAATTGACAGATTACAGTATTATTGGGAATAATGGTATTTTACATTACAATTCAGGTGAAACAGTTTTTACTGGCGATAGGATGAAGATGACTGGCGAGCCGTTAGGCGAATCTATCGCATCCTTGAGCTAGTAAAAACGGTCACCTGGCGTGTCATGTATAATATTTTATTCACAATTAGTTTGTGACATGTCGCTTTTCTAACCCTTTAAAGGTTGAAAAGTGAATTATTCTACGGGTTTACTTTAACCTGTCAGTAATAACAAAAAAAAGGAGGCAGTAATGAGATGAAGCGGTCAGTAATGGATCACTTTCCAACCTGTGGGAGAGCTACTATCGATTTAAAAACTATCAATGTCAAATTGACAACTTGCCAATTTTAATAAAGGGTCAAGAGTATGCAACCATTTTTTCTCACTTGCGTAGATGGTGAGTGAACGCAGGGAATGGGTGGAAACAACACGTTTTCTTTAATAAGCATATTTAATAAGTGATATCAAGTAACGACAAAACCAACACAAAAATAGTAAGCATAACATTTTTGGCTTCTCATTAAAGTAAAAATTAAAAGTCGCATTGTCACGACCTTCAATATTAACCGAGAAGCCGTGATGGATGCAAACCTCGGCAAAAGTACCATTCCCCTGTCTCGAGAACCAGTTCATCTCGAGGCTTCGCCTCTCGGTGAACTATACTTCTCTCGACAGGAATGGAACACTTTCCGCCTCGGTATGTAATATACTATTATTTGTTTATTTGTAAATAAACCGAAAACTCGTAATAAAATAAAATTTTCCTTTTTTCATAGCAATCATTATATTTTCGAAAATGTCTCGTTACCTTTGAAATCATTACTCTGACAGCGGAGCTTATCGTTTATTTACTATTTATTATTTTACTAATACAATGTGAACAAGGTATGGTCATCTCTAACTTGTAAAAAATCAACAACTTTCGTCTCTAACCTATAATAGTTATTTATTTCATACTGCACTGTAATATTGGGTTTTACGGTAGAGTGTAGTCGACAGTAAAACACATTTTTTACGGTAGTGTACGATTTTTACGGAACTTAATTCATAGCTGGCTTTATAAGACAAATGTATTTATTAAATATAACATATTTATCAAAAATAAACCAAGTTACAACCCCAGTTAGAATTAAGAATATTTTGGAATCTGAAAATTAATATTAATTGTGCAATTTTCGTTTCCATTAAGTTGCAGTGCACAAATTTCTTTATGACGTATTGTTGCGGCTAAGGCATTATTATTGCGATTCGAATTTGTGTTGCAGACATTGCCTCCTGGCGGTACACTTTTGAAGAGGACTCCTTTTCCTGCCGTTTTGTAACTACTTATTCATTATCCCTCTATCCATCCTCCTAAGTGTTCTTGAGTGCTTTAGCACGATAGGCCAATTTTAGCCTGTTCAGGTCCACAATCGTAAGAAAAAAACTTCCACAAAACTTTCGCCGCCTTCAATCATGCGTGCAATTTGTTTTTGCCAGCAAGGGAGTCTTATACATATCTTTCAGCGACGGTGTTGCTTTTCCACCCTCAAAATCTTTTGCAAACCGAAATATCGGCTCCAGAATCAGCAAGAAGTGTAGAACCAGTACGTCGCAGGGAATGTCTAGTATAACTTTCAGGATTTTAAACCCAAAAATTCCGCCATTTTTCTCGCCATTCCACCAATTGTGTGAATTTCAACTCTTTGATTAATGTCGGTATCCCACAAACAGCTGATCGTGCTTAACATTTTTTGGTCATAAATTGACGTATTTTTGATAGAGAGCCAAAAAGTTAATTCCTTCGATGTCTTTGATTATTGCAAATACTCGTGCCTGCTCAGTTTTTGTTTTAGGAATGGTAATAACTACTTGAGATTCACTGATTTCTATGTCTCTTATAGACATTTCATACCGTTCCTCACGGTGGCAGCCTCCAGCCATTCCAATCAGAGAAACCACCTAAAAATACACATTATTTTAGGAACAAATTGTTCACACATACAAAAAAGTAACTTACTTTTATCAAAAGATACTCCTTATCAGGAGCATTTTTGATGAATCCATAAACTTCTTCTCGGGTAAGAACTTGTGCTTGTTTAGTCTGGAGACCAACTGAATGATATTTTAAAAATGGTTTCAATCTTGTTGAAATATCAATATTCTCAAGGACAAGCAGCATTAATTTTACCATCGAATATTTGCTCCACAAAGAAGAACCGCAGTATTTTTTGGACTAGAAATGGAACAAATTGTACTAAAACTCTGTATTTAAAACGGAAAAACTAGTACTCACCAAATCATATAAATATGTCAGCATAGCTTCCTCATCAATTATTTTCACTTCATGTTGCCGCCGCCATTCATTAAACACCTTGTATTTTTTATCGTAACGCTTCTCAGTCTTGAGGGGAATAAGTTTTGCTGTAGCTGCTTTGCCTTTTTCTAAGATAATTACTCATTTTTGATTGCCGCAGGTTTGAACAAATGCATTTTTGGTTCTTCTTAATTTTGAGTGAATTTAAGTATGAAATAAAGTACGTTACGTTATTCGTCCGGTTCCCGGATGTACGTACTCATTACGCAAACAAATTTAATTACTTATTCGTCCGTAATATCCGTTGTACCGGACTTATAACGTAATAGTATTTTATTTCATACTGTACTATAATTGTCAGTTTTACGTCATACTCTAATACTGTAAAACACGTTTTTACGGTACAGTAACTTGTTACAGTACACTAGGAATTTTACCGTACTCAATTTAAAGGCAACTGCAGAAAAAATTTATTAACAAATTTTTAGAAAATAAACAGACTCAAAATTAAAATTGAATTGAAAATAAGACTTAAGGTGAAATTCAACAGAAAAATAAGAGTTAAGGTCATTTTGGTATGTTTAAACTAATATTAATGGTACAACTTTCATTTCCATTAATTTGAATTGAAGGAACTTTCTCACAATCACACACTATTGTGGATCGAGTATCAGTGTCAATTACATCAGTTTTTATACACGTAATGCCTTTGGAGCTGGATGTATTGAATTCAGTGCTTGAATTGCATTCAGATATAATTTCTGAAGAAGATGCTTCTTCTTGTCGTCTCGTAACAACTTCAACAAAACTTTCTCCACCTTGAATCATACGAGCAATTTTATTTTTCCTTCAAGGGAATCTTCAACATCTGCGATGGTGCTGCTTTTCCATCCACCAAATCGCTTAAGAACAGAAATATCGGCTCCCGAATTGGCAAGGAGCGTAGAACCTGTTCTTCCGAGCGAATGTCCAGTGTAGGTTTAAGGGTTTTCTAAACCCAGAAACTGTGCGATACGTTTTGCCACTTCACCAATTGTGTGAATTCCAGCTCTTTGATTGATGCACTGTCCATGCCTGTAGTCCAAAAACAGCTTACCATGTTCAGTATTTTTTGGACGTAAATTTACATATTTTTGATATAGCTCCAAAAATTTAATTCTGTGTGCTTCTTTAATTACTGTAAATACCCGCGGCCTATTAGTTTTTGTTTGAGGAATAGTAATAACCATTTGAGAAGCAGTGATTTCTATATCGTTCAAAGACATTTCGTACAGTTCTTCTCTGCGACAGCCTTCCGCAACTCCAATCATGGAAACGACCTAAAAATAAAAAACGATTCCTAAATAATTTTCTCCCCAATGCATAAAAATGTTTGCTCACTTTTGTGAGAAGATATTCTTTATCAGGAGCACTTCTTAGAAATTCATAAATTTCTTCTCGGCTGAGTGTTTTTGCTTGTTTAGCCTGATGACCAACTGTTTTATGTTTTAAAAATGATTTTAGCCTCGAGAATCTCGAAATGTCAATATTCTCAAACACGAGCAACATCGACTACACCATGGAATATTTGCCACAAAGAAGTACCACAATATTTTGTAGACTAAAAATTTTAAAAGTTTCATTACAAATACAATTTATACTCAAAATACTAAAAAATACGCACTAAATCATACAAATCCGTCAGCATAACATCCTCATCAATTATTTCTACATTATATTGTCGTCGCCATTCACTAAACACTTCACATTCTTTTTTATAACGCTCTAACGGGAATAAGCTTGGCCGTAGCTTCTCTACATTTTAGTGCAATTTCTTCCGAATGGTGGTGCTTTACGTTCTCGTTCATTTTAAACTTTTTAACTGTTTGAAAAATGTAAACAAGTCACCTTAGCAACTATTCAAACTATGCCAACCAGCGGTTTTTTTGTTATAATTCGTGAATGTTTGATTGTTTGGACCACATTTTTGGCTTAATTTAAATATTCAAAATTTTATTTTCAGTATGAAATAAAATACGTTACGTCATTCGTCCGGTGAAAAGATATTACGTACTCATTGCGGAATAAAATTCGGACTCGGCTTCGCTTCGTCCAAATTAATTACTTATTCGTACGTAATATCTTTTTTACCGGACTTATAACGTAAATAACTATTACAAGTTAGTAGCTTGTAAAAGTGATTTTACATACAGTAACCTTAAGTTTAGTTACGTTAATGGACGTTCACTATTGAATAACAAACAAAAATATTTACTTTGGTACTTTGTTTTATTTCATTAATGACATGCATTGGAAAAGAATAAGTAATTATATTTAATTTTGATCTGAACTTAAATAACTGCTTTTTTAAAACTTTTGACAATTAAAACCATGCATAGTAAATATTTACGTTTTAAATAAACAGCAAAAGATAATTTTAGTGTTAGGTTCTCTATAAAAAATGAACTATTGAGAATATATGTGACACTCGACAACGTCGCACTGTGATGACGTTTAGTAGTTAAAAAATGTTAATCTTGCGCAAAGACAAAAGCCGTAACGAAAGTTCACCTCTGTAATTTTTAGTAATACTTACGCTGATTTCTATGTTGTGGAAGGGTATATCAAATTTAATAGTTATTTCATTACGATGGATTAACAAAGGATTGTTCTAGTCTTAGGTTAGAAATATAAAATGTCTGTTTCTTACGCACAGCAACGAGGCGGCAGAGCCCCACCAAGTACTACTCAAATACAAAAACTTTTAGACGAAAATGGCTCTTTAATCCAAACAATACAAGATTATCAAAATAAAGGAAAACCACAGGAATGCCTACAGTATCAGCAATTGCTTCATAAAAATTTGGTGTATCTTGCTAGTATTGCAGATGCCTCACCAAATGTAAACAGCCTTCTTCCAGTATGTAATTATTATGTAATTAGCTAGTAGTTATTTATGTTCATTTTTAGCCCCCTCCTGGTTCTGGGCCACCTATTGGTCAACCCCAAATCCAGATCAACAACATTTGAACAATTATAACCATCATCCACATCAACAGCAACAACCGAACTATAGGCAGCCACTCGGTCCACAAAGACCAGCTAATCCCCAACAGCCATATGCACAACGTACTTATCAACAAGGACAATACCCTAACCAATATCCTCCACAAGGTGGCGTTTATATACAACAGGGTCAGTATCCTCCAAATCAGCCACCAGGCTACCCTGCAAATGCTCAAGGTACATATGGTCAACCTCCATCAACCACATCACATAATAGTTATCCCCAACCAAATTATGCTTCTCCACCACCTACTACAGCACCTCCACAAAATAATCCTTATCCACCAACCGCTGCACCTCCACATCCTCAACCAGCATCATATGCTTCACCTCCAAATGCCACCCCTTACCCTAATCCCAACCCCTCGCAAAATTATCCACCACAACAAGGCTATCCTCCGCAACAGGGTTATCCCCCTCCTACAGCAAGTCAACCACAATCTGCACCTGGTCCACCTTCAGTAACCAAACAAGCCCGGCAGGCCCAGCAAATTATGGTCCGAATCCAAATAGTGCTCAATCGCCACCTTTTTCATCCCCTCCGAGTAATGCCGTAAATCCAGCAGTAGTTACATCTTCTGCACCACCTGCAACAAGTCAACCTTATCAACCACCATATCCTCCTAATTCTCAACCATCCAATCCTAATCCTGGTTATACACCACCTAACCAAGCATATCCACCACCTACTGCTAATTATGGATATCCACCTCAACCTGGTTATCCTCCACAACCACAATATGCAGGACAACCTCAAGGATATCAATATGCACGACCACCACCTGGTCAAGCACCTCCTCCTCAAGGCCAATATACATATAACTATCCTCCTCAACCTGCTCCTCAATAGAACAATTTATGTTTATTTTCATTACGTGTCAAACTGAATATTATGGAATAATTTTGTGGGTGTATTGAAACTTAACATTTTTAAATAGATGTAAAATTTATAACATAGGAACGTTTGAATATAACATACAACATATAGATACAATAAAACCAATTTTTAATTGTCTCATTAACAATCATTATATACTTAAAATGTGTGGAAGTAAAATTAGGATTAAGAATTCGAAAGTTCACAATAGTTATTCAGTGTTTATTGATTTGCCCATTTTCAAAGGGTAAGACATTTTTATTTTTAGAACATTTTCATTGTCGTTTATATTTTTTTAAAGCTAACTATTTTTAATTATGTACGATTTAAAAAAAGTAAATATGCATAATATTGATTGAAATGGACTAGATAACCAAAGTTGTTACTTACTATTCATTCATTATCTCAGGAAATAACATCATATAAACAAATTGTATCTCCAAACAAACTTTATTTATGCTTTCAAAAATGTAGACTTGCTTATGGTAACAACGTGACATAAATCTCTTGTTACATTAATATAATGCAAACTCATTGTGTATTTATTACTAAAATTGTTACATTTGTAAGAAATAGTTTAGTATACAACTGAAAAAAAACTAAAATGTTTATATAAAGAAAGCTCAGCTGTGAATTGTAAGATATACTTTGAATTTAAAAAATTGATATATAGTAAGTTGCTTTGTTTAAATGTGCCAATTGTAAAATAGTAGGCTTTTTTGTAATACATAAATTGTAAAAGTATTTATTTACAAATTCTCAATAAATAAAACGAAATATTGTATAAGACTACATTTAAGAATCTTTGTCGTGAGCAAATGTGATTGATGTATCGTTTCTAAATAAAATATTTTAAATCCTTGATAAATATTTTGTTAATGAAACTAAGCACATTTTGTGGTTTATAATTTGTGTTTCATTGATCCTAAGCTCTTGCAAGTTACTGAACTGAACTTATTGTTTGTGATGTGAGAGTGTTTATAAGTAACCTCAATTTTAAATATATTTTTTGACTACTTCACTTAAAAATTTGATATCAAGAGGTTCAATAAATAAATGGTAATCACATCAGGTGTTTGTGTTCAAAAACAATGTATAAATAACACAATTTAAGAAAAAGTTGGAAATATGTGGATTGGATATCACAATCTAATGAAAGATGTTTATTGTAATCTAGTAGAATCATCTAACTGGGGCAATATATCTATTAAGTAATGCAATCTATAGGTACTTATTGATATTGTGATATGAATTATAAACAACTGATTTCCAAAAGCCAGTGTATGTTGCCGACTTTTCTGTGGCCTATTACGTTGGGTAACGTGCCGGCTACTCGATTGGCAAATTAAAACATAAGGCATCCACGATTAATAGTGTAGGTTGTTGAATTCATTAAGAAGTGATTAAGTTCTGTTTTGCAAATTAAATCTACTTTTAAATGTGTCTGAATTTAAAAATAGGTGTGTTTCAATAATTCTGTTTCATGATTTATGCATTGTCGATATTGTGAGTAAATAAAATTTTTCACATGAGTAAAGACATAAATAAATTACAATTGTATGATAAATATAGCAAGAAAAAGGCAAAGCAATGCTTTAGCTTAGCATTGGAAAATTCCTTAGTAAATGTCCTTTTAGCCATGGCATGGTTATGTGAGTCACATTCCAAATTGGAATTGTTGATTTGATTGCTTGAGACCTTATCAATTGTGTGGTTGTCTGAATCTTAACCTGCTAATGGAGCGGTCCAGACCAGCAAATGTGCTGGACCACCGACTATACATCCCTTTCCCTAGTAAAATGTAAAGATTTAATAAATTCTGATTTAGTTCAAATTGTTTATACTTAACCTTATTGTAATGTAGTAGCTTATTAGCTATATAGATTAGTACAAATAATCAAAATTTTACAAAAATAAGAAATCAGGTTGTTAAAAAAACAACTGAATTTCAGAGTTATGGTTTGTGGGATTCCATTTTGGACACATCACATTGGAAAAACTATGTCACCGATTTTACGGTGATGATAACCATTTTGGGCTAAAGATGCCTGTAAACTCTATTTCCCTAAAAATTTCGTTGGGAAAAAGGCTAAATGCATTTCCTTGATGAACAAGAATGAAATATGGTTTTACCGTATTGGTTAACATTTAGGCCCAAAGATATATAGTTTGTACACTAATTTCGTTGGGAAAATGGCAAACCGACTTATTTCATCCACAAGAACTAATTTGTGTTGTTTTACAATGCTGGTCATCATTGTGATCCGTCACATATCGATACTTCTTTACTTATCATTTATTGCTTTTGTTTGATAATAATAATGATAATGTTTATTTGTCCAAACAGTATAAACCAAAACAGGACAAACTTAGGGCTATTTAACAAAAATTGAGTGAGTAAAGCAGTTTTAACTTTAAGTAGACATTACAATAAGAGTACATTAATCAAATTATGTCCTTAAAGTAATTGTATAAATAGAGGTAAAAATACATACTTCTTCTATAGTGCTTACCACTCTTTGTAGTGTATCATTAAAAACGACCAATGTGTTAGATATCATGTTGAGATTATGCGACACATGATGTAAATTTGGGAATACTGGAGGAGATTAGTGTTGCATTTAGGTAAATAAAAATAGCGGAGTATCTTCAAGATAAACGTGGAACTACAAAGTACAGTTGGTTAAGGAGTTGGATACAGTCGATATTATGATTCAATAAATTATACAAGAACTTTAAACTTAGTTGCTTTTTCCTGATGCTAATTGATAGTAAATTAAATTGCAGTAGTAGTGAATCTTGCGGATAGTTTCCAACCGGGTAGAACCATTATGCCGAAATATTTAAGAAAACGACGTTGAACGTTTCGATTTCCAATTCATATTTTTTATAGCGTGGGTACCAAATTAATGCGCCGTATTCTAGCTGTGTGGTTGGAGAACGTGAACATCCTGTCAAATAATATACGTAAATCCTTAATTAGTGTCGTCCTTTTTAGAAGAATTTCTTCAATACAGTAATTACAGTCTATTATATAGACTTTACAGTGAAAGAGACCACCTGTCATTTCGATACATTTAAATTCAGTTTGTTACGCTCACAGCACTGAGATAAAGTATCAAGGTTACCTGGAATTTGTTTACAGTCTTCGATACTAGAAATTTTAAGAAATATTTTTAAGTTATCAGCAAACAGTAATTTATTGCATTGTATGCGATGAGGCAGATCATTAATAAAAACAATAACGGTCCTAGGTTAGAACCTTGTGGAACCCCTGAAGTTGGTATAAATGAGTGTGATATTACACCATTATATGATACGAAGTGTGTTCGATTTAATAAATAGGATTTAAGGAGTTCCAACAAAATGTACTAAAACCAAAATCTCTTAATTTCCTTATAATGACGTATATGATCTGTTCGGTCAAAAGCCTTTTGGAAGTCGGTATATATTACGTCAACTTGCCCTTAATGATCTAGAGTCTGTGAGCAACACTGAGAAAAACATGCCAGGTTAGATACAGTTGACCTATTAGCAACAAACCCATGTTGGTATTCCGAGATTTGTGCTTTGATTCGAAAAAAGAGTCTATTGTACAAGATTATTTCAAAAACCATGAAAAGTTGCAAACCCTGATTTGAGAATTGGACAGACTCTGGCTTCTTTCCAAATCGGTGTAAAGATGCACTGTCTTAGTGATAAGTTAAAAATATGTGGTAATGGCGTGGCAATAATTGTGGCACAGTCTTTAATAAGAAAAGAGGAATTTGGTCACACCCTGGGTTGATTTGTTTTTAAATTTTGTATTGCTTGAAGAACATCTTGTTCTGTAATTGGCTCTATTCCAACGTGATTGTAGTGATGCACAGAAATTTTCTGACTAATAGGATCCGATCTTGTACACATGCTAGAAAATAAATTGGCAAAAGCATTAACTATTGATTGCGGAGTACGGTATATTTGATCATGGAGCTGTAACTCACCTGGAATACGAGATGCACCTTTCTTTGAGCAAATATATGACCAAAATTTGTTTGGATTGGAGTGAATATTTTGTTCAACTTGGGAAATGTACTGTTTGTATGATTGAGACAATTGTGATTTAGTTATCGCATGCAAACGTTTAAATTGCAAATGATAAACGGCTATTGCTGTTGGACAACTAAGTTTTAACTGAATTTTAGCATTAGATGAAATGCTTCTGCTTAATTTAATCGTAGCAACTGATAATTAGCAAAACAGTGTAGTTGCCGGATTCTATTCGTATTTTGAAAATGTTTTCCTTTATGGTTTGCTACTTTGAGAGAAGAACTCCGTTGGGTCTTGTTTTACTTGTTTTATCTAAGTAATAACTAGTAATTTATTTGAAATTGCAGTAGATAATATTATTGAAAATGTAAATGAATTAGTGAGTAGCTTTACCCAGTCCACTGTTTGGCCACCTGTAATGACTGTCATAGTATTGAAAAAAAACATAAAACTTGTTTAGACTAAACAAAATTCTCACGTACGGAAACATATTGCCTACATTCTTTCTGTTCCATTTTACATTTGCAAAACAAAATGCAATTCTTTTCCGCTTCAATCAATACTCTTTCTATTGAAATTATTAGAACATGCCCAAAATTCTGCTCATACTCGCCAACCTATTTCTGGCCTAGTGGTACAAATAACTATTCCATAGTTCCGTCCGGTATTATTAGGCCGAAAAAACGTTAAAATGTTAGTTTGGCACCACTGATTTTACATAGGTACATGAAAATTCGGTGAGGGCTGTCATACATATATAGAGGGGTTTGGCACATTAATTTTCATTCATGGCAACACAATTTCAAATATAAGGCGCCATCAAAAAAATTTACAAACGTATTTTTAATTAATTATTAAAGCATTTTGTGCATCACACATCCAAAAATTATTTTTGCGAGTATTAGCGGTTGCAGGCCTCGGCTTACAATTCTGCTCATACTATCAAAATCAAATAATACAAAAGTACTACAAATAACTGCTGAATCATAGTCTCGTCCTTATGGACGAGATTATAAACCCAATTCTGTATTAATATATAATTAAACCAGACCCCCCCCAAGGACTTCGCTTGTTATAATCCAGTAAGAGACCGATATGTCATCTATTATAAACGAATCTAAATTCGTTTCGTTTCCCTGTAATATCTCTCAACTGATTTACTCTAGTTATATTAATTGGGCACGGTTTATAGTCCAAATTGTCGGATTATCACATTGTTGGATAAACAACAAACAGAACAGTTCTATACATGTGTTGCCTATTATATACAAATCTACTAATAATTTCAACTTAAAAATCTACAAAACGCAAAACAACAAAGATCTTGGGTGTTTTCTATGGCTGGGATTGTTCGTTACTGAGGGAAAATTTATTTGTAACACAAAAATTGCAGAAGGAACAGATCTGAAAGCGAGCTTTATCTTTCAAACTTTTAAAATTTTCCTGAATCCGTTTTTGACCATAGGTAGCGATTGAACCGGAACCTTCAACGTACCGGTTAAAAATATTTATCCCTTTAAATATTTACAACGAATATTTATCTAAATGTTATCAGATCGTATACAAAACGTACATTTCTACGGAAATTATCTGTAAGTCAGTTTTATCCAGAAATAAAATCAATCTTTTTAAACTTACGTATTTTATTTTACGCCTATTGAGTCATGCATAGTGATTTTTTTTATTGTTAGATTACAGATTAGCCGAACAATTAAGCTTTTATTAAGAGAACGGATTTTACATTTAGGATGTAAAAAGGAGGTTTCTATCTATGTTTTAAACAAAGGGTCTTATTTAAGACAAAACAGGAGACTTTCATTAAATTAACCCTAACAAAACAGGTGGTTTATGATAAGCGGGATTAAAGTCTTATCAGGAAATAATTTACATTCACGTAGTAGGTAGATTTTGTGGGGTGTTTCCTTAACACATCTCATCAGTATTAACAGGACACTTATTAGGTGTATATGATCTCTCTACACAGGAGATAACCAGGAGAATTTATATTATTATTTATATAAATTCATCAGATCTGGGTGATGTATTCAAGGAATATCTGAATCAGGAGAATTATACTTTGTGTAAATATTTTACAATTGCTGCTGGACATGCGCGACTGGATAATACTGGGTGTTACTATATTTAAGTGATATAAAATTGAGTAAGAATAAGGAAAATTTCTTGAGCAACTACGTGCGGTAATTATTTCTAAACTTCATTAATAGATTTAAAACAGGAGAACTTGCGTTTAGCGAATATGGATGAGGGTGGTTGGGTACATGCATGCGTGGGTGTATGTGTACGTGTGTGTGTTGTGAGAAGCTATAACTAGAATCACTGTTTGTCAAGGCCATAGATTCCCTCTCCTTCAAGTAACGTTTTGTGGTTTGTCGGAAGACTAAGCTTAATTTCCAGGAGATACAAACGTAGAAGAAAACTGCATCGGGCTTACATCCATCTGTGTTTGTGTATTAGTGTATGTGATGTTTAAACACTTACAGGAGAGGTTATGTATTTAGTGGTAGCAGACCTAGAGATGGTCAGATTGATCAGAGGCGGTTGTTGGGGAAGGAGCCCGAGGTACGAATATCCCGAGACAAACTCCCGGTGCTGGCCTGGGACCGTAGAGGGATGCAATTGGAGATGCCCGAAGCGGCAAAGACTTCTAACGAAACTCCCGATTACGCAATCGCGCGGTTTTATTAAATCCATAGCATAGTTGCTGGTGTGTGCAACGGGCGTAATACCCTTGGATATTACTTTTGTTTTTTTAACTCGCTCCAAAGAATAAGATTTGAGTTCTTTTAAACTTTTTTATAATTTCAACATTACTGACTAAAATTTAATATCGTTATTATGACACTGAAATGTTTATTTTTTATTACGTTTTATTAAAATCGAATGGGTTAAATTTATAAAGGTATCATTTACTAGTTAAATTTTACTTCGCTTGCTAATTAAATTTGGTTTGCGTAAATGAATTTTAAGATTTACGTTTACGAATTCCTTTCTTAATTGATTGCGACGGTTAGCTCAAATTTAAAATAAAGAAGTGATTACTGTGATCATTGACCAAAGTTATGCTCATTTCGATTTATTTATTTATCTGGATTCTATTGAGTTGACTTCTTCTTTATATATTCAACATTTGGATAAGCTTTTAATATTAATAATCTTTAGCAATAAAAGTAAATCAAACGTTGTACTCATTTAATTAAATTCCAAATCTGAACGAAAATGCACCAATGCGTTGTTTACAAACATATATAAGATGAAACCTACAATGTAAAACAATATTCTTAAAACTAATATGTAAAATTTTTATCAGAATTAAACTTTGTTTTCGTTTAATTGTGATAGTCAAATGTAATGTTTCGAGAAATCAAACACAAAAACATTTTATTTATTAAGACAAACAAACAGGGTTCTTACTTATTGTTGTTAAAAAACTGATGATGTAATGCTTGCGTTCCTTTGATCGGTGAAGAGGCCTCAATAGGTTATAGACTGCTCTTTCGATGTCACTTTTCCGGCATTCTGGAACCGTTCTCCTTTGTTGTCCTTATCCTTTCTTATACTTTTTGTAGCTGAATTCGCTTCTAATTTTCTTTCATCAGTTAATGATTTTAGTAAATAATTGTTCGATATACTTACACTATACAGTTTTTACTTAATTGTTCAGTTACTGGAAGCGAGCTACGGAAGACCATACTTTCATTATCAATGCTTTTTAGTTATTATACTTTATATATCGATTTATTAATTGGGTCGATTGTCTTATTGTACATTTATCACTAGCTATCAAAACATCATCTTGAAACACTTTCAACACGCACTTAAAACGCTATTGTTAACTATTACGCAACCTCTTTATTATCGCCAAATTGACAATATTTGCACTTTTTATTATTTTAATAAGGAAGGTAATTTTCTACTTCTTCCCTATTACACCGCTAGTTAATTCTTATTTGTAATTTTCACACTTTATAGGGCCGCGTGACTTTAGAATGTCACTTATGCTGAGGCGTCAAGCCACCGACAACCATCAACTTTTTATGCGGCTCTTCTTGATCGCTTTCATTACGCGGCTATTTTGAAAACTGCACATTATTATTATGACAGCGTCTCATCCCTTCCAACACATCAATGCACTTACAAATGCCGCGTATTTAAATATTTTCAAATTGAATATATAGATAACTTATTGAAATAAACTCAAGCTTTTCATCTTAATATTAATTACATTCAAATACAAATAAACAATAACCATTTCTTTATCCAGAAAAGCAATATATAAATATCTAATCTAGTATAATTTAGCGCGAAATTTTGATTTTTCTAAAGCTCCCGTTACATGTGACGTAAGCGTCACTTATTGCTTTATCGTGGACGGAGATTAACAAATATGTTTTTACAACTATTGTAATACATGGTTAATTATAAATAACCAATCTCGTATCTGCCGTAAATACAAGACAATATTAAAATGAAACGGAAATGCAACAAAGAGGTTTAATTACGGAAGTACGTATTACTATTATAGGTGAGCCTATTATGTGAATGTGTAAGTGTAATTTCTAGGCGATTTCTAGTCATGAATAAAATACTTATATTTTTGAGTTAAAATCGTTCATTTGTAGGTACATTTTTTACTATTTTTAAACTTTTGCTACCAATTTTAATTATTAATTTACAGCTATACGGGCGTGTGTGTGCGACCACTGTATCTTAAAAGCTGTTCTTCATTATGGCTTTGCTAGTTTGGGAGATTCATTTACAGTCGTGATTTACTTGATAATATTTGTCCAGCGTCTTGTACGTTTTTCATACTCGACGAATCTTGATCCCGGATTAATATGAAAGCCAATAATTAATGTAATGTATTGATACTGTTTTAACAAATAAAGTTACATTATTTAATGTAAAGTTGCACATATGCTCGGAATTGAAATCCCGGACCTACTGACCGCTCGTAGTCGTGATTTCAATTGTTGGCAATAATGGACACCATAGTAACCGAGCTATTGGAGCACGGATTGCAATGTAGCCAAATCGAATTCAAGTTAGTAACTACAACCATCGAACACATTTAAATATTGCCGCATGAAGAAATATGGAAAACTGAAAGTTTTTTATAACTTGAATTGAATGGATATGTATATTTAGACATAAATCATTAGATCTTGTTTCAAAATCCTAAAGGCCGTGATTCAAATAGTTCTTAATTTGAAAGCGAAGCGTTTCTGTAGTTGATTTTATATCGTAAGATACTGCTTTAACAATAAATAATAATTGTGGTATATATAGGACGTGACGTATCATGAAAAACGAACCTGATTTACCGTCACGACTGATATCATCATTTTATGGTTATTTTAAAATCGTGTGGCCAGGACTTCATTTAGCAGATCATTTTCCTTGTTTTTTTTTACCATAGAGATTAGTGCCTATCTATCTGCTTATATTACTGCATGTTCATTTTTGGTTCAAATAAGTTAGAAAATGTCAGCGAAATGGAGGAAACAAAAGCAGTAACTACATCATAAAGAAAACGTGCTTAAAATGTGCGTAAAATCCAGAAACCTTTTCAACAACTACAATAAACTTAGGAGAGCTGCAAGATTTCGTATAATACTAAAAAGCAGCTATGCAAAACTTAATTATCGCCTAAAAAAATTCTCATAATATTTACAAACAAAATTATTTATAAATAAGTGTTACGGATGTCTGATCCCAATGATAACTAGGATTGTAAAATAATGAAATTTTCTTCTTGTGAACCACCAAAATGCGTTTGATCAAATAATTGAATGCTCTAAAATTATAAAATGTCAATTTTTCTCATCGAGACAATGCGATTGGCCATTGTCCTAACTAAATTGGCAAATGAACAGCATATCGATTAATTCTTGCCCATCAAGGCAATGCATTTGACCGCGTTTCCAATAAAATTAATCAAAAAATTAACTTTAACATTTACTTCTTGTTCATCTATGTAATACTAACGGCTAAATCTTGATAGTTTAGTTATTTATATTGCAGAAATAGAATTAGATTAGCTGCAAGTAAATTAGAGCCATGGGAATTGATGCGTTCCAATAAATGGTTTAAGTAACAGTTTCAACATCAAAATGGAAAGTAAGTCACACTGTCATCATAGAGTAGGTAGCAATAATTACAATATGCTGTTATTTACATAGATATTTATATAAATTTTTTTGGAGTGCTATGTGGCATGTTTCTACTGCTAGGTCTGTACCTAGATTACATTAAGCTTTATAACCCAAGCATCATAATGTCAAATAATTTTGAATTTAGATATCTGTTTGTGGGGCTAACTTGGACAGTCTTTTTTTATAATCAAAAGGAGGTATACGATATCTTCTAATGCACCTTCTAGTAACACAGTTAACGTTTGTACCAGAAAACTACTTGATACAACATTACATGCACGTTTAAGTTTCATCTTCTATAGTGTGGAGAGTAGAAATAATGTTCAAAGGACTAAACCGATTGACAGTTCCAACATTACATAATTAAATTTATCCGTGCATACGGATTTTAAAAAAAAAATAATTGAGTAGCTCAGAAACAAATACAAAATAATAGTTTATCTGTTTCACAAGGCTGAAAAATATTGTTTTGGAAATGCGAGTAAAATATTGAAATCGAAGTTTGTAATCAATTTTGACTTCTGGTTTGAATTACAAACATTTTAGTCATATTAAGAGACTTGTTTTATTTACAAAATAGATTGGTAGCACTGACGTTCAAATTATTTGGAATATCAGAATTACAAGATATATGTATAGTATAACATAATTAATGCAGTGATGCCAACCAGAAAATAACCATAACTATTCTAAATGTCACGTTTGACTGCCTAGGAGTTTAAAAAAACGATTTTCTTGTCGCAAGTGAATTTCACAAAACTGTGAAAAATGAAGGTGGCGCACAATACCGCTACGTCAGAAACGATAGTTTTGCAAGTCTTAGCAGAATTGCGGGCCGCGGCGTTAGTCGAGGCTTGCAAATGCAATACTACTGAAATAGTTTTCGAACGTGTGATACGCAACATTTCTTATGGTGACTATTAATTCATTAAAAATATTTTTGAAAATTGTTTGACGACGCCATGATGTTTTAAATGGTAACACTGAATATCAACGTGTCAAACGGATCTGTTACGTATGACGTTTCGGAGCTGTCACCGAATGCTCTGTACGAAAAATCAGGCATGCCAAAGGTTTTGTCAGTCTAGGTCAAGACGAATCAGTTTCTGGACGATTTTGAATATTGGAAAGTCAGAGTTGTCGAGCAGAAGCACAAAACGTATATTAAGGAGGGAATATCGTGTTGTACAGTTACTAAAAGTCACTACTTAGTAACTACAGTAGTCAGGTACTTAGAAGCTGGTTGGAACATTGTGGTTTAAAATCCCTAGATGTTTAGTAAGTAAATGGTAGGGAGGTCTCATACCTCCCTGGTAACTGGTCACCTGGATTATGGACTTTCTTGCAAGCATCGTATTTTTCTATGAGAAATTTAAATTTCTCTCTCTCTGAGTGTGTTTGTGTGTGTGAGGCGTCCTATGTTAATGGTATCACTGAATTAGTGTAAAGATCTGACAAAATTCTACTCGAGCGATAAGTTTTCGAGTAAAATACTCACGCATGCGCATAGGTTTTGTCAGTCTGCAAGACGAATGAGTTTGAACATTTTTCGAAGTATTTGAAATCAGAGTTGTATAAAACAAACTATTTAGAAAAATTGTTTGTACATGTTTTCTAAAATGTACACTGAATTAGTAACGTCAAAACGTAGAATCTGTTGATGAATATTGTGAGTTAAAACTAATGTTTAGAATAAATGGTTAGCAGAGGTTTTACATCTAGGTAAACATGGTTATGGACTTTCTGAAATATTCTATGAGAAATTCAATTTCGCTCTAACATAAATACGTGTGTGTGAATACGTGTTGTGTATGTCACATAGGTATACATGCTAGTACTAAAGTCGGTGCATTGTGTTATTGATATCCTCTATTGACTGTATAAAGTAAATGTAGGAGTGACATACCTTGACTGGTACGCATGATTATGATTTGATGGATGCTACAATTTTTCTAAAAATAAACTTTCCTAAACATCTGTTGTTTATGTGTCGTGATTGGACTAAGTGATGAATTTGTCGACATAGAACTTGATACGTGTTGTTTGATTTATTTACCTGATGTAAAATAATATCAACTATACAGGGTAATTACTTGTAAGATAATTTATGAACACAATAATATCTTGATTATTTACTTTTCGAAAATGTACACATTGTATGTATAATCAAAAATAGAATAAAGTTTTGAAGGTTGAAAACAATTATTTAAATTAAAGTTATCAGAACGTTTTAAAATCTACCAAACATGTTTGAAACAGCTCATTTATTAATCTAATAATGTAACTGAAAACATTCAAATACAGTGTAAAATTGCAATTTTGCTCTAGACATACAAGTACTTTTGATAATATTGTTAATTTAACTAAGAATGTTATGGGTTACTTTATACATAGGTAAACATTGTATTTTCACTGTACAGTTAGAATCAACATGATGAGGTTACATTTGAATCAGCTCAGGTGAGCAATCCGAAAATTGAAACAAATGGGGGTTCCTTAGGTGACGTCATTACCTGATATTTTAGGTACATGGTACCATTTATTATGATAATTTAAAGATGGTACCTACAATAGGACGTGTCTTTCTAAAAATGGTACTGTTTAGCTAAACCATTAATTTGTTCATATTTACGGAACATATAATATAATATTTTGTATACAGGTTGTTTCCCCTGAAGCTCACATTAGAAGTTTTTCAGGTTCTGATTTGCAAATTTTGTATACAGGGGTTATCTAATTCCTCTTCAATCATTTGTGTAAAGTATAAATACAAAAATACAAGAGTAAAAATCCAAAAAGGCTAAGTATTTTAATTATGTGTAATAATGGTGGAAGTTTACATTTTCATATTAACAAGTGAGAGATATTTGAGATTGCCGAGAGAAGTGGTGTTTGAGTTTCGATAATTTGTCATTGAATGTGCTGAGTAACTGTTTGTCATCAAATGGACGGCGCTCAGCAATTAAAGAACATTTTTGAAGATCGGTGGTTTGCCGATATGGTCCTCAAGATGGTCTCCATGTACTCTACTCCAGTACATAGCAGAGAAGAACAGATGCGGCGAGTGACAACAACGCTCAGGGAGTTAGATCCAGACCAAATTGGAAGAGCGACAACAAAGCCGACAGTAATGTTTGTTTCGCCCTAAATCAAGAAAAACTCCCACTCCAACGCGAAGTTTTCTTTTTGTATTCTAAAAAAATACAGATTTGTTATATTTGATTTAATTTCGTCTAATACACATTATAACAACAGGTTAAATACAATGACTAACTTTATGTTACGATACAGTGTTGTACTTTTACATTGCTACATCCAAACCTTTAAAGATGAAAAAAAAGTTAAATTACAAGGTTAACAAACGTAATCCTTAAACGTACAAACTTACGTTTACATTCTAACACTATGACTGACCTTCAGTATAAGATCCGATGAAGATGCTTTTCCGCAGATAAGCACGAATCGTGCACCATTGGGACTTCCGTTTCCGGGTGTAGTATCTAGCTTTTCGATGATACTCTGCATCACCGCGTTTTGTTCGAGGAGCGTTTCCAGCAATCTTTCTTGATTCCGTTCAACCTCCTTTAGATCTTCTAGCTCGGCGTACTAGGGGCTGCCATCTGCAGATCCCGTTACCGGGTTATGTTGTTTAATCATACGCTTAACTTTTCCCGGTTCACTTTCACTGTTGTGGTTTTCCACCGTTTGACTCTCATTCTTTTCTTTCTCACTTTCACTCATGTCCAAGTTTGATGTCTTCCTATTTATCTTAGTTATATCACCTTTGGTATTAATATATGGTTGAATGGTTTGAGGAAATTTACCCTTACCTTTTGGCCATCCTTTATAATGATATTTGTTTACTAACTGCAATACATGATCTTTGTTTGTTTCGTCAATAAACGCAAATTTCTTTCTGTTGTTATGTTAACAATGCAATGAACGTTATACACCGCCTCTAAACCAGAATCATCTACATTATTACTTAAATAGTTTCGTGGTAACAAGTCAGCTACATCTTAATTTTAATTTGATTTTTTGCAGCCTTGGAGAAACTATCTCACACATTTTTTTCTGTGATATCGAAGCTAATGGTTTATGATCGGTATAAATAAAGATCAAGTATTTAAGTTAGTACAAAAATATCATTACTAAGAATGGCCAAAAGGTAAGGGTAAATTTCCTCAAGCCATTCAACCATATGTTAATATCAAATATGATATATCAGTAATTGAAGACATTTTGGTTTTTAAAGATAGGTTAATGGTACCAGTTAGTTTAAGGCAAGAACTGATAATATTATGTCATGAGGGGCATTTTGGAATCACTAAGATTTCTCTTAGAGCAGCAATCTCTTTACTGACCAAATCTTAAAGTAGATATAGAGAATTACATTAAAAGGTGTAGACAGTGTGAAAAGAATAAACCAAATAATGTTCTACCGACTGCGTCACGTTTTATCTTGTTTGTATTCTAAAAAATATAGATTTGTTATGTTTAAGAATTAATTTCGTCTAGTGCACATTATACCAACAGGTTAAATACAATGACTAACTTCATGTTACGATACAGTGTTGTCACTTTTTACATTTCTACAACACAAAGAACACTTAACAGGATAAGAAACCGAGCAAACCTACTGGGTGCCCTCCGGGGTAGAATCAGAGGTTGTCACTCCAAAACACTACAACACAGCTACAAAACATACATACCTACGCCCTGTTACGGATTTCTGACCACCAATATACAGTAACATAAACCCTAATTGCCTCTCTTCTATCGCTTACACAGGTTACCTTAGAGGTACCCTAACGACCACACAATACACGAAAACATACCACCCATCACACACAGAATACAGGCATTGCAAAGAAATGTTGCACACAAAAAAATATTCGGCGACATAATCCCAACTAGAGCGACTCTTACCACTCGCAACAATTGCCGATTTCCTCAATTCCCACGGAAAAAAAAACAAACTAAAATTCAAATACCCCCTCGCAATTCTAACACGACTCCATGATGACCTCCACTAGAAGATAGAAGAATCCCTAGATAACACTCTATATGCCCAACGTATCCTCTCGTCTGTTCGATGACGACCTCGCAAGACACCCGCAAACGGTTAGATTAACCACACGCAGCACGCTACACCCAGCTAAACCACACACCACTCCTAAACCGATTAACATAAATATTCAAATAAATTCTAAATTAACCTTTTTCCTTTTTTTTTAACATCAAAAATATCCACAGCTCACACTAAAAAACTATACAATTACACAAAACAGCGTAACACTAAAGAAAAGAATGACCAGAGCTGAAGAGAAGAAGGACTCCTGAACAGTCTACGAACAAGATCTACATAAGCTAAAATAAGTAACTACTAACCATAAGCATGAGCACACTAACAAAAAAAATTGAGTTGAGTATTTGAAGTTTCCTAAGTGTATGTTAAAATTTTGGAGGTTAGATTAATTTTTGTCCAGTACTGATTACACCAAAAGAAAGATGCAACCTTCTTCTTTAAATTACCCAAATTGGATTCGACAATATTAAAAAATGACGAAGTTGTCGATTTTTAAAAAGGAAAATGCAAACGTGAACATTTTCAAACAAGTTTAAATATTTCAAAAACGGCTGAATTTCGGCGTAGGGAAAGCGGATGAGATTCCTCTCAAAAAGACTCTATAGGTACTCACTCAAAATAATGAAGTTGACCCTTACTAACCGGAAGTTCCACCATCTTGGAAATGTTGTCATTGAAGAGGAATTAATCGATAACCCCTGTCTACGCATTTCCAAATCAATGATATTTTAGAACATGATAAACGCGCTTTAGGGGAAACACCCTGTATATAAACAATGCTCTGTATATACAATGCTATAGCTATCAAATAATATAAATTTATCATAACTAATGGAAATTGGTAATTTTAATTGAGACTATTGTTTATTGTATTAATTTTATAAACGCGTATTATTAAAAATCATTGCATAAAAATGTTATTTTTAATTAAAAAGAACTACATCGAAAACAAATACAATTGAACTACCAGTACACATAACCTTGTTTTTAAATTTCTTTGGATTGTGTGTTTTCAGAACAATCAAAATGAAAATAAAAAGGCATAAAAAAATGACAAGAGCATAAGTTTTTATGTGAATAATTTTAAATTTCGACAGCCATATCAGATTTTAATCGATGGAACGTTTTGCTATTCTGCACTGCAGGTAAAATTTGCTGTTTTTGTAAAAAAGTTAACAGGTTTGTTTTAGAATAAAATTAACATACAAGATAATTTACCAAGATATTTACAATCAGAATTAAAATTTCGTACAACTTCCTGTGCTATTATTGAGACAGAAAATTTAGGACATCAAGTTGCAGGTGCATTAATCATACTTAAAAATTTTCTTGTACATAAATGTGGCCATGAAGGTAAACCTATTTCTGGTGTCAAGTGTTTACTTTCAATGATAAACAATAAAAATCCAAATCATTATTTTATTGCTACACAAGATTTAGAGTTACAAAACAAAATTAGAGGATTACCAGCGGTGCCATTATTGTATTTTGTCAGGAAAACTCCTGTACTAGATCAACCTTCACCAGTTTCAATTAAAGAAGCAAATAATATGATAGGACTGACTTTGGAGGAACAGGATACAATTACACTCTTGAAAGCACAACATGGTATAACTGAAGATATTATGGAAAAGAAAAGGAGGAAAAAGAAAGTAGGACCAAATCCTCTTTCATGTAAAAAGAAAATGAAAAAACCAGAAATTCAAATTGGACGAATAAAAAAACATGATGGTGATATACAAAAAAAGAAAAGGAAGAAAGTTAAGGTACCAAAACATGTTAAAGAGTTATTAAAGAGTACAAAATAAAGATTAATTTCATATTTTTTTTATTTCAATACATAGGAATCATGTTCTTCACATTATTAACTACATAGATATAGAGCTAAATTTTAATATAATCTATTTTCTAAATATAATACAATAAGTAGACCCGTTATATCTAAATACCTATCTATTGTATACTTGTTTTCTTTATTCTATCCTTGAGATATTTATTTTTACACACCTTTCAGTAAGTTCTAAAATTTAAGCAAAATACATATGAAAAGAATGCACTCTAAACATAAACATATTGCACAACAAAATCTGAAAGTTAATATTATTTGGCAGTCTTCAACATGTATTGTCACAGTGTTGTTTCGAATTAATTCAAAATAGGCTAAGTTATTAAAATTAATTAGAGTGTTAGCATTTAGTTTGAGAAATGTAGCATGTTTAGCATAATGAAATTGTTTTAATCATAATTATACACAGCCACTAATTTTTGCAACATTTATACGATATGTTTGTACATTCTTGTAACTAGTATATATATATTTGAAAATGAATTTCACCTGCACAATGTATGTTGCCACATATAAGATTTGCAATACTTGCCAATTAAATTTATTCTTAGTACAAACTATTTATTAATTTCAAAGAAAATGCACAAAACTACTCATTACACATGTTACAATCGGATCTCTCTCACTAACACTTGCATGGTTTACAATTTTATACGTAAATTTTTTTGTTTGATTTTCAAGCCAGTTTGGAAGACTAACATTTTTAGCCTAAACTTAGTTTTACATTATAAACTTTGCTTTTAAAAAGGAGTCTGTACAATGATAATTGAGATATTTAGATTTGGTAAAAAATTATTACATGGAGTAGATAGAAATATTATATATAAGCACCATATGACACCAACACATCTATTCCAATAGCAAGTTTTGGTAAATATATTTCAGTCACATTTTCTTTATTGAATCAGATACTACACAATGTTGAGTGCTGTATTAGGACCATATTGTTTAAAAAAGTAGGGTTTCATTATTAAACTTACAATTGTATGTTATGTCTTGAAAAAAATGGTATGTGTGAAGTTGCTATGCTGTTGAATTTTAAGTGAAATGATGTGATGGTATAATTACATTTTGCACTTTACCAAAAGTTACACACAAACAAAATAGCTCGGCAAACTCTATACACAGATGCGAAACGTTTTAATTATTTTTCTAATTATATAAATAATTAGACAAATTAAAAAAATATCTGTTAAAGAAAAATACCGATGAGTTCACAAGGCTGTTATTTGTGTTAAATAATAAAGTGCTTACTTTGCGTAATTGTGTAACTATGTTAGTAACATTTCAACGTCAATTAATCAAGATGCTGGCATGTTGATAGTGAATATATTAAAACATAAACTGAAATACTAAATCCAGGTAAGTGTAGATAATGAATATTTCATCATTCCGTGACTAGTCCCTTGACATTAGTGTTACATATGTGAATGCCTGTTAGCGAGAACTGGGTAACCAAATGAGTGTATCATGCCACTTAATATTTGTTTTATTGTACTTTCTAAATTATAAACAAGTTACTTTATTGAGTATATTTTGTCAATTGGGTTGAAATTTATCTTTTAGTATGGCAATAAGTGTATTTAACTGATATATTGTCTCAACTGAGTTATTTTTTATTATGAGAAGAAATATTTGAACACTTGTTAACTAAATTCATGAACAAACATTCGTATTGCATTTGCATCATTTCTTTTCATAACCTTTTTCTTACTTATACTTATCAAAACCCGTACACACAGTTTAAAAGGTTGAATGACTCCTACTCTGCACTCAACTTCAGTCCTTCAACTTAATTCCACTTTAGAGTGAAGGAAACGAAGTCACTTAAAAAAAGTATGTTTAATTTTATTTGCTTAATAAAATGCTCTTATCGTAGTTTTTTTTCCTTTTGTTTAGGTAGTGATGTTTGTTAATTTTTAAGTATACATTTTATTTTTGTTTAATAATTGCACATTTATGCTCATTATCGTAACAATGTTAATGTTTTGAACATTCCCTTAATATTCAACTCCTATTGGCAACTAATTATAATTTATTCCATTCAGTTATTTGTATCTATACCTTTTTGTTTGTAAGGGTTTAAACAAAAGCATTCATTCAGGCCCATAATAGTATTTGTTGGCCATCTATTTATGTAAATAAGAAGAATATTATCTTCGTCCAAGATAAGGATTCTCACTATGGAATCTCGGAAATGGTAATAGATACAACACCGGTTAAATGGAAAAAAAGGTGTGTAATGAGGGAACCAATAAAAAGACATAAAAAAATCTATGTTGAGATTTTTTGTTTTTGACATATTTGAAAAAATTTGAATTTTTGAAATTTCTGTTTTATTTTTATCTGGCGCTATTATTAATGCTAGAGCAAAAATCCAAACACTTCTTCATTACAACTTGTTATGGGCTTTAACATGGCATAGTCAGTCTTTCAATCGAACATTTCCTATTTTTATAGCCATCATCAATTTATTTTTTTCTAATACGGTCCTGATATTTTGACAGGTTTTTTTTATTACAAATTTAGCAATGTATCACATTTGATGGTGTGATCGCGTTTTGAATCTTCTATGGACCATCACGAAATTTTGAATACAGACTAGCATTTTCAAGAAGTTGATGCAGTAACTTTCCTGTATGATTATTACACACACCATAATAAAGCAATGTATCACATTTGATGGTTTGAAAGGAATATGTAGTTTTTCCTTTTACTTCAATTTGTTTGGTGATATTAACTTTATTATGGAGTGTGTAATAATCACACAGGAAAGTTACTGCATCAACTTCTTGAAAATGTAGGTCTGTATTCAAAAATTTCGTGATGATGGTCCATAAATGGTTCAAAACGCGATCAGACCATCAAATGTGATAATTGCTGAATTTGTAATAAAAAAACCTTTCAAAATATCAGGACCGTATTTAAAAAAAAAAGTATGATGCTATAAAAATAGGAAACATCCAATTGAAAAACTGACTATGCCATGTTATAGCCCGTAACAAGTTGCCATGAAGAAGTGTTTGTATTTTTGATCTAGCATTTATAATAACGCCAGAAAAAAATAAAATAGGATTTTAAAAACTGAAATATCTCAAAAACAAAAAGTCACACCATCGATTTTTTTGTGCCATTTCATTGGGCCCCTAATTACACAAAATTTTCCCATTTAACCGGAGTTGTATCTATTACCATTTCCGAGACCCTCATAGTGAGAATCCTTATCTTGGACACAAGTGTATTGTTATATATGAGCGTGTTATGGTCAAGGTTGAAATGCTTGCAAAAAGAGCAAGTGGAGCAAATCCACAGAGTAAACAAAGGTCATAACATGTACAATACTAAACTTTATCTATAGAAATACAACACACTAATTAGAAGAGATGCTTGTCAAGTCAGAAATGACATTTCCTACAACCATGGACCACTTATTTCATTTATGTAGCATGCTATTTCTTTTTTTTTTTTGGAAAACCATGCTGTTATGATTAATATTAAATACATTACTACCAATGAAAGCTCACGTTAAATTTTATAATTGAACCCATGGCTTATTATATTATTGTTCGAAAGCGAACATCTTATATAGGAATAAAGTAATTGTAAATAAAACAATTTTATATTCAATATCAGGACTAACTTCACATACTCGTAAATTTTTATTAAAAAGATATGGTTATTATTAAAGCGTTTAGCATACCACACTGTATACAAATCTATTCATATTTTGCAGAAGTGCCTCTGCATTACATAGTAGTGTAAACATAGTTTATTAAAACATCGTTTAGCCTCATTACATGATAAATTAGAAAAGTATAGAACTGGTTTGTGTAACTTAGAAACTTTTATGAATTCATATTTACCCATGTTTCATTTTCTGTAAGTAAGTCTACATATTAGTTTATATCTTCAGTTTTTATTTAAAAGTAATTATTTATGCCGCATTAATAAATTTCATATTTCTATATTTTAAATTATATGAAATAACGTATATACCTATAGTGTAATGTAAGAAATTGATAGTAAAATTTTACATTTCTTTCTGCAGAAATGTGTGGTTTGCGTAAGTAGTTTTGTTGTAGTAAGTGAGCAACAAAGGTTCAAAACAACATAACGTCCATAATGAGAAGTAAATATGATAAAAACCAAACAATTATTACATGTAAATCATAGTTATTAAATACAATATGTTTCAAAATGAATATTCTTTAAATAGCAAGGTTTAAAAATTATATATTGTCTTGCGGAGATGTCCATCTGACATAACTGTAAAAAATTAGAATGTGCATGCAGCAGCAAACTCAATTTATATAATCGTTTTGTTGTTTGGGTACCATTTGTTAACAAACTATATTGTAATTCACTTTGAAAAAATAGGGTAAGTTTGAAAACTTTTCATATATTTAACTGTAATGTAACTTTTGCTTATAAGTGCTGTAATAAAAACATTATGATGTGAGTGTGTAACAAGAGGAAATACAATGCAATGATTTTAACGTTCTGATATTTAGATTCAAATTTGGGAATTATAGTTAGTGATGATATTAAAGATGTGTATCTTTCTTTTTTTACTTTGCTGTAGAGTTTTTAAACACACAACTTCTTTTTGGGATACTCAAAGAATGCTGCAGCATTTGAAACTGCAGTGGAAGAATCGACATCAGGGCAAATAGAAAATGTGGGGGCTTTAGAGAGTTTTCTTCTGATCATAATCTTATTGATTCGAAATATATAAGACAAAAGTTGACACATTTCCTGGAATATATAAAATGCTGGATGGAAAAAGTGAGCAAGAAAGTAACAGGCAAAAAGAAGCTAAACTGGATTCATAATTAAGTAAACGAGCAAAGACTTAAAGGCTAGATTATGTATAAGCCGAGGACACAAAGTTGGCACCAAGGGAATTTTGTGGTAATTGACTCAAATAGCCAAAGAGGATAGAACAGTTGGAAAACCGACTGGATTCCACAGAAGTAGTATGTAAATTTTAAAGTTGAAAATGAAGTTACCCCTAGAAATACACCTGAAAATAATAAACAACAAAATTGCAAAAATTTTAGTTATAGTTACTTTCTGATACTTCCCTCTGGCAGGAAGATATCAATTTGTACAAATTTATATTTGTCTACCATAGTTATTAAAGAAAAATTTTTAAGGAATCTCATAAAACGTGTGAATCACAACTGTCAAATTTGATTCCCAGATAAATGAGCTAGTAACTCTCCAATTAATGCATAGTTAGATAACCAACAAAATAATAGATACGTGATCATATTTCCCCTTTTCCAATTTTAGAAAATTATTAAAAACAGCAAGAACTTTCTTGAAAATACCTTCAATCAGGACTTAAAATTAGGGTTACTTACCAATTAAATTTAGATAAATGTAAACCAGAAAATATTCCAAATAAGGAAATAGTTCATTTATATTTCAGAAAAATATTTAATGTCAAATTTACCTTGGCCTTTAAATCACCTAACACTGATTCAAAATCCAAAGAAGTAACAGGACAAACATAGTAGGTAAGACCATTTTAGAAGCAAAAAACGTTATAATCTGAAGAAAAATGATAAAGTAAGATTTTGGAAAACTTTTTTTAGAAAAGTTGAAAACATTGATTTTCGGAAGAGCCAACACTTCGTTTTAGTAGCAGCAAATTGATTTACTCTCAAAATGATACACCTCAGGAATGTTAAACAAAATAAGTATTTTTGTATAATGTGGAATGAAACAATAGCAGGAAGAGACCCCGGACCGAAATAAGATATATTCTAAAATGGATAAAATGAAATTCACTACCTGGTTCTCTAATAGTGGAGGACAAAATCGAAACATTCATTTAATATTATTTATTTTTTGATTTTGGAGATTACAGGTAGAAATTATAAACCATATGGGTGCATACATATGGAGGTTGACATAACACATATTTTGTTTATTAAGAGAATAAAAACAAATATGTGGACAAGAAATCTCCATATGACCTTATGACTACAAATGTGAAATTTAATGTTTTTGGAATGATACTGGATGATTGAAAGCATTCTGACAAATTGGGTACAGGATGGTCAATCCTCTTTTTAACAGGAAAAATAAGTTGATATTTTACATTATAGAGTAACATTCATGAAGAATCCAAACACATATCTGAAAGGATTTATTAGAAGACTGGTAACTCTAAAAATAACGAAAACACAGCAAAACTTCAAATTACAAAATAAATAGCCCTATTTACTCAAACTGTAATTTTTCTTGCAGGCAAGATCCTGATTCAGAAAGGTTGTGAAACATGTTTCATAACATCTACAAAACTAACATATAGATCACTTTTCAAAAATTTCAGATGGGTCCTTCTGATAACATTTTTCAAAATCCCAATTTCATTATCCCACTGATCTAAAGGGCGCACCCAAAAAAATTAGTGTTCCAATTCTAAACACTAAATTGTCAAAGTAAAAGTTAAGTGTTTAATGTTAAATCGGACAAGGAAACTAGTGTGAAAGTATTTATTTAGAGTATACCTGAACATAGGTATAATATCTTCTTTATACAAAAACCTTTTTATGAATTACCAGAAATATACATTGGTAAATCACTGCCATGTTATATTCAAGTTTGGCAATTGTTTAATAGGTAATGTTTATTTTGTGTCACATTGTGTATTACTCTTCCTAAAATATGTTCGTGGTGATTTGTAAAATTAGGATAAATGCATTTTTAATGTCGCTCAATAATTTTGTCATTTTGTTAAATTTACTCTTGAATCAAGGGAAATTGAAAAAATCACATTACTTTGAATATGGAGTGAATTGCTATAACAAAACTTTTTGTGCTAAAAATACATTTACCCAATAAAAAAAAGCACTTATGTATTTACCTCAGAATAAAAAATATGAACCATTGCATCAGAAATAGGGTGTTTGAAAAATATATCAATATTGTAGTTGTCATTACCTTTGTAAAGTAGATTAAAAAATAAGTGCAACTTTAATATATGAAAGGTATATTAAATACTAAATGTTATGCATTTTTATTTGTAATTTGTTAAGAAAAAGGTTAAAAACGTTTTCTGAGAATCTTAATTTTTGACAAAGAGTCCACGTTTCATTTATTCAGGCTTCACTCAGAACCACGCTGTGCTTGAAACTATGGAATTTCTAGATTCACAAAAGTAGGCAGTTATGTCACAAGTAACGGAATGTAATTGTTTTAAGTTAGAAATTAAAAGTTTCTAATAGTCTTGTGCATAAGTTATCTGTGATGTGACATATGATGCAATCCTCTTGTTTTTTGAGTGTGTGTTTATATTGAAGAGTTGTTTTGCTAAATGAATTTCCACAACATAAATTATAAACTTCAGTAGTTGTTTGATCTATTACTTATTAGCATTTTTTAAGTAGGCAGTTATAGCTTTCCCAAAAAGTAAAATTTAATGAAATAAAATGTGGTTATGTAGGGATAAGCTTATTTATGTCTTATTGATTAAATCTGCCCTTCAAAATGAGAAATGAGTTGAAAAAAATATAATTTTCAAGAGTATTGTCTTAGATATTAGTTTCTAAACATACTCATTTATAGGTGTCTTAAAGGGTGTGTTTCCATAACTATCTTACTAAACCGCTTCGAAAACATAGTACACTATATTACTGTATCTTTTTCGTGGATTATAAAAATTATGTTTGATCTATATACAACTGACAAGAACGTATTGAATCACATACATTGTAGTGATATGTAAACAAAAGTTTTTAATTAATATTATAATTGCGATTAGGTCCAATTTACATATAAATACTTAATTAAAAATCATCACAATTATTACACATGAATATTCTTCTCTTTTTTTACTTTATATATAAGTCTGAAATTTCATGACCCAGCTTTAACTTTATTAAGATTACCGCTTCCCTTTATGCTAGTTAATTTACCTTGCATAATTATGTGTTGCTTCTACCTCAATATCCATTTGGTTAAATATCTAATTAAAACGATCCATCTTGATTTTCAATGAACTTATTTGAAAAAATGAACCGGTCAATATAAGGAACCTCCCAATCTGTTTACGTTTTTGAAAAATATGTTACAATTGCAATGTAGAAAATGGAGAAAAATATTCATTTCAGTTAATAAAAATTCATAAATTAAACCTCTGAGTTTTCCGGTATATTATTACAGTATTTTTCGACCATAACATCTAAAACTTGTTCAAATTTGATGAAACGATCAACAGCCATAGCAAAAGCACCTCTACTACCCCATAAAAATTTCATTTGAAATTCTGTTTTAAACATATCTAAAGTTAAATCTTCCATTCTTGCTTCTGATAAAACAATTTCCGCATTTCTGTGGAATGTTGGAAGACAATCTAAAAATTTTCTCGCACATTCTAAGTGTGCTAGTAGAGTACTTAGACCAAAATCTTGGGTTTTAGATACACAAAAACTTAAATACGATGGTGTTGAGATTTGTTCGTTTGGTGTTAAAAATTCTTCAAACTCCTTTTCTAATAAAATAATAAATGGAAGTAAATGTGGAATCGTTGTATTTGGTGCTTGCGGGTTTGAGCAATTATTCATATTTTTTAATGTTGGGCGGAGTTTTGCTTCAAAATTAAATGCAGCATCGGTATATTTCTGCCTGAGCATATGCCACGTAGTATCTAATTTTTGCACCTGAAACATCAAGTTAATAATTACTTACTTAAACTCCAAAAGATTGCTTAAAAGTAATTTGAGTAAAACAGAACTATTTAGACAAGCCTAAAAGAGCTTGCCTGTAATGATTTCTAAATAAAAATATCAATTTTTTCTAAAAGAATGCATAAAATAATGTGAGTAATACCTGTGGTAAGCAAAGGCCCAGCATAATACCACAAAAACCGTACAAATTTCCTAAGGCAGTTTTTGTATCAATGGCAACTTCTATCCATTTGTTTAAAGTTTCAGTTCTTTCAGTTTCGTCTGAACATGTTATAATAGTTACAGCTACTATTAATTTAAGGCATTCAGTTCTGGAACAAAATTATGCAATTAAACAAATTATTAATAAAGTAACAATTATTATACTTAATAATAGTCATTTAATAAGATCGTTGTAGTAGGCAAGTAGTCCATTAATTGTCATTGTAAGAGTCAGGAAAAATTGTACGGTTTGTTACGCAATGTAATTAGTTTGTGATTAATTAACTCACCTTTTCAGACCAATTCACAGGATATCGTAATGTGGAAACACTGTCATAGGATTATATCTTTAGTATACATAACATATAGTCCAGTCATAATATACATAGAACCTAGCTAAACTTCCAACAGAGACAAAATTTGGTATGTCTCTGCTAGATTTGGAGTCTACTTTGACTGGGCTAATAATATATATATATATATATATATATATATATATATATATATATATATATATATATATATATATATATATATATATATATATATATATATATATATATACAGCACCTGTTACTATTAAAGCAATAGTAGCACCCGCTTGTATGTATTGATAAGTATAAAAGCTACAGAAGTGGCATAGCTATAAATAATGTTTAAGTGGCACCCTTCTGTATACCTGAAAATAATCACCTACCAAGTAACACCCTCCATTGTTGCCACTTCAATGGGTCCCGTTTATTTTATTATCTTTACGATTGATGTGCAGTAAGTACTGTGACACTGTGACACCCTTTTATAAATGAATATATTCTTGAATTATTTTAGTACAAGTTCAAAGGCAGGTAATTTTTGAAATAAAGTTCCTTGATATTTTTTAATTTTATTTCAAACTTGAAAATGCAGTAAATACAAAAGTATTACTCCTTGTAAGTTTGATGTTATATAATTCTAATGTATTTATGTAACCATTCACTTTTGTGGCAAGGTGCCTAATTCACAATTTACATATTACTATGACTTTGTCATTACATGCATTTGATTTTTTCTTTAATTTATATTAATTAACTGCTAAAAGCAACTTTTCATTATACCAGTCTTGTGGGTCTGTATGAAACTTGGAAAATTCAAGCTTACAGGGCACAAAAGTGACTGGTTACATAAATATATATGAATTATATATAACATCAAACTTATAAGGTACATACAGTTTAGGATTGAATCAAGTGGAACTAGTTCCCTCGATAGCTCAGATGGTTAAGAGCCCTACTCTAGATAAGTAATGGTCGCGGGTTCGAGTCCATTCGAAGCTATCTTTTACTGTATGTATGTTGGAAGTTTTGAAATAATTCACAATTTACATGTTACCAAATTGTAGATTCTCAAATTCATCCGGGGATGTTCCACAATCAGTTGATGCAATATAATCCGTGCAGCTATCAGTAGCATAGGGATCTTCATCACTGCCAGATTTATTTTCCGGTTCGCATTATTTCCATCTAAAATTAACAAACACTTCTTGCATTACGTACAACTTTAGGATGGCCTATAAAAAATGACGTTTTTTTTTTAATGAAAGACTTTATTTAATGATAAAATTACAAATGAAAGCTTTTATTCACTAAAGTATAAACCATTGTAAAGTAATAATTTTCGCCATTTTTCTGCAAGATCTTCAATGCCACGATGGTACCATGTAGTATCTTTGGAATTAAAGAATTCTCGGCATGCGGCTTCAACTTCCTCAACACTTGTAAAATGCTGTCCACGAAGGAAGTGCGCCATCGATCGGGATAAGTGATAATCGGAAGGCGCAAGGTCCGGGCTATAAGCTGGATGAGGAAGCTCCAAATTCAATTCCATATTTTTTTGTTGAGCTGCAGCTGCAGTATGAGGTCTGGCGTTGTCTTGTTGCAGAATTGTCTGTCCTTTGTTCACCAATCCAGGGTAACGCCGGCTTAGAACATCATGCATCCTATCCAACTGTTGACTGTAAAGGTTAGCATCAATCGTCTGCCCATCAGGAACCATAATCCCTTCAAATTCCACCATTTAACCTTCCTTTGGAACCTTTATCGTTTGGGAACCGGCAATGCAGGTTGCTCAACAGTAATCCTTTGATTTTCAGTGCTAAGATTATTGAAGTAAATCCACTTTTCATAACAAGTTACGATCCGTTTAAAGAAACGTTCATCCCAAGGTTTGGAAAGCAGTTGATCGCCTTTCTGCCATTGCTGGCGTTAAGTCGTGAGGAACTTCTCTACAGCGTCTAGTGCCTTTTTGCAAGTTGATGCAAATGGCGCCTTACGGTTTCTTTGGAATACCCAAGTTCTGCTAACTTGCGGGTACTTGTCGATGGATTTGCTTTAACATCTCGAAGTTCAGCGTTACTTAACGAGTTGGGCCGACCAGAACCTTGTTTCCTCTTGAGACTTGCATCTCCGCCAGTAAATTTTCGAAATCAGTGCTGCGCCGTACGAATGTTCACTATTCCTTCCCCTTCCACTTCGCATATCTTTTTAACTGCGACGGTTGCAGAAACAGTATCAAAATTTCATATTTTTCGTCAGCCATTTTGACGTTTATTGCTAGTTAGAAACAAAAGAATATCAGAAGAAAATTATACGGGGACATTCGCCTGCTTGGTTAGCTTTTAATACTGCATAGCATTAACATATAAAATGTTTTCTAGATAGGATCAGAAGGGCTCAATAAGAATCTATAAAAGAACATTTTTTATTGGCCACCCTAATAAATTAACTTATGAAAAAATAACATCATAAAATAGATAAGAGTAAGTTGGAATAAATTCTAACTTTACGACTTCTTACTATACCTACATTTTGACGACACATAAATTCATTGAATACAATGGGATACTTGATTCCCGCTTCTTTCATCAAGTGCTTATTCAGAAGTTCTTAATTCACAATAAAATATTTAAGTAATAAAAAGTGCTTACCTTTAATACCTAGTAAACCTAAAATTGGTTTACTTCTTGCACCCACATTCATTTCAGTTTTATTAAAATAATACTGATGATAGACGTTGACCTCCAAAACTGAGGTTATCTTTCTGAATAAGATTGCAATGCTTCTTCTGCAGTGTTCGGCACGAAGCCATAGGAAAAGGTCACGTATTTCATTCCCTCGCCAAGGGGGAGGGCAGGCTGCTCGAGCTTTCCGAGCTCGAAGGAACGCAGTTAGGGTTCTGTGGGGGAAAATTCTACTCCCGCATTCGCCTAAATAGCCGTACATGTGTGCATATACGCCTGTATATGTGTATGGGAAAACCCTTGAAAAAACTTCATATAAGTAGACGGTAACGGGAATCGAACCCATTACCTCTGGAATGCTAAACAGGCCGTGTCACCACTACGCTACCAGCTCGGTGCGCGAAGCCGTACGCGTTGTGTCATTAATATGACATGGGCGCGACAAGATTACCTCAGGGAGTTCAATTTGCATATACGAATCCTAACAACAAATAGTTTGGAAAATAGTTTCTTTTTAATTAAAAAATCGATAATTTTGGACGCACTAGTGGTATTATATATGATAATTTTGACTCTGATGATTTATAAAAATTATTGTTTTGTATAAGTAAGACTTTTTGTTGACAACTAATGGTTCGGACACCCTTGGTATTAAACATGATTTTGTGACGTTGCGTTGGTAAGAAAATTTTTGTTCAATGTCGTTTTTTTTTAGTTTGGTCATTAGTAGACTATTAGAGTTTTTAAAAATGAACACGACGGATGAATAATACCAAAACTTATGATCGATAGCAACTACGGACAATTCAATACTTATAATGTCTCAAAATCTGAACTAAGCCGCACTTCAAGTTGGGGAAGCTTAGTGTATTATTTTTGTTGGATAAATCGTTGGTCATGAGAAAATGATGATTGCTAAAAATTAATGTTGTCTAGTTAAAGTGTACAAAACCTGAAGATGAGCCACTTTGCTTTTAAAAAATGAAGTTAAATGTGCATAATTGAATTTAAATTTCCTATAATTATGATTCAGGAAATGAATACATAGGCCCAGAACTTGAAATTTGTAAGAGATGGTTTTATAATTACCATTTAAACATTAAGAAAACTATTCAGAATACTTAATTTATAGAAAAACTGCAGTTAACAAACTTTTAAAAAGGAAAAAGCTCGGACTATACAAAAGAAAAGACATACTGGATACGAAAGCACATCAATTAAAGTAACATTTACTTACATAAACGTATATTTAGTGGTGAATCTAGATTACAGGTTTAACCTGTGCAATGGTATTTTCAAAATGGATGGTAAGTTCTCAACACTAAACTACCGTAAAATTTTCTGTAGAAAGAATGGTTATGGCTACATATTGAAATAACTATTTTGGATACAAGTGCGCTCTCATATTACTTTACAGGTCCGAGACCGTGTCTAGAGCTCAACGCGTAAGCGAAGGGCTATAAAAGAGGTCGACGACCCGAAAGTGATACAGCGCAAGCGTATTCAATGTTATTTTTTGTAATCGCTTTAGTAAACTCATAAAAACTTAACCAAACATAGAATTTGTAGGTTAAGATTAACAGATGTCAAATTAAATACATAAACGACAAAACCTTATGTAAGACTTATACAGGGTGTAAATGGTAATGCGGAACTAGGGAATCTTTAACGTTTTAATTTCTGCACAAATCAACTCTTTCGGTGACCATTTACTGACAAAGTTTATCAAAGTTGCCTTTAATGTCATTTGGACACTGACCAATTGTTGTGACAAAAGGTATAGTTGATCATTTGTAAAATTTCTAGTATTATTTTTCTTAGTTCCCAATTATCATTTAAACCATGTATATCATTTTTTTGTTTATGTACTTATAGAAATGATTAACAAAAATACAAACGTTGATATCCAAATAAACATAAATAGGTAATGTTCAAATTTATTAGAACTTGTTGGAAAAAAGACTTGATATCAGTGTTAGAAAGTTTATGTTTCCATCGGGATTTTATTGTTCAACAAGGCAGTGGCTTTATGGCGTACCGCTCAAAGCTTGAAAAATAGTTCTCTGACCATCATTCAACTGTACTAAATCAACAATCGATTTGTAACGTTGAATATGGAATTGTAATGTTATCACATCAAACGTGAAAGGGGTTAGCGAAATACTCTCAACGTTAACTTCTAGATTTTCAGTTACATATATCGAAATATCCTAGCTAGATCTTAAAAATGTGTCTCTTCTACAAAGTTGATCACAATAATGGCCGAAATAAAAACAAGAAGAATAATACACAGCAGTGTTCGAACATTTAGTTGTCAAAACATTCACACATTAATTTTAATTAAGCGTTATGGTGGCAGTCATTTTAACAACTTACTACAAGTAAGATAGAGTATTGTTAAAACTAATATTTTCCCTCAGAAAAATATAAATCTATGCTAACTAATAGTTGTTAGGGCTTGTGCACATTATACTATTAACTAATACAATATAATTTATAACAGTGCATCCTTATAATTATTATAGGTAGATATAAAATTAGACATTTTCTTTCATAGCAGGGGAACTTAAACTCACCCCCTTGCACTTCCCTCCAGAGCACCCGCATAATGGTCCTGTCTGAGGGTTGCCCCATTTATTATTTTGTTTAGTGCTTAAGTTGAATGTTTCCATTGGAATGAAAACCACATTACACTTAGTTCTGTATTAATAAATTATAATAAATAAAATACAATCATGTTATGTAAAAAGGTCACATGAGGTATTGGATTCTATAAGTATTATATAATTCGCAACTAAACAAACAACCCCAAATAGCAACGATTGTATGAATACATTTATTTCAGTTCTAAACCGAAAAAAAATCAGAAAATTGAATAAGATTATATATTAAAAATGAATGCCAAATAATAGCTATTTAAGAAAATTACAAAGTGCGTCATGTGTCTATCCTATTTTGATGGAAATTTCCTCAAGATTAATTTTTCTTAAGTAAGTGTGAATAATTTATATAATAATTAAGAATACTTTAATTTCAAATATTGATATAACTACATGGAACTTGTTACAAGTTTAACATCCTGGATCTAAAAGTTCATAATCGGTACGCAATTACCGCATGTTGCCAAGTGTCGGATGCCACTAGTAACAGAAGTTATAGGGGTGCCACCTTGACAATCTTTAAATTATCTACATACAAATGTGTATAAATAAGCGCCCTCTAGTAATAAAACTTGATCTAACCCTGTATAAACGAAACTAAAAGATGTCAAGGTGGCATCCACCCTACTTTCTGGGAAAACGTTGAGTAATGTCAGATAAGGTCAGTGTAAAATTTTAACATAGGAAATCCTAAGGCGCCCGATCCCGGGTGTCACAGTGTAACGTTGGGTGCCACTAATGTTTGTATAAAATTGGTGCCACAATGAGAACTAATATATATATATATATATATATATATATATATATATAAAATAACCTTGCATTCACAACTGGATTAACGTCATTTACATTCAAAATTAAAGCTTTTCATAGGTTAAAAACTTTCAGTGATTGATAGATTTTATTGAGTGGATTAGTGAATTTTTACCTTCCAACCTACATGTAAATACGAGGGTAAGGTGAAAAATTCTCGGCCTGATAATGAAAGGCTGCGACTTTCAGTTTTCGTAATCTCCCTTGATTTCAATACACTTCGTCCAGCGTTTCTCCAACATCAGTATTCCTTCCCGGAAGTGAGAGCCTGGAAGGTTGTGGAAAAATTCATCAACTTCTTCATTGGATGCGAAGCGCTTCCCAGAAACAAATTTCTTCAAGTTTGGGAACAGATGGAAGCCTGAGGGTTCCAAATAAGGAGAATAGGGTGAATGGCCAGCAAAGCATACCTGAAATCTCGCAGTTTTCCCATAGCCAACGCGCCCTTGTGTGCAGGTGCGTTGTCCTGGTGAAAGATGATTTTTTTCTTCTTCAAGCTAGGCCTCTTCTCGCTAACTTTGGCATCCTGCTGGAGTAATATTCGCCTGTAATTGTTCTTCCTCTTGCAAGGTATTCAATTAACAGGATCTCTTTCGCATCCCAAAAAACGCTGGCCATGAACTTTTCGGCAGATGCGATCGATTTCCCTTTTTTTCGCTGAACCACCGGCTTCCACCCACCACTGCTTCGATTGCTGTTTCGTTTCTGGCGTGTAGTAGTGGACCCATGTTTCATCCATGGTGACAAATCGCCGCACAAAATCGGTTGGATCCCTATTGACTCGGTCCAAAGATTGCTGAGAAAATCGTTTGCGCATTTGCTTTCGATCGGCATTCAGTAAATGCTGCACCCATCTTTCGCTGAGCTTTCGCATCCCTAATTCTTTGTGCAGGATGTTTCGCACCCTTTATTCCGATATCCCCATAGCCTCAGGTATCTCACTCACCTTTACTCGCCTGTCGTCCAATATGATATCATGCACTTTTTCAATGGTTTCTGGTGATTGCGGTTTTTGGCCTTCCTTTACGTGGGCCATTTTCGAGGGATGTGCCTACTTTTTAACGGTTCACACGGAAGGAGCAGAGTCCCCGTACACTTGTTTCAACTTCGGATGAATTTGCTTAGGGATTAATCCATCCAAAACGGAATCTTATGACCACACGATATTCAAGTTTATCCATTTTAACGAAAAACACGCAAGACGTCTACTGTAAAAATTCGTGTAAACAAACTATTCGAGAGAACAAGTTAAAACCTGTCATACGAACTAAAGACACGTGTACCCAGGCAGGAAACATAAGTTTTTCCTGACTGGGGCACCATCTCTCTTGTCAGGCCGAGAACTATTCACCTTATTCTCGCATATAGGTATATAAGGTTATGCAATCGACATTTTTTACTAACGCTAAATCGACTTATTGTGTGGGTGTTTCATGATCGACCATGATTGTGTGCGTGTGTGTGTGCGTGCGTGTTTGCGCGGGTGCGTGCGCTTGCGCGCGTGCGGTCGCTTGCGCGCGTGCGGTCGCGTAGTGCATTCGCGTGGTGTGTGTGCGCGTGCGTGTGTGTTTGAATGTATGTGGGGATGTATGTTAGTATCCACGATGACTGTAGATCGAGAAGAACACGTACGTAATTAGAATTTCATAATTAAGCTTGCTTTCATTTCTCCTGGAGCTGATTAGATTTTGGGAGACATTCAGCGGCGGAGAGGTGGGTTTATTGGGAGCAGTTTTTGGTTTTAACCAAAATTTCTGAAACAGCTGCGTATTTCAAAGGTATAAAGGTACCTAAATATACATCTTGAAGGTATCGATTAATTATGTTCTATACCATTTTTTGATACGACGCGTAATGTAGCGACAAAAAATTCGTAAACTAGAATTCAAGTGTTCATATTTTTTTAATATCTGAATAATAGAAAAATGCGTAAATATAGTTTTTAAAGAAAATTTGTTCAAATTGTATTATCGGAAATAATAATATTATAATTATAATAATGTATTATCGATATTTTATAGATGATGGGTATTATCGGTAATTTATAGATGACGGGCGGCTTTGGAATTTTTTTTAAGTTAGCGTCTACACAGGGTGACTGATAACTTATGCAGTTAACTGAAATAACATACTAAGAGGGCTTCAAGAAGCAACTATTAATTATAAACTTTTAGGAAAAACTCAAAGACAAAATAGTAACAGTAAAAGAAACATTTTTGAGAACCGCTGATAAGATCGTTTCTACAGCTTCCCAGAATCGTTGGCGCAGAGGATAATCAGCTGCCAATAACCCTTGAAGGTGCGTCATCTATCATATCCAAAATGTCTTCTTCTACACGTACACCATGGCGATGTGGTCTACCACCATCACGCTGTTGTTTGGGTACCAAAGACCTTGTCATTCGAGCTCGGTGCACAAGCCTGCGAAAGGTTGCAGCATCAGGAATTGTTCGCCTAGGAAACCTTTGGAAATACAGTTCTCTTGAGCATTTTCATTAGCCATGCCATAAGTGATTAACATGTCGCAATACTGTTCATTGGTATAATGATATCTTTCCATTTTAATGTTGTGAAAAAATTTATTTACTTACAGTAGGAGGACAAGTCGCTCACTTGATAGATGTCAACAAGGCAACAATTGATATGACATTGATATGTCAGATGGTAACACAAGAAACAACCGTTGATTCCAATGAAGCACTCTGATTTATTGAAAAATTGTATCTTTTTAATTAAAATTGTGAACTAATACCAGTGGTTTTCCACAAGTGGGTAACCATTTTTAAAATACTGTAGTTTAGTTATGATTGGGTTTCGCCTGTTAGTTTATTAATAATAATTGTTCAGTTTAGGGTCCTCTATTAGCACTTTCAGTTAACTGCATAAGTTACAGTCACTCTGTATGTATACAGGGTGTATTTTAAAATCACCGATAAACGAAAACTGGAGATTCTATGATTCAAAATAAGACAAAAATGATCATAAACGCTTTTTCGAAAATGCTTCCTCACCAAGATACAGGTTGATTAAAAAATACTTTTGTTAAGGTTTTTTTAAGATTCCTCAAAAACTACAAAAGATATTACACTGAGATTTGGTACACCTAAATGTCTAATTAAATACAATTAATCAGGCGAGTTTGAGTCAACTGACTCCATCCAGTGGCGTAGAATATTTTAAGTTAATCAGTTTAAGTAAAAAAAAAAACGCACGCCCCTGGTTTTTTTGAATAAATATTTTTGATAGATTCAACATTTAATTCTGCAAATAAAATCATACTTAGTATTTTTTCGATTCGGCACCCTGTTTTTGAAATATTTTGCATTAACATACACGACCACATTATTTAATAAAAATCAAAATTAATAATAACGCAGTTAACTACGTCGTCAAACAATTCTGGCAAATCTTCTCTCAAAAAATTTAAATAGAACTCGCCAGTAAGTCTTTGAGGAAAACGGATAGGTACGATTAGGTGATCGTCGAGTATACCTATTCAAATATTTTCGCTAAATCTATGTTGGTGAGCAGTAACTACAGTTGGATGCTGATTTTCATCTAACCATTTGTGGGAATTATGCAAGTTTATTATTCCATTTCGGGAGAAAATGCACTCATCAGTGGTCAATAAGTTTCTAACGAATTGTACATCTTCAGCATTTTTATTTAAAAACCATTCGCAAAATTCATTCGAGGAGGATGGTCAGCAGGCAATAATGCATGCACTTTTTGTAGGTGAAAGGGATGTAAATTTTGTTCTCGTAAAACTTTCCAAGGCTTGCTATGCGACACACCAAATTCTAAACCTAACTCGCTCGTACTCATTGATGAATTTTCATAAACTCTATCTAAAATTTGTTCCTCAATTTCAACTGGTACACGAGCATTTCGTCCGGAATTTTTCTTTCCTTTTAATCTTCCATACTCTAACAAGTTACGATGAACGGTTCTAAACGTAGTATGATGTGGATGTCTTCTATTTGGAAATATTTGTTCATAAAGTCGAGCAACTGCACGAGTATTGCAATTAGTATTACCATAACATAAATCCATATCGATCAGTTCTCGTTTGGAATAATTCATTTTTTCACAGTAATTAGACAAACAATGAACTACAAAACACGCGTAAATGCAACTATTTCAGCAAACATAAGATACGTAACTGTCAAATGCAAAGCAATCTCTGATTTATTTAATTTGGTTATTACTGAATAATGTAGTCGTTTATGTTAATGCAAAATATTTCAAAAACGGGTGCCGAATCGAAAAAATACTAAGTATGATTTTATTTGCAGAATTAAATGTTGAATTTAACAAAAAATATTTCTTCAAAAAAAGCAGGGACGTGCGTTTTTTTTTTACTTAAAGTGATTAACTTAACATATTCTACGCCACTGGATGGAGCCAGTTGACTCAAACTCACCTGATTAATTGTACTTAATTAGACATTTAGGTGTACCAAATCTCAGTGTAATATCTTTTGTAGTTTTTGAGGAATCTTAAAAAAATCTTAAAAAAAATATTTTTTAATCAACATGTATCTCGGTTAGGAAACATTTCCGGAAAAGCGTTTATGATAATTTATGTCTAATTTTGAATGATAGAATCTCCAATTTTCGTTTGCCGGTGATTTTAAAATACACCCTGTATATATTAACCTCTATCTGACATAAAGATTTAAACATACATCTTCACTTTATATTCTAAGATAATTAACCTAAAATAGTATATTTCGTTAGGAGTTCCGAAAATTGGCTTTTCCCGTGTGGGCGTGACAAATCCAAGTCATGCAAGCAAGATAAAAGAATTTCTAGACGTATAATGAATGATACATTTGATTATACTTCAAATCATTTTAAAATATTTTTAACGTTGCTAAGGAAAATAAACAAGCATTTGTTTGCCGTTATTAAGCAAGTTTCAGTAGTATATTTTATTAGAATGCGGCAAATGTCATTAGCGCACCGGAAAATTATTCCTGTGCGGGCGCATAGGAAACACCCTTTTCCGTGCATTAAATAGACATGTAAACTTGGCGTTTTTAGAGAGGTATAATGAAGAAATTATTAAAATTATTTTATTATTTGTTTTAATTTCCACTTTGTAGATTGATAGGGTGTGTGTTGTTCCACACCAGATATTTTTATTTATCCGGTCTTTTTCAAAGTAAATTTTAAAAGAACCTTATCTTTACTGTCTTAAAACTTTTAAATAGTAGTAGAATATAATATCCTTTCTAACGCATCATATTTTACGAGATTTAAGCAACGATTTTGAATTTTATGTTTGACCAAAGAGCGTCTAATATTTGTAGATACTCTTTGGTTTGACTAGGTTTGTATTCAGATAACTTGGCTAAGCTGAGAAACCGTTTCATTATATTTAATTGAAACAGAGGGTTGACAAAATATTAGCGTTCATTTAAAACAAAACCCTTATTAAATAATTAATACGTGATTTCGGGTTTCATGATCATCACGTTAATTTTATTAGATTTTTAGTGATGTAAGATTTTATTTAATGAATATTAACATTAATTCCTACCGTTAAATATTCTTATTGGATAACTTATATGAAGCGAAATATAAGAACCAAGGTTATATTAAACGATTCGTAAAATCCGAATTAAAATTAAAAGGAATAAGTTTACTGGGCAACCGTAATTTAAGGTTACTCTACAAGGTGTAAATACCAAGTAGTAACACCCGAAAATGGTAGAACTCATCGAAGCAAACAATTTTTTTAAGTAACAAATTCTGATTTGGGACTTCTGATTGTAGTTATTTGACTTCTTAAGATTCTTAACAATCGTCATATCTTCCTTATTTAAAATGATATTTTAAAAATTCAAAGACTTAAAATCAGTATTTAATTTTCTAAAACATTCGTCTTCACAATTATTTCACGTTTTGAAAAATAACAAAATGGCGGCCGATTAAAAATTCCAAATGATGATTGGATAACCATCCCGTAGATTTTTAAAAAAGAAACATCTATAAAATGCTTGAATTATCTACTATAGCATTTATTTAAAACATTTTTTCATATTTATGCAAGAAATCTTGATCAATTTCAGATAACTCTTAAAATAGTAACAAACTAAAAATACAAAAAAAGTCAAGTAGCCTTGTGTTATTGAAAAATCCAACAAAAAAACATTGAATACGGAAGTATAACAACTTATTTATTATTGAATCAATAATTTATTATAAATGGCCACCATTCGCAGTTTTAATATTTGAGGAAACTTTTAAAAGAACTGCCTGCTTTTCTTTAACATCCTTGGCTGCAGCCACGATTCTTGCCACTAACTTTTCCTCTGTATTTACGGGTGCCTCGTATACAAAAGTCTTGATATAAACCCAGAAAAAAAGTCCACCTATTTGGGTATTGTCTATTCAGCAATGTCGTAATTTCCCGTGTACTGTGTGTTGTCGCGCGATCATGTTGAAACCAGAGTCGTTGCCTGATGTTTAATGGTAAATGTTCTAAAAGCTCTGGTAACACAGTATCTCAAAAAATATGATTACATAATATCCTATAATACCGGCCCATACATTCACCGCAAAACCTTCCTGAAGTGCACGTATAAACGTTGCACGGGGATTTTCGTCAGTCCACAGGTGTAAGTTTCTCGAGTTAAATACTCCGTCTCTTGTAAAACAAGCGTCGTCCGTAAACAAAAAATAAATTTTTCGAAGTTTTTCTGCATATTACAGCGGCGAAGAAGCCAGAGACAGAACAATAAGTCGGTCCCAAAGCTTGCACTTTTTGTCTGGAATACGGGTGGAGGCCTTGATCATGTAAAACATTCCAAACTGTCATATGATAGACATTCAACCTTCTACCTATTACACGAGTGCTTACCGAAGGATCGTTTTCAACCATTTCAAGTATATTCACTTCAAGTGCAGGGGTTCTTCGAAATCTATTAATTTCCACCAATTTTTTGCATAAAAGTATCCCTTTTTCTCTAAACGTCTGCAAACTTTTGTAAAGATATGTACACTTAGTTGTTGGTGATGTTAGCCCCGCTTCCCCAAAAACCAAAAGCATATCAAGAAGTTATACATTTTGGTAAATGTTCATTTTTATGCGCGTAATTAGAGCAAAAGAGCAAAAAAATTATTTATACAAACTACAAAACAGCTAAACAAAACACCAAAAGACTAATACCAAACAGCAAAAATGAGGTTTCTACCATCGGCTTCGTTTGTTTTATTTTTCAATAACACAAGGCTACTTGACTTCTTTTGTATTTTTACTTTGTTACTATTTTAATAATTATCTGAAATTGATCAAGATTTCTTGCATAAATATGAAAAAAATGTTTCAAATAAATGTTGTAGTAGACAATTCAAGCATTTTATATATGTTTCTTTTTTAGATATCCATGGGATGGTTATCCAAATATCATTTTATTCTTCAAAATATGAAACAATTATAAATACAAATGGCTCCGTTAAATTTCTTAGGTCCGTTCGGACTTTTCTATTGTCAGCAAGTGCGCAACACAGAAAGTTATGAACCAGACTTTAAGGCAGGATGAGAAACTCAAACAGATTTTTATTAAAACCTATCAAAATATCTACAATATTTATTTTTAATATTTCTTGAAGAGTATTGCTTACTAACGTACAAGGTCTCATTAGTGATCTCAATTATAAAACCTAATGAATTTGTTACCGGGTACAGTGGGTCAGTTTGCATAATTTATAACTGAGGAAATGGAAACAACATACGAGGGAAATTTCACATGCAAACTACATAGCTATAGTTATTATAAGTTTTGTTATGGACGAATAAGTTCAAAATTAAATATGTAATTTAAAATTTATTAAAATTAACAATAATTTTTAAATTACATATTTATTTTTGAATTATTCATTCATAACAAAACTTATAATAATGTAACATGAGTTGTTGCTTTGGTATATGTGAATCTTTGTGATATTGCAGGCTCACATTCCATTAATATAAGTAATTTGACTGTAATCTCATTTTATTTAGAATTTATATCAGTTCTATATATATATATATATATATATACATATAGAGACAAATTTACGTCGATGGGGATTTGTATCTTGATAGCTCAGTTGGTTAGACCGGTATTCTAGCAAAGTACATATCGTAGGTTCAAATCCTACTCGAGGTAAACTTTTTATTTCTATATTTAATAAAATTAATAAGCTCGGGGAGCTTTCAAAATTTTGTATTTGTAACACGTTCAACATTCACATCTTTAGTCTAATGCTTAACCAGCTGTATTCCTTCAGAAAAAATTATTTTGGAAAGTGTCAATAAGATTGTGTGGCTGTTTTCAAATTTTGAATTGTCTGTGCGTAAACCGCAGAACCAATTGTAGTGTGTTTCTGCATGTAATCAAATAACAAAACTGATTCGGTAGCCTACATAACAGTTACCACGAATTTTCGAAACAGAACATCGTGTTTTTTGTTTTTTTGGTGGTGCATTTTTGCAGTAAATTTGGAAAGGTTTAAGAAATTAAAGTCTACTATAGAAACATAGTACAGAAATATGGCGATCTACGTGGCGTTCCTGAACACTATGATCAACCAAATGGTTGTACATATTTTTAATTACCAACCAAATTGTATAATGTAAGCCTGTACAAACTGCTGACAGTCGCGCCTTGTGTAACTGTGTTGCATCTAATACTTCTTAAACATCAACGATGTGATTTTGAACAAATCAAAAATCAAGTTCAAAACACAAACCAAACTATGCAAAATTTGAAATCAGAATTATTTGTCTATGGTAGAAACATTAATTGATGGGATTGTAGCAACTACTTATAGATCTTGAAGCTACCAAGAAAACCAAACCAAAATGCAAAAAAAAATTATTAATCAATACCTACTAAGAGAGGAAGATGGCAATGTTGGTGATGCAATAAACCATTCAGATGGTTAAGTTATGTTAACAATGAGTTGTATGCTTTGTGATTACAGTATCATACCTACTGATGGCCCTATGAATTTTTATGAATTAGATCCACTATTAGCCCAGAACTTTGTGATGACACGACCTGCTTAGCATTCGGGACGTAATGGGTTCGATTCCCGTTACCGTCTACCTTGTATGAGTTTTTTTAAGGGGGTTTTCCTCATACACATGTAGCGGCATGGTCACTGCGTATATGCACACCATGTGCGGCTGCTTAGGTGTATGCTGGGGTAGTATTTTCCCCCTCAGAAACCTAACTCCGTTCCTTCCGATCCTATCCTGACCATACCCATCCTTAATCCCACCATGCATATATACATAATGTATCTATGTATGCTGGGAATCCATGATTGTGGCTGCAGGAGTTCGGAAAGCTCGAGCAGCCCGCCCTCCCACTTGACGAGGGAATGAAAGACGTGACCATTTCCTTTCCCCGCCCAGAACTTTGTCTGACATTATTGTTCGAACCAAATTAAATAAAAATTACTTGGTTTTACTTGGAGTTATACTCCATTTCAACTTGTTTTTTATTAGGGTGGGTTCAGGAAATTTAGGGACATGTTCGTAACGTCTCAGTGAGAAGGAAACAGTGCCAAATTGGTGTAATTTGATATTATCTTTACATCAAGTACTTATGTCATGTTGACATTAATCACTAAAAATTAAACATGTCATTAAAATGGGACCTGATCAGACGTGTTATTAATTTTCTGACGGTAATTAAAAAAATAAAAAGTAGTGGTGGAGCATTAAACTCGTTTCCTGTCACTTTATCATGTTTAAACATCACTACAGAAAGCCAAATTCAAAGCATACCTTAATCATAACAAATTGGAATCGAATATAAAGAAAAAAAATGTTTTGTATGAAAGAGAATCTACTATAGAATATGTCTTATTAAACCGACACTATTGATCATGATCTTTTCGCTATGTGAATACAGATGAAAATTCTTCTGATTGAAATTCCACAGAATTGCAGAATGAGGTGGAATCACAATGTTTCCACCTTAAAGATGCTTATATTTTAACTATTAGTAACCGTATAAATTAATGCCAAATTCTCAACTTTCGGTGAAATGTTACATTCTCATCCTGCAATTCTGTGGAATTTGAGTCAGAAGAATTTTCATCTGTATTCACATCTATCTTAACTACAAATTTATACATTGTGAAAAATTACAAAGGTATAAACATATATCAAGTATGTTGAACTTAAGACCAACTGTTCTTACCTCTCTATTAAATCGAGCCGTAATTGGTGTCCATGTGGTAAAGAGCATAATTCAATACCGGTTCCTAATTTCTTATAAGGATTTTCAGAATCCATTCCAAAAACTATATCTAAATCAGTTTTTGTTAAATGGTTTGCTAAAATTCGCGAACCACACTCTTTTAAAATAAGTTTGATCCCTTTGAGAGCTTGATTATCAAGTGGTTTATTTTCACTAACAGGTAATAGAATAGTTTGAAAATTTTCCAAATCAAATTTACTAGATAGTTTTAATTCCGGCTGTATCATTTGCAACAACTTTTCTTCTGCTTCTTTATAATCAAAATCAAAGTTTTTCAATGTAGTTGTAGATTCCGAATTGGTCATATGATATCTAGGATTTTTTATAATAACACCAGAATTTCTGTGATTACACTCTATTGGATCCCTGCTGCTGAACTTAAAGCGGAATCTCCCGAACCATTTCCTGAATCAGATCCAGAAGCATGATATGAAGTTACTCGTTGCAAATTTCCGTGAGGTAAAAATACATCTACATTTTGTTTCCCATCAATAATATCAGAATCTTTTGATTCAGTTCTCAAAATTGAAGGTATTCTAGAAGGTTTTGGTGGTGGAGATTCAGGAATGGTTGTTTCATCTTCTGAACTGATTATTCGTCTCTCTGCACATGGTGATAAAGAAGGATCACTTGTAACCCTAGTAATGTTTTTGCTATTCCTGCCCAGTACTATTGTGCTAGGAGATAGGGATAACTTTGTACAAGGACTTCTTGGCAAGGAATGCGTGGAAAACTTAGCATCTGAATTTATGGTATCTGCTCCAACAGAACGAGTCATTATGGGAAATTGTATTATACCATCAGCACTATTGCACTTTTCTTGTGCAACTCGGTTAACTTCCGAAGGTGTTAATGATTGGGATCGTTGTTTCTTTGAAGGAAGTCTTGGAGGCGCATCTCTTGATAATCGAGTAGGTGAAGGAGAAGGTTTGTGTGTTAATGGGTTGATTGGACTGCATCGCGTTTGCATATTTGCAATAGGTGTTGTAGCTGGAGATACTACTCTGCTTTGACTTAATGGACTTGTGTATTTAGTTGCATAAAATGAAAGAGGGTACATTCGGTTCTTTGGAAATTGTATTTTTGCACCTGATGTGGTAGTTATTGATTTTCCAGAGCCAACGTAAAAAGTAATTAGATCGGGAACTGTATCGAAAGCATCATCTTCAAATTGATACTGTACTCGTTCATATACAGTGTCAGGTTGAAGTATAATTTTATTGATCACAAAATGTAATGGTAGTTGTTTTGTTCTGCATGTTAATACAAAATTTCCTGGTTGAGATGTGCAATCACGCACTAAAAACCCCCCTTCTTCCCGTACGATGTCTTCAGCTCGCGATCTAGGTATTGCACCGTGGTACCAAGCATGTGATCTTAAATCTCTCACATCCAAAGATAATTCCCATTCTAGAGCTCTTTTTAGTGCAGTTGCATCCGTTACTGGTTCCATACATGTATCCTGGAAACAAAAAAGAAAAAAAAATTAAAAAAGATGTAATACATTACAAACACTGTAAGTTAAATTACAAGAGCAATTTCATTTTTTCATGGAATACAGACTAAATCAGACTAACCATTCTATTCGTAATATCACATTCTTTGTATTCAATGAAGTGCAATCACTGCGCAGGTGTCAATGCAATAGTCGATAAATGAGTTAATGTCTTAAAATCTTTGCAAAAATGAAAAGCAATCAAAAAGGTTGAGATATATTTCTTAAAGGCACCAAACACTTGAACCCTGTGGATACAAAAATGCAGAACAGGTTTGTAATACATGTGAAGAATCGAATTCTCTAAATTAAATCAAACTTAGGTAAGTCATTATATTTAGAATTTACATCAGTTCTACATACATAAAGACAAAATTTACATCGATTGGGGCTTGAACCTTGGTGGCGCAGTTGGTAGCGCGGTACTCTAGCAAAGTACAGGTCGTAGGTTCAAATCCTACTCGAGGTAAACTTTTTATTTATGTATTTAATAAAATTAATAATTTTTAATTAGGTAAGTAGTATTTGATTTTCTTCATATACATTGTGTTCACTATGGGGATTTCGGAAACGGTAAGATATAGAGTTTCGGTTAAATGGGAGAAAAGTTGGGCATTTTGGAGTTTAGTAAAATGCGATTTTAAATTGACGAAATTCTGAACAGTTCCGAAGTTATACGACAAAAAGCGAATTTTCGTTTTTGACAAATTGTTACTTTGTGGTTGATGTTAACTAAAAAGTAAGAGAACCTTCTACAGGTATTTTTTAACGTTTTTTAACATGGCATGCAAATTGGAATCCGACATTTCGTTTTCCAGTAACCATCATCATCATATTTCAAAGATATAAAAATACCTACCTAGATATAAGTAAACCTTAAACATATCGATTATGTCAATGCAATTTTTTGATACGACGTGTAATTCAGCGGCAAAAAAATACCTGAGGTAGAATTTAAGTGTTAATTAAAATTTGTTCAATATCTGAATATAGTCGGGCCAGCGAGAGGTGTCTTATGACTCATCTTTCAGTAAAGTATGGTTTAAGATTTTAAAAACGTATGTCGTTATTGGTTCATATAGTTAGTAATTTTGAATACCAACAAAACATCGTCAATGTTTCTAGGTTATTTTCAAATTTAAGCCGCGCTGCCAAACTTAAATAAATTATTGTTCGAATATCTCGGGATTTAGCATCCTAAAGGTCTTAAAATCCCCATTCACTCGTACAAATAAAGTCAATTTCCTTTAAGGCCTGTTCGCACTTATTCTGGCATGTAACATCCATCGAGTGTGGGTAGTCATATGATAAAAATATTGTACAACTGTAAACGATAATCAGAACCGAGACCGGATCAGCAAAATTTCGTTTTGTATCTGTTTTACAAATTAATTATATCAATAATTTTCAATAAGAAACGAATTAGCAGTAGGCAGTGACCGGATAAAGTGCGAAAAGTTTGGTGAATTGCGGAGGATCGTTTTTAGCCGACAAGGCTGTAATTTGGTTATCGAAGCCGCTTATAAATAACTGATTTTGTCGTAAATAAATACACTGTATTGGATGTTAAAAATAAGATGTATTATTAGTTAATAATATAACCGATTTTAAAAATCTCAGTTTACAGTTTTATATATATATATGATATATATATATATATATATATATATATATATATATATATATATATGTTTCTGACTCCTGCTAGTACAAAAACGACGTTTCGGCAAAGTCTCATTTGCCATTTTCAAGTTTTTTCCTTCTTCAACTGATTTGTTCGGCTCCGTGTTACTCGAATCGAACTGAGGTCCTTCTGACCTGTCTCCTGTTTATATTTGTTGTTGTGTACTTTCACTGCTTTCCCTGCTTTCACTATTTTCCCTGCTTTCACTTTCCCTTCTTTCTCTTTCTCGGTGTGGGATGGTGCTGCTGTGCATGATGTTGGTATGGATGGTTCTGGTGATCGTTGCCTTGTGTGACGATGTTCTGCTAGTGTTATCTTCCATGTATTAGGCAGTCTTTGGGAATCGTCTCGTGTGCTAAAGTTCTGTTCCCGTTTCTCAATCTCGATCGCCTCTCGAATAGTTCTTTTTGCCGCATGAGTAATGCTAGCTTTGTGTTTTTGAAAACACATGTATTTTAAATAACGCGAACACCGGCAGATGTGTCGAAGAGTAATCAGCTTCCGGAATTGCGTGATTTTGAGTTAATATAAGTGTTACTAATTATTAATTAAACCGTTAGATAGAATAAGTATTTTTATTAATAGAAATTGGCCGAATTTTATATCAATCGCTTTGTGATTTTACAAATAATAGTTTTATCACGTTGAAATAAATACTAGCTCATTGATTGATTTAATATTAATTAAAACAAATTGTAACGTTAAAATTATGGAATTTCCAGCCGTTCCCCACTTTTAAATGTCGTAGTCTATATAGGTTAGTGCTTTCATAAAAATCTTTATCTTTTCCTACATTCTCAGTGCGGACGTAGTGAAAAATTGTATTATGGTAAATTGATATGAGGTAAAGAGTAGTTTAACAATCAGTTAATCCAATTAAACTTAATAAAGACTAGCTCTGTAATTAAGTTCAAAGCCTAGTTGATGTGTTTCGATAAATAGCAAAAATTGCTTTGCTATCGCGCACCGTCTTGGTTAACCCGTAATTAGTGAGATTTAAATAAATTCACAGACTTAATATTTATTAAGAATCATTCATTTTCATCCATCATTGGCGAAGGAATTTTGTTTGTCAAGGGGACCTGTGACCTTTGTCCACCGTATTTATTAAGTTTTAGGTACATCTTCGACCGTGAGGATTCAACCCTGAATTTATCCTCCACTGGGTAACCCGCGGTAGCCGTTTGGAAACTGCACAAGTTCAGGAGTGGACCCAAAGACCGCCTGGACAGTAGATAATCTTTGGGTGGCGCCCGAATCCGTTTAATCCGCTTCAACCCCTGTGACGAAGAACCCGTTATTCGTTTACCGCCCAGGAGTTGACTTTGCAATAACATAAAATACCGTAACTTATAAGTACAACTAATAAATATATTTCCAAACGATTCTTAATTTTTGTGCCGGATTTCGTTGGGGGCAAGCTTCACTTGCCACCACCGAAAACCCGTTACATGACGTATGAAAGAGGTTGCACAGTTACCCTAAAAAAATTATAATTAAAGTTATTTCATTTCTTTTAATATTTTAAGTTAGCATCTTGACTTCTACTAACCTCTGTCTGACATTAGAAAAGTAGGCTTAAGAAAACAAATATTACGATTTGTTGAATTGAATTAAATTTTGGTCTCCACTTGACAGTTAGTTTGTTTATTAGTTTTCCGTACTAATCTCGTTAGTAGTTAATTTATTGATAAAATATGGAAGCAGGATTTCCAAATGGAGAACAGTATGACATAATATCGTGTTACATTTTAAGCAATCAAAATTACATATTACAGCGGAGCGCATGTATTTGAACAAGTATCCTGAAGCACCCAAATAAAAGAATATTCAGCAAGTTAGTAACTAACCTTGAAGAATACGGTGCATTTAAAAAACCCGTACTATCTCGAAAAAAAAACGAGTAATGAGTATCTTTAAACAATGTATTGTTATCTGTTACTGAAAATCCCGAAATATCAACTCGCCAAATTCAGAATAATGTGGGCATATCCAAATCAACAGCATTCTAAAGAAGACAAAATTTCATCCGTACAAATACAGAATTTGCCAAGGACTTAGACCAGGTGACGAAGAAAGATTATTCCGTGAGTGGTATACAAGGAAATGCCATCAGAACAATAATTTTCTTTTTCACATATTATGGTCTGATGAAAGTATGGTTTCCAATAATGGGATATTCAATAGAAAAAACGTTCATCGTTAGTCTCAAGAAAATCCAAAATTATGCAAATAATCACGACATCAACACCGTTTTACCTTCAATATGTGGGCTGGGATTTTAGGAACAAGGATAATAGGACATTTTTTTAATAATCAAAATTTAATATCACAACGTTACTTAAATTTACTAGAAACTACTTTGGAAAAGGCTCTTGATAATTTACCCCTAACGGAAGTACGCGATTGTTGGTTTCAGCAGCAGAATTGTTGGTGCACCTGAACACAATTCACGCATGGTTAAGGATTACCTTTCAAATAGGTTTGCCAAAAGAGCTCTAAGCACCCATTCTGAAACACCTGGCCAGCCCGTTCTCCCGATATAACCCCGCTGGATTTTTTTTCTTTGGGGGTACATAAACAATTATGTTTATAAACATATCTGTGGAACAGAAGAAGAACTTCGAAGTTTGGTACTTAACGCATTCGAAACTGTAACACCTACAATGTTAAAGAATGTTTTGGATTCTACAGTTAGAAGATGCTATTTATGTTTGGAGATCGAAGGCGGGCTTTTTGAAAATTAATATAATATTTTGTTTAATTATTGTTATGTGTTATGTTTACATTTTCTTGTCATCAAATGTTATCCGTCCATTTATGTGTTGATTGATTGTAATTAATTAGTTATAAAATTTTTATTGAAAATTAAAAAAATCTGTGACATTTCATTAATTTGATGAGGAAATCACGGTTAGCAAAAGCTCATTTATGAATAAAATTCAGTTTAAATGTTATAGGGAGGGATACAGGCTCTTACTTAGATTTTCTCCGATAATCGTAAAATTAGTTTACAAATAGCAATTAAACCATAAAGTGTGACACATGCTGTGACCTACCTAAAACAGAGGGCGTCAACAGTCTCGAAGACTGTAAAATAAATATTTATTTTGTTAAATTAAAGTCAATAATGTTTTTTTCCTTATAATCGTTTGTACACGAACAAAATAATAAAATTAATGATGGTGATCGCACCAATAAGAATTACATCACAAGAAAATAACTTTAAATTAACAGTGAGACTGACCCTAAGAGCAATTAAACAAGCGCTTGCTTTATCCCGGAGTCACAACCCAAATATTAGATTAGACTGGTATGTCCCTATTCTGATAGTTACAAGCTAATTATACCCAATAGTTATAAATTAATTACACTGTTTAAAAAACATATGCTCTAATAGTTATAGAAAATGCTACCTTAATAGACTTCAAGTCTTAAATAATCCTTAAATAGACATGAACCTAATTAGATGCCCCTTGAATAGAGAACACCAAAAATGTGTTACTTATAAGCATTTGCATTTACATTTTACAAAGGCACATAACGGCCATCAAAGAATTTGTAATGTGGAACTTAAAAAGTACTTTTCAGTAACTGAAAAGAAAAATTAAAAATGAACAATTAGGTAAGCTAAGTATTAATGTGACACATAAATTCAGTGCCATTAGCTTTCAACTGTGAGGCAGATTTGTAGCCTTAGAACTGGTTACTCGATTTTTATTTACTGTGAATTAGGTTCGCTAAAGGTCATTAATAAAAGCATGAAATCAGATTTAAATCTACTGGTGAGCACAAAATAGTAAGCAATACTAAACTAGAGATAAAACAACGAGCATATACATATAAAAAGTGAAAAGAATACTAAACTAGAGAACTATCTTAGGGTAAACCTGTCTCCGATCTGGTTAAGAGATTCTTTTACTGGGTTCCCAGCCAATCAACTCATGTAAGCCTTCCGAAATAACAACAGATGTTCCCAATTAATGTCCCCGAAGAATATCAACACCAAAATATAAGTAAATGTAAATGTAAACGTAAACGACCTGTTTGAATACAGTTCGTTTATGACAATCAAAATTTAAATCCAACAATTTTGCAAGTTTTTCCAATTCTTTAAAATATGCAGAAAAAAGATAGTCTTGGTGAGTTACGGCCTTCTATATTTAAAAGGAGAATCAAGTCTCTGGAAAGACAGCTAGTTAAGCAAGAAAAAAATAATGAACCAGGTGTAAATATTTTAAATACAAAGCAATTTCCATATCAGGTTGGATGCTTTATAAATTAGCAGAAATGTAATTAATTTCTTCACTCGTGTAATTGTGCCATTTCAGCAAAAATCACTTCCGATAACTCGTGACAATCCCCTCCAACCATCTTACCATAGATGTCAAAAACATAGAAAACCAATGACGTTAAAAATACGTAGGCGCTCAATGTTGGTTATTGAAAATAGACTAATTGATTAACAGAAATGGAATTTAATTATGAAATAATATGGACACTAAACGTTTTAGTGTTCATGACAAAAATAAGTAACCGGTTTTGGACCGCAACTATGCTTGAATGCAGAATAAAAAGCTATTGTAATATTATGTATAAAAAATCAGGACCGTATTAAAAAAAACAAAGTTAACGTTTACTCGAAAACGAAACGTCGGACTCCAATGTTCTGTACGCCATGTTAAAGAATGTTAAAGAGTACCTAAAAAAGTTCTCTTATTTTTTATTAACATCAACCACAAAGTAACAATTTGTCAAAAACGAAATCGTGAAAATTCGCGTTTTGTCGCATAACTTCGGAACGGTTAGGAATTTCGTCAGTTTAAAAATGCCGTTTTACTGAAATCCAAAATTCCCAACTTTTCTCCCATTTAACCGAAACTCCATCTCGGACACAGTGTATAGATACATATGTACTTCGGCAATATCTACAAATCTAATGCAGGAAGCTTGGTTTCAGATAGTTGAGTGCATTAAATAAACTAAAAAACGTTTTGAAACGCAAAATTTATCGTCTTTAACTCTACTTCGTAAAGGACCCTGCACACCTCTTATGGGTTTTTAGACCACAGTCAAATTTAATGAAATTTTAATATGTTATAGACTAAAACTATCTGAACAATATTTGTCATTAGACCAACTTAATATAATGGCTAGTTTTTGATATACAGGGCGTTAAAGTAATAGTGCCTAATAAGAATAATGGCTCTTCAGTGGGTTTTGACATTGATATACGCAAGTGTTATACTATTACATATTATACTTTTTTGTAATTTTTATTATTCTGTACTTTCTAACATTTTATACAGGGTGTTTCAACAAAAATTAGTATTAAATATGATTATTTACATGATAAAAAGTGGAACTTATACATAAAATAAACAACCTAATATTTACATGATTTATATACAAGAAACGGAACATTTAGACGGCAGCATGTCTGTTTAAAACATCTTGAGTAGCGCTAGCACTTTGGTTTGCGGTAGCCTAATAACTTCTTCGTCCTTGCATAGCCCAAAACCAAATAACTGCTGCTATATGTGCACACATTCCTATAGTTCGCGCTCCTGTTTTGCATTGGCAATAGTAGCCAAATATAGGACCATATTCTTGTTCAGCATCATTATCAGGAACAGGGTTATAGCTAATTATTATTTGATATTTAATTTGATTTCTATGTCTAGATCTAATTCTAAGCCGAACGAGATTTAATTCGTTGAACGCCGTATCAATCTCGAAAAAGTGGTTGCCCAGTTGGTGATTGTTATCCTGTATGTAAGAAGGTGCTAGTTTAAGTTGGAAAGTTCCGTAAGTTATGCGTCTTAATTCAGCTATATTTAGAACTGGAAAATGTTCTAATTGGTTTTGTTCTAAAGGTTCCGCTCTAGCTTGTGCATGATTAGGTTCGTTTACCATTTGAAGCATTTCTTGTGCTAGTTCTTCATTTGCTTCTTCCATATATAATGGTGGATGGTAGCGGTTTATAAGGGCACAGGCAACACGGAAAAATGTCCGCAAATTGGGTATTTGGGCAATCGAAAAGCAGTTACGAAAAATTTTAAATATTGACTGAACGCGTCCGTTTCGAGCTTCTACTACCCACCTTTGCTTAGTAATAATTCTGCTAGCGTTGGCTTCTACAGTTGGCAATTGACGTCTACCTTCTAGCGCTGGTGGAATTTGCACAGATATGCCAATATTATTTAAAAATTCCCGAGCATCTCGGTAGCCTCTATCCACAATCACAACATCACCAGGTTGCAGCCAGTGTCTTAGTTCTTGATCCTAATTATATTGGTATCTTAATATACTCGCATCATTATTTCTTGGGTCGGAAAAGTATGGACCATGAACATCCAAAATATATCCATCTGGGGCAACAACTAGCACTGGCTTAACAAGATGGCAATGTTTGTGAACTTAATAGGACTGCCTGAGGGTCTGAAAATTTTTGCTACGCTTTATGTGCATCGATACAAATAATGGCTTTTGGGTTTTCAGGCTCCTCATTAAATAACTCATTTGCAAATCTGGTAACGTGTTCAGCAATAAATTGGTTACGGTTTATGTGACGAGATCCTAAATTCTGGGGAACAAAATTATTGGATAATGATTCCTTAACTTTTTGAATTGCCAATGAGACACCCTGTCTGCTACCATAAGAAAACATCGCCGCTAAAAACGTGTCTGAAAGTCCTTGACGTAATTTACATAAAAAACACAGTAAATCTTTTTTTTTAACTTCTCTCCTTCTTCCGTAAATATTAACATTCGCACAAAGGTTGAACAATTCCTTAAATTGATCCCTGTTTAAGGATGATAGCGCACTTAGCCCATCACTGAAATTGTTTTCATCCGAAAAAGTTTCATTTTTTGTGTTACTTTCTCGTATTGTTGTCAACAACTGATCCAATTCTGCCACTTTTAAATGGTATGGCTTTTTAATGGACCTTATACCATTTTCTAATGGAAAAAGTAATAAACCATTCGCATCAATATGGACAGGACAAACCTTACAAATACGAGGTATGTATACTCCCTTTCGCATAAAAATCTTTGTCCTTGCCTGTCCTGATAAATGTTGAATATTTGCAGCATTATTGCATATTAAACAATGATTAGCACTATATTTTAGAGGAAGCTTCATAATTGTTGGATCTGGATCATTTTCATAGACCTGAATTTCATCTATGATACCTTGATTGCAATTTGTACATAGCCTGGTATTACCATTTATGTCCATTGGCGGAAGTGAAAGTTCCTCTCGTCTTCTCTGAGTAATATTTATCTTCTGGTCGGCATTTTGTTGTAAAATGGTCATTTGTCTGGGATTCCCCACTATTTCACATACATAACACTGAAAGTTTAATCGAAAAGCCATTTTAATGCAAACTTAAATAATGACTTTAAGGACTTAGTTACAGGTGACATTGTTATTTTAAGTAACTGGTTGTTATTAACAATCGGAAGTGTAGATATGTATCAGGCTTATGGCTATATCTGTAATTTTTAATAGTATTAACTACTAATTTTTATTAAAACACCATGTATAGAATGATAGAAAGTACAGAATAATGAAAAATTACTAAATAGTATAATATGTAATTGTAACACTTGTGTATATCCATGCTAAAACTCACTGAAAAGCCATAATGCTTATTAGGCACTACCACTTTAACGCCCTGTATATCAAAAACTAGCCATTAAATTAAGTTGGTCCAATGACAAATATTGTTCAGATAGTTTTAGTCTATAACATACTAAAATTTCATTAAATTTGACTGTGGTCTAAAAACCCATAAGAGGTGTGCAGGGTCCTTTGATAATTAACATCGCTAACGTTTCAAATATAATTTCACAATGTTTTATAGAAATATTTATTCCTCAACGCGTTTCAATACATGTATCCTTATCAAGAGAAAATACGAGGATCGTTTTTTAAGTAAGAACCGTTTTGTAGTGGAGTAAGAGAAACTTTATTTATGAACGTAAATTGTATCAAAACAACATACAACAATATAGCCACACTTAATATCTAAACATTTGTCAAGTCGTGGCACCAGTTTTTGAATCCCCTCATCAAAGAACTCTGCCGCCAGATAGTTAAACAAGTTAGTAACAATTTGATAAACTACTGACCTTGAAACTTGTGGAAATTTTTGTTCGTTAATAGTGAAGTGCCTGTTTTGGCAAATTTCCTCACAAATCTTTGTGTCAAATCTTCATTCATGACAGCAGCCGCCAGATCGTTCTTCATAATGAACATTTGTCCTTCCTTCACTAAAAAGCCTACACCATTTACGCACATTTCCGTCATTCATTACCTTCACCATAAACTTCAACAAGCCGCCGATGAATTTCAGCAGGACGGACTTCTTTTCGTTTAAAAACCGAATAACAGAGCGCACTTCACAATCGGCGAGATTATTGATCAACATGGTGACAAACAAAGCAGTATAACCACACAACCAACAAAAGCAGAGACATGAAACGTAATGGTGGCGTAGAGGGCCAGCCAAGGGTAATTAACCTTGAACGGACGTCACGTAATAGCCTGCGCAGCCACGACGCGCAATCGGTTCTTACTTTAAAAACGACCCTCGTATATAAGTAGAATAACAAGTAGTTATGGTAACAAATCGTTAATGCAAAACAGCAAACTTGATGTAAATTATAATTTTATATTTAAAATGTCTGTCTGTAAGATCAATTAATTCCTTCATTGAAGGTACTTTCTGTTTATGTTTGTACATTTCGAATGCTTCCAAAACATCTAGTTTGTCCTTTTTACTTTAAAAATGTAAAAATTTCATTTTGTTTTGTGTAGTCAATTGTTTGGCATAATTTGATTTGTCTGTGCGTTTATATTTATAACATCTAATGTGTTCTTTGTATCTAATATCAAAGTTTCTAAGTGTTTGCCAATATAAACAGAATTGCAGAATGGGCAGTTCAATTTATAAATACCCGACTTCAAATGACGTTAGTTGAATCTTTGACATTAAACAAACATTTAAGAATATTGGTGTTAGCTTTGAAAGCTACCTTGTACTTCTTGTTCTTTTGTAATATGTGAGCGGCTTTTTCCTTATATTTTCCAACATATGAAATTGGTATGTAGGTATTTATTTTCTATCGGTTCTCTGTTAACTGGGATAAATGTTTTTGATAGATGATTTGTACTCTTGATTTTTAGCTGTGGATTATATTTGAAATGTAACCGTTTGTTTGTGCTATTTGTTTTATAATTGCACATTGCATTCTCGGAAATGGTAGGTCGTAGGAGCATTAGACTTACACAAACGTCTTCGCTGTAATATCAATAATAAAATAAGACTCATTTAAAAACCAAAATTTTGTCATGTCTTTGGAAAACAATTTTTAATTAATTGCAGTTTTTACATCACCGCTTCGGCAACGAACAGTGAACCTATGGCCGCGCCTGTGTTCTGAGTCCATTGGAATGTTACTATTCACACTCTAGGCGCGTGAAATGGAAAGGTATTTTTACTAATTTGATATAACATGTTAATGAATCACTTTGATAATAGATTTGCAATTATTTGTGAAATTTAAATGATGGTATCCACAATTTATCGTTAGTTACACTTAAATTGCAATTATGATCAGAGCTGTTTTAAAAAATGCGTCTCAAACCACGTTTTACAGACGGTGAAATTGCAATACTCTTGAGTGCAATTACGTTTTCCAAGATTCAAGGAGAATCATTTCACTTTCACAAATAATTGCTAATTTATTATCAGAGTAGTTAACTATCTTGTCTTCAGAATGCAATAAACATGACTGAAATTAGGTAAATGTTCCTGTTTCGTTTTCAAGGACAACCTTATCTGGTAGTTGCAAATTCTTGTAATTGTGATTAGTAACTTATTGGCAAAGAGAACTATAAACATGCATACACCCGCACCTAGAGCGTGAAGAGTAACATTCTAATGGAGTCAGAACACAGGCTCGCTGTTCGTTGCCGTAGCGGTGATGTAAAAATTGCAATTAATTAAATTATTTTTTCCAAAAACGTGACTAAATTTTGGTTTTTAAATGAGTCTCATTTTATTATTGATGCTACAACGAAGACGATCGTGTAAGTGTAATGCTCCTGCGACCTACTATTTCCGAGAATGTAATGTGCCATAAAATCATCTCTAGCGTCTACCAACATCAAGTTTTGATAATACAATTTTACACTCGTATTAACAAGGGTTGAATTGACAACATAATAAAATGTCTAACCTTTTAAGCCAACGTAGAAATAAACAGGCTTTCATTTGACACCAAGCCCATTCGAAACGGTTCAATGCGTTTATTAAATAATTTTTACTTAAGAATAATATTGAATTAGTTAGAAGCATGCAGTTAATCCAGTTATTTGATCTTAGTGTTAACCAAAATTATTTCACATTCAATAATAATGTTCATTCACAAAAAAATAGTTTACCTATTGGCAGTCCAATTTCGTCAATCTTAGCTAATATCCTTACGGATAATTGGGAAAATCAAATTTTTCAATTAAATGTATCTGATAAGACCATATTTTGGTTTCGTTATGTTGATGATATTTTACCATGTTTTGATAGTTCATCATATGTTATTGATGAGTTATTAATTAATACTAACAATTTACACCCTAACATAGCATTTACACTAGAGAAAGTAACAAAATAGAGCTATCCATGTTCTAGATTTAAACATAAAAATTAATACACAGAAAAAGTTTGAGTTCTCCATATTCAGAAAACCTACACATACGGAGATTACAATTCCAAATGACTCATGTCACCATAAAACACATAAGTTAGTTGCATATAGATTATTAGTACATAAAGCAATGCTATTACCATTAAATCAAACCAATTTCAATAAGGAAATATCAATTATAAAACAAATTGCACGTGCAAATGGTTACATTTCAAATATAATCGACATTTTAGTTAAAAATCAAGAGTATTTATTATCAAAAACATTTGCCCATGTAACACAAAACCGATAGGAAATATATACGTATTAATTTCATATTTTGGAAAAATATCAGAAAAAGTAGCTCACATATTACAAAAGAACAAGAGGCACAAAGCAACTTTCAAAACTAATACCAATGTTCCTAAAGGTTTATTTAACGCGAAAGATTAATGACATTTTGAAGTCGGGTATTTATAAATTGATTTGCATACTCTGTAATTCTGTTTATATTGAACAAACACTTATGAACTTTGATATTACATACAAAGAACACGTTAGATGTTACAAATATAAACACAGCTTGTTTAATTGATGAACAAGGTATATTTGTTTTTAGCAATACTTTGCAATCCTGTGAAATAAAAAAGTTATTTTAAACCTAAAAACATTCTTTGAACTCACGCATCATTGAGACACTGACACGAATCTGCTTAGTTCTCTAACATAAAATTAATGGACTTTTGAACCGACATAGAATAAGGCGTTTTCCAACAAATCTAGAAGCACAATACCGCTGGGACTGTTGAATAAAACAATTACCTTTGCAGAACACAAAGATATGCATGGATTCAACATAAAGAGTTCATTGCAGAATAAGAAATTTAAACCCTCAATCACTTTCGTTTCAAACATTTTCTACGCCTTGTAATGAATAGTTAGCACCACAAACTTGTCTCTAGAAGTAGTAAACTCTATAAGATTAAGAAAACGTATCTTTGACCTCATGGTGGCGAACGGTTTTAAATTAAGCGAATTCTAATCGCAGTATACCGCAATAAGTAGAGACAACATGTAAAATTTGTGGCAATTTTTCATGCTTATTAGAATTTGTGCTGTCTTTCCAATAATTGCCTACAGGCGAAGCTACCTTTAATCTCGCTAATATGTGAATGCTATTGGTTATAGTTTGATTACATGTCATTTTGTATTTTGATTCTTTATTATCTTCCAACCTACACATACATATATCGGTATAGAACGTTATGTCATCGACAGTTTTTGCACCACCTCTAAACCGACGAATGACTTTGTTTTACGACGTTTCACAAAGTTTCGCCGAGATCCAACATGTTGTGTGCGTGCGTGTGTGCGCGCGTGTGTGTCTGTGTGAGTGAGTACATGTGGTCGTGCGTGCGTGTGTGTGTGTGTGTGTGTGTGTGTGTGTGTGTGTGTGTGTGTGTGTGTGTGTGTAGTGGGTGGATGCGTGCTTGTGTTTGGATGTGTGTTAGTTTCAACAATAACTCGAACGATAAAACATATATAGTTGAAATCACGTATTTGATGTTGGTTTCGTTTCTCCTCGGGCTGGTTAGATTTTGCAAAAAGTCCCGATGCGGGAAGGGGGGTTGATCAAGTTCAGTTTTTGATTTTTATCAAATATATCTGAAACAACTACATATTCAAATGTATAAAAAACCAGCGCATATATTTTAAAATAATAAATTAATTACACTCTATGCATATTTTTGATACTAAGGCCTAAGGTGCAATTTTCTTAAGTTTCTTAATCTGAACCAAATATGCCTTAAAAATTAATTAAATGCTTAAACAGCATTGTGGATACTTTTCTAGAAGCAGGCGTAGAGCTAGTGGGCATGTGGTAACACCACTGTTTACCATTTGAGAAGTAATGGGTTGAGTCCCGTTACCATCTCGCCTGTATGCGTTTTTTTAGGGGGGTTTCCTCATACATATATGGCGACATGGTCACTGCGTATACGTAAACACTGAATCATTGAAAATGAACAGGGCTATGCAACCAACATTACAGGAGCTAATTTACGTTTTTAGAACGGTCTATGCACAGTCGCTGGTACTAAATGGTGTAGTAATTCATTGCCATTTTCATGTTACGTGATGATGATTTCATCCTCGTTTATCACCAGATGTATAGATAATAATAAAGGATAGAGCATAATCCACGGCCTCAAAAGAGTAATAATTTAGCGATAGCCAAGAAGCTAGAATATTTGGTAAGTAAAACTAAATAAAGTAATAAAATACCGTATTTTGAGAAAAATAATAAATATTTTCAAAGCCATAACAAAATTAAAGAATTTAACAAAAATATCACATGTCAGTGTATAAGCCGTTCCTTTCTAGGACTTCCGGCATTCTGTTACGCATAGAAGCTACAATATTTGAACAAAAATTGGTTTCTCGTATTAATTCCTAAACAGCTTTTGTGTGGTTGAATAATTCTGCTTGATTTCGCAGAACAACAACTTCTTGCATGCGTCCTTCCCATTGGCTAAACATTTTTGCCCAAAGGTGTTCTATGGGGTTTAAATCCGGCGAGTTTGCGGCCCATGGCAGAACTTCTATTTCCGGATGGTCTTCAAACCATTCTGCTACAATACGAGCTGTATGCACTGGGCTGTTGTTTTGTACTAACACAATTGTTTCCATTTCTTCTTCTGGATACAATGCACGTACTGATGGTAACATAACGTTTTCGAGAACCTCGATGTATCTTTGTGATCGAAAAGAAGGTGGTGAAACCATTTCTAATTCTCCTGGACCAGCAGCAGACATCCATCCCCAAAATCCTAATTGAACTCTCCCATTTTTTCTAACAGGCCTAACGTTCGCTGTGTTAAAATACCAGCTATTGTTTGGACGCCATAAGTATACAGAACTGTCTTGTGTAGAGGAAAAGGTTTTTTCGTCAGTAAATATTACATTGGACCAATCTCTATTCAAATTTTCCCTACAGAAGTTCAAACGGGCCTCAGCTTGCGCGTTAGTGAGGGCCTCTATGGTGTATTCCGGATGAATGTAAACGACGGCGTATTGTAGAGAGAGAAACCTGAACGCCGGTTTCTTCTCGTATGCGAGTAGATGTGGTAAAAGAATTTCTAGCTGCTGCTGCCGTAATTTCTTCATCTTCCTGTATAGTTGTTTTGAGTCTTTTGCCAGGTCTAACAGTTGTAACAGGTCTATGTCCACCTAACATGTGTCTTTGAACTCATCGTGCAACTTGAGTTCTCTAAAAGATTATTGTGAACAACAATATCCAATAAGTAAAAAAAAAGTAAGATTACCTAAGGATCCACGCGCCGGCTTATTTCACTATAAGAAAGGCCTCGCTCTGCCATGCTTATGACCATCCCATGGTAGTAAACTAACGTTTTATTTTTTGACAATAAAATAACGCTTAAGTCAGATTTACAGTTTTGTATTTCAAAAACTAATTAAGCACTAAGCAAAGTTTATCCGTAGAGTTTCTGGACACCCCGTATATATTTGCAATGCTATCATTACATTCGGGAGAGTTGATTGTACCATATTATCAAAAATCATTAAGTATGGCATGGTATTTTTAAGCAAATTGATTGAAGTGATTTTATAAATTTTGGAGTATTTACGTTGAAAGGTTATTTCAGTCGACTATTTCTGTTTCCTGAATTATTGTGGCACTTGCAGAATGAACAAGAAGGCGTTCTGTTAACTATACGTTTATTGAAACTATTAAATAAGGATTCCGACATAGTGAGACGGCACGTGCGCACAAGACAACTCTATGAAATATTATCAATTTCTCTTGTGCGCGCGCAGGGCTCTAGCCGATGCTGGGCTGCTAGGTAGTTGCCTACTCTGCCTAATGGTTAATCCGGCCCTGGGCACGGTCTGTATACTACTACAGACCGTGGGCCCTGGGTGTGTTGTTCCACACTAGATATTTTATTCGTAATCATACTGTAATCTGTCAATTTCATGACATGACAACAGCTGGGAACTAGATTATTACTGAAACTAGCCGAGAATAATTATTTCATACCCTAAAAATGATTGAGGATTGCATAACTGTAATGAACCTCATAATCTTTACAATTAATTAAATTATGTGTTGTTATTTGATATTCTGTATTAATGAACGGACGTACAACATATTTAAAAGCTAACTAAAAAAAAGCATTAAGACACTTTTTTTGGATTTGTATAGTTAAAACTTTTTTACAATTTGATAGTTATAATTTTATGTATTTATTTTCACGACCAGGTAGGTTACTTTGCTTTATATTTGTTACATCAGGATATTTATTATTCAGAAATTGTTATTTGTAGATTCAAAAAAACCTATAAATACATTTTTTTTTAAATGGAAACCTCCTATTTTTTTAATTCTATCTTATTTAGCATTAAAAATAAGGGTGACTTTGTATAAGAGTGTATATTCAAAAAAAATGTAGTTTTTGAAATAATGACAATTTAACATTTTTTTATTGTAAAAAGGCTATACGGCTTTCAAGTTTTGTTGTTAGTTGGCCGTGACGGCAGGGTGCGGCGAAACAAAAAAAATCGAGCACTTCAGATCGAAATATTACAATTTATTGAACCCCATATAAATAATTATTTTATTAAACGAACTTAAAGTAAAGACAATATTTTTTTGATTCAACAAATTATGTCCTAATCATAATCATAAACTTAACACCTCTAATGTAACTAAACCTGTAACTAATTATACAGATAAAAGTACTAGAAACACGTCAAATACGTACTACTTAATAAGTTGTTCGAAATGTCCGCCTCTTTCTTGAATACACAATGCAATACGTCTCTCAAATTCGCTGTTTAAATTTCTACACATTTCAACACGAATGTTTTGAAAACAGTTTCTAATCCTAATCTTCATGTCTTCCTTTGTTGTAGGCGGTATTTTATAAACCTGCTCTTTGAGGTACCTCCATATGCTCAAGTCCATTTTAGTAAAATCTGGGGATCTAGCAGGCCAAGCAACAGGCCCTCCCCTCACAATCCAACATTCTGGATATATAGCATTTAAAAAAGTTATTATCGGACCTGTATGATGTACTGGGGCCCCATCATGAAGAAACCACATTTCTTGTTGCGTATCCTGTGGCACTTGACGCAGAAAGTCTAAGTATACTTCCCCTGTTACTCGTGGATCAAAAAAATATGGTCCAATTACATGATTACCCAAACATTTAAAGACCATCTAGTTTGAGAAGTATATCTTACAAAATGTGGATTTTCGGTAGAATAGTAATGAAAATTGTGTCTGTTTATACTTCCCTTTCTGTGAAATGTGGCCTCATCTGTAAATAAAATCAAATGAACAAAATGTCTCTGTTGGTTTATTTTGTTTTGAGCCCATTGACAAAATTCCAGTTGTCTTTGATAATCTTCAGGAACCGACTCTTGAAGTAGTTGAATGTGATAGGGGTGCATTTTTTGAGATTTCAATATCCGCTGTACCGTACGTTGTTCAACACCAAACTGCTGAGAAATGGGTTGTTGTCCAATATATGGATTTTCGGTAACTGTTAATAGTACATTTAATTGATTTTCCTCAGTCTGTGCACGTGTTTCTCTAGTATTTTTTTCATATAACACATTGCCAGTTCTTTCAAAATGCTCCAAAAGCTTGTCAAATGCCCTTCTTTCAGGTTGCCGTCTCTCTGGAAACCGTTGTTGATACAGTCTTCTTGCTAACAGCGTATTCTTATCACTAGCTCCCAAAACAAAAATCATATCAACCATCTCGGCTTGCGAAAAATTCATTAATACAATTTTAATTCAAGTTTTAAATCAATTTGCTATAAAATACACTAATGCATCACACAAATTATCAACTGAATAATGACGTTTCTGATGATCTCTATTATTTTTATAACTAACAACAAAACTTGAAAGCCGTATAGCCTTTTTACAATAAAAAAATGATAAATTGTCATTATTTCAAAAACTACATTTTTTTGGAATATACACTCTTATACAAAGTCACCCTTATTTTTAATGCTAAATAAGATAGAATTAAAAAAATAGGGGGTTTCCATTAAAAAAATGTACTTATAGGTTTTTTTGAATCTACTTTTTATTGTCCATTTTTGATCACCCTGTATGAATGTATTACAAAAATATCAATACAGAGTAGGTCCCCATTTCCAAGGAAACCAATCATAACTAATTGATAAAGGCTTCGTTTAGAAAAGATTTCCACCCTTGTTTTGGCCTGCAAACGTCATTTTTGACAAAAAATTTGAAATTTGTCAAAAACGGTTAGACTTAGGTGTAGGACATTATACATAAAATGTGTCTAAAATTGTATGTAGAATCTAAATATGTAATAATATATAGGGTTTTCTATTTAAAAAAAAAATTTAAAATTACTTCTAAGCTTTTACGATCTACCCTGTAAAATTAAAAATGTTTTTGGAATATGCACCAGAACATATCTTACAATTTTTGTATTTAATTTTTTTTTTGTATCTCTTTAAATAAAGCAGATATGGGACTTTGCCACACTAATGCGCCACCCTGTACATATGTAAAAATGCCTGTAAAGTTCAATTTTCGAATTTGCTATGTAAAAGGTCATTTTCATTTAATGAACTGTTAGCAAGTCAATACAATATAGTAAAAAATGTATGCAATAATATAAGCTAATTCAATGTTATTAATTCAATGACATATTAAAAATTCCATGCCTAGTATATAAGTAGAAAATTTTTATTGGCAAAATACAATTAATTTAATAATTCAGTTGGTAACAACACGTGAGTGTTTGTAAATATCTTTTAGAGAGTCGCCTTAAATTTTAAAAGTTGGTTGAAATTAGAATTCTATAAGAATTCGCATCTTTTGAACTTGTTTGTTATATATTTGTACATTTTGCTTTTTGAGGTGATGATTCTTAAGTTTATTTCAAGATAATGGAGAAGACACCTTTAAAATACAAATGAGAAAAGGGAGTAATGTTTATGTAACAAAGTGTTGCAGTAATACACTCCAAACTCTGTTTACATTTGTACAAGATACAAGAAAAAATAGGTAAGCTTAACAGTAAGTAGAAAAATATAAAAGTGAATACTCCATAATAGAAATTTCTTCTTAAAAGTTATTAATATATTTCAATAATTAAAGGAATGCCTACTGCACTCTTATTTTAAGTGTTAACTTAACACTCGTTTTCCTTAAGATGATATATAACAATATAGACTGCATTGGAAGTGTCGCAACCGTTTGTTCAAATATACTAACCTCAAAATGTAAATTTTAGTGGAACGCACTTTATACTTACCTTATCTTTATGCATGTATTATGTTGATTTCTAAAAACAAACGACTTCAGCTGATGCATGTATATTTTATTTATACCTCCATTTATACTATCTACAACTTTGCCTTGAATGTAATGCGGCATATAAATATACTCTAAACTGCCCTTGGGTAGCAATATATACCCTCCTTGCGTTCAAATATTTACATTATCAATCTCCGGTAGATTTTTTGATCTGATCACCTGTTCGTAGAGAGGCCGTTAAAATCAAAATTTCGATATTAAGATATAAAGAGTCATTTTTGTAATATTTTTTTTTAGTTAATTTAAGATATAATAATAATGAAAAAATAGAGAATCACAATCCCATCTACAGGGTGGCGCATTAGTGTGACAAAGTCCCATATCTCCTTTATTTTTTTTAAGAGACACAAAAAAAAAATTAAATACAAAAGTTGTAAGATATGTTCTGGTGCATATTCCAAAAATATTTTTAATTATACAGGGTAGATCATAAAAGCTTAGAAGTAATTTTAAATTTTTTTTAAATAGAAAACCCTATATATTATTACATATTTAGATTCTACATACAATTTTAGACACATTTTATGTATAATGTCCTATACCTAAGTCTAACCGTTTTTGACAAATTTCAAATTTTTTGTCAAAAATGACGTTTGCAGGCCAAAACATAGGTGGAAATCTTTTCTAAACGAAGCCTTTATCAATTAGTTATGGTTGGTTTCCTTGGAAATGAGGACCTACTCTAATGGGCTGTATTGATATTTTTGTAATACATTCATACAGGGTGATCAAAAATGGACAATAAAAGTAGATTCAAAAACCTATAGTCATTTTTTAATGGAAACCCCTATTTTTTAATTCTATCTTATTTAGCATTAAAAATAAGGGTGACTTTGTATAAGGGTGTATATTCCAAAAAAATTTAGTTTTTGAAATAATGACAATTTAACATTTTTTTATTGTAAAAAGGCTATACGGTTTTCAAGTTTTGTTGTTAGTTGGCCGTGACGGCCGGGTGCAGCGAAACAAAAAAATCGAGCACTTCGGATCGAAATATTACAATTTATTGAACCTCATATAAATAATTATTTTATTAAACGAACTTAAAGTAAAGACAATATTTTTTTGATACAACAAATTATGTCCTAATCCTAATCATAAACTTAACACCTCTAATGTAACTAAACCTGTAACTAATTATACAGATAAAAGTACTAGAAACACGTCAAATACGTACTACCTAATAAGTTGTTCGAAATGTCCGCCTCTTTCTTGAATACACAATACTATACGTCTCTCAAATTCGCTGCTTAAATTTCTACACATTTCATTCATGTCATTCAACATGTTTTGAAAACAGTTTCTAATCCTAATCTTCATGTCTTCCTTTGTTGTAGGCGGTATTTTATAAACCTGCTCTTTGACGTACCTCCATATGCTCAAGTCCATTTTAGTAAGATCTGGGGATCTAGCAGGCCAAGCAACAGGCCCTCCCCTCACAATCCAACATTCTGGATATCTAGCATTTAAAAAAGTTATTATCGGACCTGTATGATGTACTGGGGCCCCATCATGAAGAAACCACATTTCTTGTTGCGTATCATGTGGCACTTGACGCAACAAAAGGTAGATGGTTTTGCAGAAAGTCTAAGTATACTTCCCCTGTTACTCGTGGATCAAAAAAATATGGTTCAATTACATGATTACCCAAACATTTAAAGACCTTCTAGTTTGAGAAGTATATCTTACAAAATGTGGATTTTCGGTAGAATAGTAATGAAAATTGTGTCTGTTTACACTTCCCTTTCTGTGAAATGTGGCCTCATCTTTAAATAAAATCAAATGAACAAAATGTCTTTGTTGGTTTATTTTGTTTTGAGCCCATTGACAAAATTCCAGTTGTCTTTGATAATCTTCAGGAACCAACTCTTGAAGTAGTTGAATGTGATAGGGGTGCATTTATTGAGACTTCAATATCCGCTGTACCGTACGTTGTTCAACACCAACCTGCTGAGAAATGGGTCGTTGTCCAAAATATGGATTTTCGGTAACTGTTAATAGTACATTTAATTGATTTTCCTCAGTCTGTGCACGTGTTTCCGTAGTATTTTTTTCATATGACACAAGGCCAGTTCTTTCAAAATGCTCCAAAAGCTTTTCAAATGCCCTTCCTTCAGGTTGCCGTCTCTCTGGAAACCGTTGTTGATACAGTCTTCTTGCTAACAGCGTATTCTTATCACTAGCTCCCAAAACAAAAATCATATCAACCATCTCGGCTTGCGAAAAATTCATTATACAATTTTAATTCAAGTTTTAAATCAATTTGCTATAAAATACACTAATGCATCACACAAATTATCAACTGAATAATGACGTTTCTGATGATCTCTATTATTTTTATAACTAACAACAAAACTTGAAAGCCGTATAGCCTTTTACAATAAAAAATGTTAAATTGTCATTATTTCAAAACTACAATTTTTTGGAATATACACTCTTATACAAAGTCACCCTTATTTTAATGCTAAATAAGATAGAATTAAAAAATAGGGGTTTCCATTTAAAAAATGACTTATAGGTTTTTGAATCTACTTTTATTGTCCATTTTGATCACCCTGTATGAATGTATTACAAAATATCAATACAGCCCATTAGAGTAGGTCCCCATTTCCAAGGAAACCAATCATAACTAATTGATAAAGGCTTCGTTTAGAAAAGATTTCCACCTATGTTTTGGCCTGCAAACGTCATTTTGACAAAAATTTGAAATTTGTCAAAAACGGTTAGACTTAGGTATAGGACATTATACATAAAATGTGTCTAAAATTGTATGTAGAATCTAAATATGTAATAATATATAGGGTTTTGTATTAAAAAAAAAATTAAAAATTACTTCTAAGCTTTTATGATCTACCCTGTATAATTAAAAATATTTTTGGAATATGCACCAGAACATATCTTACAATTTTTTTATTTAATTTTTTTTTTGTATCTCTTTAAATAAAGGAGATATGGGACTTTGCCACACTAATGCGCCACCCTGTACATATGTAAAAATGTCTGTAAAGTTCAATTTTCGAATTTGCTATGTAAAAGGTCATTTTCATTTAATGAACTGTTAGCAAGTCAATACAATATAGTAAAAAATGTATGCAATAATAAAAGCTAATTCAATGTTATTAATTCAATGACATATTAAAAATTCCATGCCTAGTATATAAGTAGCAAATTTTTATTGGCAAAATACAATTAATTTAATAATTCAGTTGGTAATAACACGTGAGTGTTTGTAAATATATTTTAGAGAGTCGCCTTAAATTTTAAAAGTTGGTTGAAATTAGAATTCTATAAGAATTCGCACCTTTTGAACTTGTTTGTTATATATTTGTACATTTTGCTTTTTGAGGTGATGATTCTTAAGTTTATTTCAAGATAATGGAGAAGACACCTTTAAAATACAAATGAGAAAAGGGAGTAATGTTTATGTAACAAAGTGTTGCAGTAATACACTCCAAACTCTGTTTACATTTGTACAAGATACAAGAAAAAATAGGTAAGCTTAACAGTAAGTAGAAAAATATAAAAGTGAATACTCCATAATAGAAATTTCTTCGTAAAAGTTATTAGAGTAAAATCAAAATCGGAAGACACCAGCGCAGAAACGCATTTTTAAACTAGATAAAGATGCAGTAATGATTGGAAAATGACACAGATATTAGTACTGTGCGCTCTAAAAACGTTACTTTCCAGCTGATCGTTTGCCAACTTTTGTTTATAACCTCTTTGTTTTTCCGGCGTATCAAATTTGTTTATTACTTATTCTACAAAACAGTTTATTTTAAAACTATCCGCTGCCTGTATTGAATTTATAAGTAAGTTACTTTAATTATTAATTTCATGTTATATTAATGTAACCAAATCTAGTTCTTTATATAATGTGCGACGCAAGTATATCTCATAACGCTCAAGCACCTCAAGCAAGAAAACGCCATGTGTTATCTGAAGACGCTCGCAAGGTTGTGTGGAACATTACAAAAACTTTAAAAGTGTCAATTCAGGTAAAAAGCAGTTGGATAAACGTTTTATTTTGTAATATTCCAAGGAATTTATAACCTCATTAAAGATGACGAAACAGTTGGATATTCGGGAAAGAAAACGTCATTTAGAAGTTTACTTTTAAAAATGAGCTTCAGGTAAGTTTACTGATTAATTTTTAATCATATCTTATCTTGGGTTTTGTGTAGGTGGAAAAAAACATCCGATCGTCGTAAGATTATGATAGAACGACATGAAATACGTTCTTTGCATTGTGCATATATACGTTCGATCACTAATTATTGGAACGTAGGACGACCAGTTATATACACATGTTTATTTAATTTTATAACGTAAATATGTTGCTATTTATCATTATTTTAGGTGGTGAAATGGGCTTTATAAATAATGCTTTGCTAATGTTTAAATCTGGCTAAAAATCAGGAGATTAATTGTTATTGGCAAATGTATTTTAAAAAAACTAGATTTTGTAACTATGACAATAAAATATTATTTTACTTTATGATTATTTCAAAAATTTTACTTCTAAAATTGTATTCTTGAACAACAAACGTGAAGTAACATAACCTAAACTTTTATTTTTTCAAATGTATATTTTTTTGTTGAGCTTTACACTCTGACGTCACTTTTTTTGCGCAGCTTGGTGTCTTCCGATGTTGATTTTACTCTAATATTTTTCAATAATTAAAGGAATGCCTACTGCACTCTTATTTTAAGTGTTAACTTAACACTCGTTTTCCTTAAGATGATATATAACAATATAGACTGCATTGGAAGTGTCGCAACCGTTTGTTCAAATATACCAACTTCAAAATGTAAATTTTAGTGGAACGCACTTTATACTTACCTTATCTTTATGCATGTATTATGTTGATTTCTAAAAACAAACGACTTCAGCTGATGCATGTATATTTTATTTATACCTCCATTTATACTATCTACAACTCTGCCCTGAATGTAATGCGGCATATAAATATACTCTCTAAACTGCCCTTGGGTAGCAATATATACCCTCCCTTGCGTTCAAATATTTCCTTACATTATCCAATCTTACCCATACACGCACGCGCATGCACGCGCACACACGCCCACGCGCGCGCACGCGCGCCCACACACACACACATACACGCGCTCACACACACACGCTCACACACGCTCACCATCACGCCCACACCCATACCCAAACACGCATGCACGCACACTCGTACTCACGCACTCACGCAAGCACGCAAGCACGCACGTACACACGCAGGCACGCAGACACGTAGGCACGCAGACACGCAGACACGCAGTTTTCACCTATTTCGTTCACTTGCGAACAGTTTGCGGGGTGTTTCGTTCAATAATGATGTGGAATTACGGACTTGGTTGGATCATTTCTTTTTGAGCCAAGGCCGAACGATTCTTACCGTAGAGGTATCGAGAAACTTGTTGAACGCTGGAGGAGAATATATAATTAATTAATATGTTGTAAATTTTTGTAGTAAAGTATATATTTTTTTAAAATAAAAATGCCATTACTTATGCATCAACCTGATAGTTTACAGTTTGACATAATTGTGAAAAATCATCCAATTTTCTTTTCATATCCTGCTTATTAATTTTAATCGTAGAATTTGTTCATACCTCAAATTGCCTGTTATATTACCACATTTTTGACTATATCTTTGGTTCTATAAGAGCTATGACATAATTTTTTGAAATACTCCCTTATTAATTTTCTTTTCAATAGCAATGAAAAAAATATCTGGTATCATTTAAATTTTTTTAAAAATAGTTCCTTCAACAAGTTGCGCTCTCTATTGGTACACGGAGATAAGAAATTGTGTGGTTTTGGGTTTGTTTGGTAATATCACGTATTCCCTTAACAACAAGACCAATCTTAACAAATTCAAGCAGCCCGTTTCGAAATTACGTGATTTTTTTCCAGTAATATGTTATATCGTTCCCCTTCCCTTTATTTTGACGAAATCTTAAAAATTCATTAAACAAAGTTTTACATATTGATCAATAGTTAAATAGATATGTTTTTAAATACATTACTAAGGAAAATTGACCAAAAATGGGAATTTCAATTTGAAATCAGTGAAACGCCTTCTGGCGGAAACGGTAGGAAATTAAACATAATTTCCAAGATTTTCTTTTGGCCATATTTATTATAAGATTTTTTATTTCACTGCTCAACCTCAAATAGTTATTAGTTATAGCCGTTTTTATTGTGAATTTGCCATACTCTCCGGTTGTAGTGATATCTTTTAAGGACACCATTTCTTGCATCTAGCACGCTTTTGATAATTGGAAACGGCTGATTGCATGTGACACACTTGTTTATGGAGATCCTACTTTCTCATTATTTCCGTTTAAATAAAATAAAACGTAATAAAACGATGACAGGTTCAAAATAGTATATTCATTTTTGCTTTTGAGACACGAGTTCAGAAAAGGACAATACAAGCAATAATTATGGCTAGTTGCTATGAATATAAATTCGTTTTGGGGAGATTATAGTATACCTATTGTGATATTGTATAGTATGTTTGAAATAAGTTAAATACAACGGCACGTATGACCCTATTAAATTAGATGTCTGTTTCATAGATGCAAATCTCTATTAAGGTGAATCGTAAATGGCAGATAACAGACATACCACCTGATTCTGTATCAAAAACTAGCAAAAAATTATAACCCTTTTGCTCGAAAACGTTTAGTTTTTCGAAGAATTCTTAATTAAAGTTTGGTAAATTTGGCAACACTGTGGTCAGCCGTACTAACCTGTAACTATATGTAAGCCGCCACTGATTTACATAGTAATTCACTTGATATAATTATTACCTTAAAAAGAACGCATACAGGCACACTGACCTCTTTCATGGCAATGTTTCAATTTTAATGTGCTATTTGCATTTTTAAATTAACGATACATAACTTGTATAGAAAACACCAATTAGGTTTTAAGCGTTTTTATCACTTGACAGTTACTTAGAATTTTAGCAGCAGCATTAAAATTGCCACGACATTCCCCTAAAATTAAATATATGTCTGCATACTCAGCAAAACTGTACTCCATAACGCTAATTTGAGGAATCTAACAGAAAAATTAATACCGAAACTCAAGAACAGTCCAAGAAAATAACGAAATTACGTAAAAAATACTAATAAATACAGATAAACACAAATAAACCAAAATTAAACTACACTGAAGATAAAGAAGGCGAAGACAATTCAACACGAGACTTTGATTAGCAATTTGTGACAGAAATGCCAGTTAAAGTAAAATTACTTGAAAAAAGTACGTAAAAGCCTACGTTTCTTTTAAAATGTGATATTGCATTGCACATTGTTGCAACAATTTTGTAAAACTCCAGCATTGCATAAACTTTAAACTTCTGATGGAAATTATAGGTAATCCAAAGGTATGATGATTACAAGTACACACTAGTGATATCTTTTTGTTAACTAAACTACAACAAAAAATTATTATTTCATAAAAATATCGCACAATAAGCAATCTACGAGGTTAATGACAAATATTTTAGTGTTGTTTATGTATATTAACTGTTGGTTATTGAATGTGATGGATTCTGTGCATAGCTCACGGCTCGTAACCAATCAACTGCACTTTAATACAAAGAGTACGAAATTAAAAATGAACTACTGCACTAGAAAATGATTTTGATATAATATTTGTAACAGAAACATGGCTAAAATCTTTAATTGACATTTTACAACCCATGCAAGAGGTGCATGGGTTATATTAAGACTTGCTATGACTGCTCAATTATTTCGTTTCAATTTACAGAACGTGTTATCCGCAGTTACGCCTACGTCTGATATATTAATTTATGTAGAAGGCTTAAATATTAATTTTATGAAAATACCCAATCCAGTAGAATTGTGTTTTGAAAACTATAATCTAAAGCAAACAATTGATGTTCTTATTAGAGTATGTAAGAACTCGAGGAAGATTATTGGTTTTATCTTTATATCTGACGTGACTTGTGTAAAAGACGAAAGCGCCGTCAATAGTCATCTATTTACTGATCATATGGTAGTATAATGCAAACTTACCATTGAGTAGCGCCAAGTTTAAGGTGCTATGATCAAATCAATTATTGTTTCATAGGGATCTACAGATCTTCCTTGATTTAACTTAATTAAGGAACCTTCAATTGACAATAAAATTGAATTACTTTTTTGATATCCCTTTTAGATAACCATGCGCCATTAAAAAGGGTTCGTGTAACTAAACCTAAGCGCCTTGGCTTATATCCGAACTTAAAGCTCTTATGCAACAGAAGAATATAACATTAAGGAAATTTAAATCTACACGTAATGATGACCAATGGTTAGATTACAAAAGGTTGCGTAACTAACTTCACGTTAATGTCTGTCAGAAATTACGACAATTCAACGTGCTTAGTAATAGAAAAGAATCTTTACCATTAGAACTTAACTTACAAACTCAATTGAGATTAATACTCATTTTGCGCAATATGTGCCAAGTTGTTTCAAAGATAGTGATGATACGAATTTTTTCATTCTATTACTCAGCTGCATCTTTCAACTTTAACTTACTCAATATTGAAGACGTTGAGGAAAAATTCTCAATACTGAAATCTAATTCTTTTGGCAGTGATGGACTATCATTAAAAATGATAAAATTATGTTGGCCATTTGTATTTCTATACCCTTTACACGCTGCCTTGGAAATAATGGATACCCATTCCAAAGAAAGCGAATTCGTCCGCTTTCTCTGATCTTAGATTATAAGTATTTCGCCTGTAATCTCAAAATTATTTTAAAAACTACTTTATGACCAAATTTATTCTTACTTTATGTCTTATAGTTTGATTCTTTTGTTGCAATGTGGAATTAGGAAAGAATTTAGCACGTCTACTGCAACAACTGTAATGGATCTTTTTTTTTACTTGTGCTAAAATGCGTTCTCCTTAAATATTTTGATTTCAGTTTAAGCACAACTGCTTTTCTTCTAATTTGAATATGTTTTCAGGGGTACCTGGTCGGTGCTTGGTCCCCTTCTTTTCATTATTTACACTTCTGAAATGATTAATTCTATGCGAATTGTAAAGTGCAAGCGTATGCGGATGACATGCAACTTTATTTTATAGTTTTGAAGAACGAAATGCCAATCTAGCTCTAGTGATCGTTAATAATGAATTACGAAATATTAAAGAAATATCGAGTAAATTTAATTTGAGATTATGAGATTAAACCCGTTAGAGAGTTCTTTTCTTTTATTTGGTAACCGAAACAAAATCCGTGTTAAAAAATATTTTATTATTAAGATAGATAAATAATTATTGTGTAAGGAAGCGGTTGGTAATCTGGGAATTGTAATGGATTCGGAGCTTAGGTTTAGGGTACACGTAGTAAATTTAATACAAAAATCTAATCGTGCGCTAAAAACGTTATATTCAAGTTTATTTGACTTTCAACTCAAAAAGTTGCTATCTAGGTTTAATTACTTTGACTTACTGTATGATGGTCCTTCTTTAGAAAAATAAGCTCAAATATTATTTCCACATCTATCGGATGGTAAGTGCTGTGTAGCTAAAAAAAATTTCAAAAATGTTTATTTCCTCAATCGCTTAATGTTCGAAAACGCCAAAAAAACAAAATTTGAGCAAAAAAAAATCATGTCTGTGCGTCTGTCTGTGTCTTATTGTGTACTCCATAACTTACGAAGGACTTAATACATCAACGACATATAGATGTCAACTACCCAAAGCGACTGATTTTGGGGTCAGTGGTATGAAATTTAAAATTTGTAATACCCATTTTGCAAATTATTATTTTTTTAGATTTTTTCCTTTTAATATGTGATTAGTAATATAATTGTGAGTATTTTTTATTCCTATAATTTTTATGTACAACAAATGGTTTACAAGATACATATTAGCAAAAAACCGTCAGTTTAAAAAACCTGTTTTTATTGAATATCTCCGGAACTACTTAACATATTCAAAAAGTGATACAAAAAAGTGAAATACCGTTAGATAGGAAATAAAATTTCTCACAAAAAGTGTTGTTGCAATTTATTCGAAAATTTTGTTATTTTCGAAATATTTCCAAAAAACTCGATTTTGGAACCTGTCTACACGATTTTTTTGATTTTGGCGTTAGATAGAAAATCAAATTTCTGATCCAAAAGCATTCCTGTAATTTATTTGTAAAGTTAATCGTTTCCGAGTTATTTACAAAAAAACGAATTTTGATGTGGAAGTATTGATACAATTTGAAGTGGTTTAACATGAACACACGTCGCCCAATTCATCTAGGCAATTTTATTCACCCCTTACTTAATTTGAAATATATTATTCTACTACAAATACCGCAATTCCAACGTGCACTCAAAAACAACAAGATTCAATTATAAGTTTTCTGATCCTCGACATAAAACTGCTTTATATAAGAGATCTTTCATTTAAAACTCTGTCAAGCTTCATAATAAATTGTCCAAAGAATATAAAGTTTTAAATATTAATAAGTTTAAGTATGTACTGTTATCTTTCGTTTTACTTACTTCACTTACATGCTTCTTTAAGCTATAATATCTGCGAATATCTATATATTCTACACATACGGTTTGGGTTCTACAGTTATATAATAGTATATTACGTACCAAGGTGAAAAGAACGTCATTGTTCTTGAGAGAAAAGATAGTTCGCGGAGACGCACAGCGTCGAGGTGAACCATTTCTCGAAAGAATAATAATGACGTTCTTCCACCGAGGAACATAGACTATTTTATTTACAAACATCTGGAAATAAAATAATAATCAATAGAAGTTACTTATATCGGTATTGCATTGCAAATGTTTCAGTGTGATTTAAAAATCAGTTGACATTTTGAAAGCTATTCACAACATTAGTTTTATAAACTAATTATGTATCAAGACCGCATTGATGGTACGCAAATTAACTTACATTTTTAATCTTCTTCCACCCAGGTGGACACAAACGTAAAATATCTTTCCGCCCGGATCGTAACCTTGGTGAGAATGGCTTGCTTTCAAACTTTTTAAGTAAACTCACTACATGTATGATTGTGAAAAATAGTTATTTGTATTACAAGGCCAGAAAATGGGTGATTGCGAGTAGGAGTAGAATTTATGAGTACTCGCAAACCATTTTAAGAGTGATACACAAGATTTCTTGTGCCGACGTCAATTGTTATTAAAATTACCTAATAAACAAAATTGCAGCACTTTTTAAAATTTCATACCTGTTGAAATTATAAGTTGGCAATACTAACAAAAGACAGTAACCATTTGAAAAATATAACATAATAAATACAATTGCGAAATTATTCATTACTCGATATTTCTAGGTACCTTACCAATTTGTTGACCTTATAATAATTTACAGATGTAATTTGTAGTTTACAAGGTACTATTACGGACATATTAACGTATGCGCACACGTACATGATAACGCGATTAGGCTTTGTGTTTTGTCAAATGCCGATTCTGACACTATAACGAATACCAACTGTAATTTAGTATTACTTTTGCCGGTCTATTAGGTTGATTATAACCAGTGCAATGAACACTTTAGTTGTTTGTATATATTTTTGTATAGGGTGACCGTGCCAGTAATGGACTCTGCATAAGTAGTGGACCTCCATAAGTTCTGTGAAATAAACTGACATTAAAACATAGTTCAAATGTCCAGTAGGTCCGACTATATCAGTAACATTTGACAGAAGACAGTAGTCTATGGTATAGTCAGTTACAAAATTCTTACAAATGGTGGTTCCTCGATCAGCTGTTTGAATATTACATAGAAGTTGGTGCATTTTTCGTATAAACTGAGTAATTATTGTGAACCGTATATTTTCTGCGATTAGGATTGTTACTACTATTGTAAGGCAAGTCAATAATATATAAATTTTGAAGATTTACAGAGGTTTAGTTTGATAGGTTAGTTTTACAACTGAATTTAGGAAATTCAGTAGTCGACACTGGGTATTATTTTTACGAAATCAATTAATTCGTCGATTTGTTTCTGCATAGATCATACCCAAAATCAAAAACGACACAAAAGTTCAAAAGAAATTCTTTTCTGATGAAGATGTGCAGTAAGCTATCAGAGCTGTGCAACAGTGGCTTGAATAAAAATAGTTTGGGGTTCCTCGCAGCACATTAATAAGAAATTCAGGCCAAGCTCCACTCAACAGAAAAATTGGGCCCGCTCCAGAATTAGGTGAAGCAGAAGAAGAAGTGTTTGTCAATTGGATACTTGCTATAGCTAAAAAAATGTTTTTCAGTCCAGAAGCCAAATTTAATTGTACCAGTCAAGAAATATCTGACAATTACTGGAAAAAACCTTAGATATGTAAAAAAGTCTATACCAGGGCGAGCATGGTTTTCCTTAGCGACATCCCAATATAATCAAAAACTGTTACAAAAGCACGAGCCGCTGCAACACAGGTTCGTATTGCTACGTGGTTTGAAGAAATCCACGATTATTTAAAACAAGAAAAATTGGAAGAAATATTAAAAGAACCTAGCCTCAGATTTAACGGTGATTAAGCTCGATTTCAAATTTGCTCTAAAAGTGGTAAGGTATTAGGATTATGTAAACTTACAAAGCATTTTTACGAAAGGGTTGCGCCAGGAAAATATTGTCGTATTAGCAACGTTTTCAGCAGATGGTAAGGTAGTACCCCCGATCATAATGCTCTCTTATAAAAAAAGTCCCAAAAGCTACAGTTGAGTCTGTATCTGAAGATTGGGGGCTAGGAAGATCAGTAAGTGGCTGGATTAATTCTGAAGTGTTTTTTGAATTCACGCCAAACTTGGTTATGCTTGACTTAAAATCTGAACAAATAACTCCTGTTATATTATTAGATGGACACCGTTCGCATCTGACGCAAGAAGTAAGTAAATTTTGTGACGAAAATGAGATCATACTAATTTTGATCTTGCCTAATACACACATATTAATCCAGTCACTACGTACAAAAAAAAACAGGTTATAAAAGACATAATTGCAACTCAGGATTTTTCTTTTAGAGGATGTTGGGGGGGCTGAGAGAAGTTTAGTCTAAAGTTTTCGACCTCTTGGTTTTTTGCTTTTTTTACGGAAGTAGAAAATACAAAAAAAAGGGCTTTTCGGAGATAACTCGATTTCTAATCAGGTTACAAGGTCGAATCGGAGCTCATTTAAAAGGTCTACAAATTATATTGTATGACTTTTTACGTATGATCGATTATTTTCGAGATATCGAACGAGAAAGGGAAATAAAAAAGTATGATATTTAGTATTTTTCTTATTCATTATTGTTGCCCGAAATTGCAAAAAACTTGTAGAGCGTAAAAAACCCTACAATTTATATTTATTATTCATTTTATTTCGTCGAGAAGTACGCGTTGTAGAACGCCTGAAAGTGGAGAGTCGTCGCTGTCGCGAATGCGGCGCGTTGGTTACATAGATACACGACACCGCACATTTCGCTAAGATTTCCAACTTCATTGACGCAAAAAAATAACATTACTATGTTTTTTCAAACGATCTTTCCCGCTCTAAAAGTTACGTTCAGTGATATTTTGGCGTACAATGCATAGTTTTTGAGATATCGAACGAGAAAAGGAAAAAATCAGCATTATTGTTCGTTTTTTTTCTATTTTATCGTTTTTCGCACACGAATCGGTATAAACGCTGTGAAATAAAATTTGCACAGCAATAAAAATCGTAAGAGTTCAAAATTGAAATGCTCGTGTCGACAACTGTCTGGATTTGCTCGTCAGAAGTCGAAAAGCTCTTTACAACTTTTCAACATAATGAATGATTACTCTATGGTCGATCTGTGTTAATGATATTGTTCATAACTTTTTTATTATTCATTATGTTGAAAGTTGTAAAGAGCTACTGTATGACGAACACAATCAGTTAACTTCAACTTTCGATTTTCAAATTTTATTTTTATTTTTATTTTATTGTTTATCCAATAACTTTTTTGTTGTTCGTCCTAGCGAAAAACAGTAAACAGCTTTTCGATTGTACTCGTCGAGCACAACCCAGCACAGTTTCCAGAACTTCCAGCACTTTCGATTTTTTTGCTTTTATAACTTCTTTGATGAAAACATTTTATTCTGGTAATACTAGCGAAGCAAATTCATTTATAGGGGTATGGCACTTCTTTTTAACCTCGCATACTTCCGTTTGGTGCAACAGAACTTCAATTTTTTGAAGTTCGGGAAAACGTAAAGTTTGGACCCAAAAATGAAATTTGATTTTTAATGCTTTAATGATCAGCGCAATGCTCAAACTTACAGAACACTTCTTGAAAGTACTTACAGAAACCAGCACAGTTGACAGAACTTTCTGGTTTTAACTTCCGGGATCCAACTTCACACGCGTAGCGAACCTCGTTTATTTTTAGTTATAATTTCGAACAAGAACACTTATAATAAAATACTTATCTTTTTTGGGATTTTTTAATGGTGTACTTTAAATTATACAATCTAAACGTTTCGATAACACTTAGTTATCTTCGTCAGTAGTAATGTTTGTTAAAAATTGTTAAAGATGTAGTAAACAATTTTTCAAATTTGACCATTTCTGGTGTTATTGGCAGCCGAATAAAGAAACTCATTGTAAATGAAAAATAAAAGATTAGTTAATTTCTGGCAGTTTAATCAAAATCTACCTGCTTTGACCTTCTACATACTCCATTCAAAGTATAAAAATACAAAACTGTTAGATTTCAATTAAAAAATTCGTTTTGAGTGTCCATTATTAGTGCGGTCACGGGTGACCCTACTTTGTTAGACACGCGCAAGGTTAGATTGAATTACACTTTGAGCTTTAATTTTAATCCTAAAACAGACTAAAGATTATATTATACGCAATCAAACGCTATTGACTTAGCTAATTGTAAACACTGCGACATCAGTTACTTGTGAAATATTACGTAATCTATTGATTTTAAATTATTGAGGATACTTTAGTTAGAAGTATATATTAAATTTTCTGGATAATTAATAGAAAAGTAAGTAAACTTTATAAATTTATTGTAATTAACGAATTTATTTGTACCATGCTAATTATGTAACATAATTAATTTCACCATTAGCGTTTTGACAAACTATCTTATCTAACATTAAGCCAAACATACCGTTACGAACAAAAAATGGGTTTACTGAATTTATAAATCCCTGCTACTTAAACAGTTGATAAAGCTGTGTAATTAAGATAATAACATGCTTAGTGAGATCCTGTATTTTATTAAATTAATATCTGCGAGTAAGAATGAGCAAAGAAAGGTTAGCATCATTTTGATTGCTTATAAAACTTTAACTACCACGTTTACGTTGCAGGGTTTATAAAGAGTCCATTATCATGGACAAAATTATTATTGTGGCTTCAGAATTTCTTGGTACGACCGTTTTGCTTTTTGTAGCATGTATGGGGTGCGTGCCAAATTCACAAAATGAAGTACTGCTACAACAACCAGCTTTAATATCTGGTCTAGCTGTAATGATTACTATATTTGTAAGTATTAAAGTAAATCAATAAAATGTAATGTAATATTTTAGCTCTTTGGACACATATCTGGTGCACATGTAAACCCTCTAACTTCAGTGTGTGCTGTAATTGTTGGTCAAATACAGTTAAACATGCTGCCTTTTTACTTAGTTGCTGAATTTATAGGGGCTTTAAGTGGTTATGGATTACTTAAGGTGTTGTATAGTTAATTATAAAGATTATGTATAAATTTTGTATTTCAAGTGGGTTACTCCTGCGTATCGATTGGAATTTAAGGATGGTCAACATGGTGTTTGCACTACAATTCCAAATACAGATTTAACAACTATGCAGGTTGTCGTTGTTTTAAAATTATATAACCACGTTCTGAAAAAGTATTGATTTTAGGCATTAATAGTCGAAATAATATTTTCTGCAATTTTATCATTTGCCAACTGTTCGAGTTGGGATGCTAGAAATGCCGATAAATTAGATGCAATACCATTAAAATTTGGATTTCTTGTTGGAACTTTAATTATGGCCGGGGTTTGTATAAAATTTAAAAAAAGTGATTACGTAAGTATGGCATTCTTTAAGGGAACGTATACGGGTGCTAGTATGAATCCATTTAAAAGTTTCGCTCCAGCGTTATGGAATAATGATTGGGAAAGACACTGGGTTTGTACTGAACATTCTAAATTCAATATACGTGAATATTTTTTGCAGGTTTATTGGGTAGGACCTATGTTATCTGCAGTTGTAGCTTCTTTGTGTTATAGATGGTTATTTTTAAAAGGTAAATCTTGTCGAATAACAACGCAGGATTCCTTATAAAATTTATTTTAGATAAAATCCAGGTAAATAAACATTAAATATATTTATTAAAATATTTATATGTACAAATTAAGGTATTAAATAAATGAACGTATGAAATATTTTCTTTGATTTTTAAATAAACTGCAAAGGTAGCTTGAGCTAACCACGTTCTTAGGGCGTAACTGAAATAATTTATATGGATAAGTTTTCATCAATACATCAACTTATAAAATATAAACTATGTTTATATGCCGTATAAAATTTAAGATATACATTTCCATCATAATGATTTACGGAAGAGTTTTTCGCATGGGCGTGATTTTATCAAATATTTTCCGTTAATTCCGAAATTTTTACTTATTTGTTAATACCGCACATCTGAAATGTAGTATAAATTCATGCAATTGAATTTGATAAGTGATAACGCATAGATTCTTTGGGAAGATTTTCGATTGTAACGTTTTATTTTATCTTTCACGCATTTGGAAGGTTTTCGAATTTCTATAAATAGTAATCGTATTTAGACTCTTTTTTTTGTGAGAATAAAATTAAGTTTCGGTTGTTTATCAAATTCAAATGGAAGTTTAAATTAACATTACCAGTGAAACCCTTTTACTAATTTGAGAGGAACAATTAATTAGTTTCGTTGTAAAGAAGGGTGGATTGTAATTTTATAGATATCGTTAATATACCCTTTTACGTTAAAATCGCGACACTGGAAAATTACAGAACACATTAAAATTGTTACTTTGTATTCAAATTTAGTGTAGAAAGCGAATTTCGCATTTCGTGGAGGCGACGATTTGTCGTCGGAGTATTTTGATCAGATTTTTAGGTACGAACCATTAAGGTTTAGTGTCGCTAAGAAACCTTCAGTTTACATTGATTAGGCTCGTTCGTTGAGGAATGTTTTTTTGTGAGCAATTTTCCCGACGGTTTTCGAGTTTGAATCGTGTGAGTCCATATTCAAACAATTGAAGTAATCTTTTTTATGATTGATTAATTAATGGTAGGGGCATAAAAAACCAATGTGGCAACAAACGAATTTTTCACGAGGTTCAGAGTTAGTATAGGCGCAGAGGCGTAAACAGGCTACAGTTACGGTAACGAGTGAGTACCGCGTCACGACGCTACCCATAATCCGTGTTGAAAGAACTTCCGTTAGTAGGGACATCATCCTAGAACAAACCCTTTTATTATATTAAGTGAGATTAATTTATCGTTAAGCGCAGTTTGTCCAAAGGGACTTTGTCGAAAATCCAAGGAGGAGGTATTCAGTGTTTAAACCAAGTGCTTTCATTGATTCTATGGAGTAGTTATCGCTTTTATGCGGAAGAAACCAAACGTTTGTTCCTAATTTCCAGACATTAATTTCACAGTGCGCCGATAACGAATAACTTGCTGTAAATAAATAAGCTTTTCGTTCTTTTAAGAAAATAATAAGTGTTATTCAAAACTTGTATACAATTAGAGTAAAGTTAATAAGTATAACTATTAGTGTAAAGTACAACGAATTGTAATTTTAATCCAAACGCAACTTGGAAGCGAAACATTCACGAGTTAGGTCATATTAGAGTTTCGAGCGAAATTTCAACCTCGATCATATTGCCGACGCTGCCGTAGAGCTCACCTTCTAGGGTTCTACCAGGTGCCTGTACAACAAAAAGAGCCGTAGGAAGTCAAGGTAATCATTCCTGTGCACATATTTTGCTGTGTTTGACAAATTTTAATAAATTTGTAAGTGTATTTTATTATTTTTGTGTATGTTTCAAAGGTTGAATACGCTGTCTTTTGAGATTAACCTTTTATGATTTTATCGTTTAAATTTTAGACAAGCGTATTCATCCGTGGTATAACCCAAATTTATGAGGTTTTTTATTTATTATTCTGACGATCTGTATTGAAATTATATGTGTCTCATGCGTTACAAAGGGAACGCAATTTATTTGTTATAACCACTTGTTGAGCTGGCATATGAATCAGATTTACAATAATTTTAGTAAAGGTAACATTGAAACTAGCTAGTATCACCGCCTATTACGATAAATTAAATGATTTAGTTATGAAAGAGAAATTAATGTAACGATTGTGTGATTTAATTAAAATGATGTTGAAAAGCCGCGTGTTGTTCGAAACTATTACGTAAATACTTTACACTTAAGCACTAAATGATAATACCTCAAACATCGAAGTTTATTGTAATTGCGAATTTATGACATGGTTCGATTACCACTCGTAAGAAGAACCAAGAAGAAACTTACGAGAGTTACAAACAAGAACGTTAACATTTACATTGATAGTATAACTTAAGTTTAAGGTTTAACTTTAACATTATAATTTTTATTGAAAAACCAACTATTTTTAAAAATGAACAGAATACACTTTTTTTCAAAACTCTACTTTATAAGATTTTCGTAAATACATCCACCTTGCGCAAGGCAGTAACCCAATCTGTTATAAAATTTAGTTCGGGTGTTATCTAATATTTCTTGGGTGATGCTGTTTAAAGAGTCTGTAATTTTGACACGAAGTTCGTCCAACTTGTTAGCACGTACATGCCTGTGCCCATAAATTTGCTGGGATACGTATCCCCAAACAAAAAAGTCGTTCGTCGCGATATCAAATTAACGAGGAGGATATTTACCTTTTCCACTAATAATACGGTTAGGGAACGTAGTTTCCAAAAACTGTTGAACTCTTATTGCAGGATGAGCAGGACAGCCATCTTCTTGATACCAAACGTCATCAAAATTTATATTGATGCGTTGAACAGCTGGAACTATCTGGTTTCTCAACAGTTCTAAATATTTGTCTGCATTCAAGTTTCCGTTGATAAAAATGGACCAATTATGGAATTGTCTAAAATTCCTGCCCACACATTAACTTTTAGGGGGTATTGTGTCCGGTAAGGAATACTAATGCGTTTGTTTTCCGAGAGTAACCAAGAGCGACAGACGGATTGTGATGGACATGTAAGTTAAAAGAACACTCGTCGGTAAACAAAATATTTCGTTTTCATTAGCCCGATTCATCGTATCTTCACAAAATTCCATACGCTTTTGATGATCTTCTAGAAAAATTTCTTGTGTAGTTTGCAACTTATAGCAACGGTATTTATTCCTTTTCAAGATATTGCGAACTGTTCTTGGTTCAATGTTCAATATTCAATTCTTGTACTATTACACGGGAAATTAGTTTATGGTAAACTACACTGCAATTTCTTGGAGTTCGCGCTCTTCGTTTAACTTACGACCAGGACGCTCACCATCATTACCATCAATGCTACTGCATTTTCTACAATTATTTAAACATCCACATCTTTCAAATTTACAAACAGTACGCATAATCGTACTTTCTGATGGAATTGGCCTATTTTCAAAGGAAAAAGCAAACCTGCCCATTATTTCTTATGAATAATACCACTTAATAATCTGTAGTTTTTCTTCAGTAGAATACATGAGTATTGTGTCGGGCTTGCAAAAATACTGATTTTCAATTCTCGTTGACAGTATCAATTAAATGTGTCATTGATACTAGCCTACTCAAACGACGCATGTATGGCATCAGCGCTTTTAGTTTGTTGTGTATTCTATCTCACTTAGCACGTGAACTGATTGTACTGTCTTTGTTTTACTTATTATGAGTGAGACCCGCGATAATATTTTTCCATACCTGTATGTTTAGGTTAACGAACTGTTGTTCTTTAAATATGATTCCAGCGGTGAATCCATTTGTTGTACAGCACAATACTTACACGCATATTCAGCGTTTATTTTATTTGAATTAAATCATTGCATTAACGTCACTATTTTTGGTGTTTAATTTAAGTAGAAAGTAATTACGTTCGAAAGCTTTAGCTATTGATTATTTAATTATATCGTAACTTGATTATTTTTATGAAGTTGGGCGTATTTTATTGCGGTTTGGAATTTAATATCAAGTGGTTGTAAACAGAATTACAGTGAGTTCTTTTTATTGCAGTGAAAGTTCATTGAAAATCAGGTTTATTGAGTAAAGTAATGTAACAACCGAAATATTGAGTTTTTTGATCAGATTAGCGATTGATTGTTTTGCGGCACACAAATATTTTAGAGAAGCGTGCGATATTATTTGTAGTCTTTCAGTTTAGCAAAGATCTGCTGGTCCCAGGACCACCAGCGATTATGTTCAGGTAAGCGAGTTATTTGAGTCTTTTGAGTGAACTGTGAACTGGGGTAATAAGGCATTTCAAATACCCTGGTACCCTTTTCCGGTTTTTATGTCGATTTCAACCCCTATTTTGACTTATTTACGGTAAGCTATCCTATTGAGCGCAAAATTTAGTACACCGAACCCACACCCAACCACTGGGCAGTCGAGCAATTTTACCTGTTATCCCGATTTACTGCCAGTTTATATTGTAACAAGTTAACTTCTTTTTGTTTCTAAAAATCATTTTTCCTTGGCATTTAAGTAAAATTTGAAATACTTGTTCGGTTATAACTTTTTAAAACCTCTATTTTACTATATTTACAGAATGCCGTAAACAACCGTTGCATTAAAAAAACGAAAAGACGGTAATACAAAGATTAAATTTAAAAAAGAGAACTTTGGGAGTATTATATACGATTTAAATAGACATGTCACGGTTGAATAGTTGAACAAAATTTCGATAAAATACAGTGCGGGTATTTTCATTGGCCAATAGAGGCAACGGCGCAGGGCGTCATTGCCAAACGGGCGCCAAGTCTTAATTTTACACTAGTATCTACTACCATTTACTTATGTTAAACGGTTATATTTCAAAAGCTTCAAATAAAAAGATCGTTGGTTAACTGTTTAACCTATTTAATGCAACACCAATTTCAATTTTAGGTATTACTTTAATATACGCAAATCCTATTGTAACCTTTCAGTCGAGCTGTTAAATACATTTAGCTTATTTTGTATTATTTTTTTCATATATTTTACCATTTTGAAACATAATATAAAAAAAATGGTTACTCATGATTAGTATTTTTGGCTAAGAAATTATTCCACCTATGTTGGGAGTGTTGCAGCTGTCTGATAAGAGAGTTCTTATATTACTAAATCTCATTTTTTTTTTTAATTATGAAATTTATTTACGAACAAATAGACAAATTGTTAAAATCCAGTGGAAGAATATCTTTTTTAATTTTCGACACGTTCCTCAACGAGGTAGATAAATAAAATACGTTATTTTTTAAGCTTCGTTTAACTCGAGACTTTTTCAAGTTGTTTAATTTAAATTTGTGATTATTTCATTTTAGATCCAGTTTAAGTAGCATTTGAAAAAAATTAAACCATCTTCTCTTTTCAAATAAAAATTAAAATTATATAATTACATAATGAAATGCAATAAAACGTGGTATCATACCGGTTGTCCCAGTAAGGTCGGCAAACCACTTTGTAATAGATTATCGCAGAGCTTTGTGGGAAAAATATAATAAAAAAATAATAAGGTATCGTGTTAAGGTACAACAAAGGTATTAGTATTAAATTTCTCATACATTTTGGAATAGTTCTTATTTAACACTAGCCGTACCCGTCGCGCGTTGCTGCGATATCAAAATGGGAGGGGGGGGATATTTAAATTGTGTGATACTGTCTCATAATTTTAATTGAAGAGTATGTAGCAATTTTGAGTCAATCGACCCATAGAATAGAAAGTTTCACCCTCTTAGGGGTGGAATTTCCAAAAAACCATTTTTTAGTGGATACTTACACTTCACAAAGAACACACCCTCCAAATTTCATGTCTCTAGGTCCAGCGGTTTAGGTTGTGCGTTAATATATCAGTAAGTCATTTTTTTTTGTTACAATGCTTATTGTTAGTATTGCTTATTCTTTTCTTATTCCAGCGGACTGTTCAGGAGTCTGTGTCCTCTTCAGTCCAGGGTCTTCTGTGTGTTAGTGGGGTTATATTGTTGTTTGTATTGTATACGTGCATACAATGTAGTGTGTGGTGTTAAGTGGTTGCAAAAAAAAATGTAATATTAAAATAATATTATATGGTATATATGGTGTGTATATGATGTGTGTCGTCTGTATTAGATCGATTCCTTGATCGTTGCAGTGGTCGTTTTCGATTTTATCTTAGGGCATATGTGATGTCATCAAGGAGGTTTTCGAATTCTTCGGGAAGGTTTTCGACGTTCTGGGTCAGGATAGTTGGAGGGTGCTTAAATTTATTTTTCGGTATTGGATGTGGGTAAAGGGCGTATGTGGAATGCGGAGGATGTTTTTGGTAGCTTCTATTTCGCCGAATATCCTATGGTGTGTGTAGTTTGTTGGTAGTGTTTTGAGGCGTTGTGTGATAGGTGTGATGTTAGCGTGTTGAATGGTAATTTCGTTGGGTGTTCTATAGTGTAATCGGTGTATTCTCCGTAGGACTCGGCGTTCACATGACCCTATAGATTTTAGTCCTTTGGATTTTAGGGTAGCGTACAATGGAGCACGGTAATCTATGACGGCCCATATCAATGTCTTGTAGGTATGTTGTAGGGTTTCGGGATGACAACCTCCTATGCGTCCCTAAGGGCACCCTCCCAGGAGGTTATATCGGTTTTGGTGGGTTTATGGAGACTCTCCATTGGTTGGCCCAATTGGAGAAGTTCCGTAGGGTACTGGACATACTGTTGGAGGCGTTATTGATTGACCGATTAGCAGCCCAGAATGCAGTGTCGTCGGCGAATTGTGCTAGGGATACTATGGGCGTTGTTACACCGGGGATATCATTTGCGAAAATAAGGTACATTATTGGTGCCAAGGGAGAACCCTGGGGTACGCCTGATTGCGGGGTGAAACTTTGTGAAGGGGATCAACCCACTCGGACTCGTACCGTCTTATCTGTTAGGTACGACAGTAGGAGCTTCGTAAGCTCGGGGGATACCTAATGCTTGAATTTTGTGAACTAGACCCGCATGCCAGACTCTGTCAAAGGCCTGGTTTATGTCTAAGAACACGGCGAAATTACAGTAGCGGTGGTTAAATGCTCGTGACGTTTCGGTTAGCAGTTTTAGCAATGGGTCCTGACAGGTTCTATTAGGTCGAAAGCAGAACTGGCTGTCGGGTAAGAGGTTACTTGGATCCTATGTGATCTCCTAGCCTTCGGGCTAGGATCTGCTCTAAACATTTCCCTAGACAGCTGAGGAGAGAAATGGGTCTGTAGAATGAGGGTTTTGTCAGGTCGGAGAAGTTTTTAGGAATCATGACGGTCGAGGCGGATTTCCACACCGTCGCCGTCGGGAAGTATGAAAGGGAGAGGCATCTGTTATATATGGACGTTAGGCGTCTCATCGCTGGGGGTGGTAGGTGTCTCAGTATGTCTGTTGAGTCCGTCTTGTCCGGGCGGATATTTTGTCTTTTTGGAAGTAGTTGAGGGTTTGGGTGGGAGTAATTCGGCAGAAAAACGGGTCATTATCATCCAGGATTTTCTCGGGTAATTCGGAGTTTTTGAAATTCTCAAAGTTTTGCTCTAGACGGTTTTTAAAGTCGTCATCGAACGAGGGATCGTTAGGTGAAGTATAGACGGATTGTAGGTGGTGGCGCAAAAAATTTCGGCCTCGTCTTGATCGCTGGAAATTAAGTTAGTCTGAGGATCGGTTAGGTGGGACTTTGGTTTGGCTTTCCTTTTAGTAAGTATATTGAAGGTGTGCCAGATCTTCTTGCCATCTCCACAGTTGAGATTGGAGGTGTCCTGGACCCATTTTCTTTTGGTGTATGTGTTGGTTTCACGCCGATTTAGGGCGTTTAATCGATTATATTCAGTCTTGAGAGCGGAGTCGCTTGAGCTCAGGAATTCGCGATATACTCGCCTTTTCCCTTTGATCACCATGTTAAATCGGTGACCACTCTCTCGACATCGTTGGGAATGTAGATATCGTACGCCTGAAGATTATTGGAGATATATTCGCCAAATACATTCCAATCGGCGTTTTGAAAACCTCTACGGATAATGTGAGTTGGAGGAGGGGCAGGGACGGGGCCGAGGGATGTTTTAACGAGAAGTGGAGTTGGTCCGATGTGACTGTTTCATCTAAGTGGCAATCGTAGGATATACGCTGAATTAGTGACTCGGTACATATAATGTTATCGATTATAGAGGCTCCTTGATGACTAATAAAGGTGGGATTGGTGTTCCTTATCCAGAATAGTGGTGGGGTAAGAATACTGTGGGCTAGACGGATACCCTTTCTATTGGTCGTGGAATCTCCGAATTGGACATGTCGGGTATTAAGATCTCCCAGGAGGATAGCATTGGGTAGGGCGGAGATGTGGTCTAGGAGGTAATTGTAAATGGCTTCTTCGGGAGGATTGTAATAGCAAAAAAGGTGACCGGAAGGGGAAAGCACACTGTTGCAGCAACACGTTCGAGATGTTGCAGGTGCGGCGGAAGAGGATAAGGGATGGCAGGAAATGAATTTTTGATTATGAGGGCTGTGCCTCGCAAACTATTGTGGACGATAAATTGAAGAAACGAATCATATGAGAAAAAGTCAAGGGTACATCGGGAGGTTGGTTTTGTTTCCGTGATTGTAAGGACTTGTATTTGATTGATGGCTAGTAGATTCTTAATGAGAGGGCGCTTCCGACGGACACCCCTCGTAGTTAGGACTTTGAATTTTATATATAGATTTAACTTGAAATATTGCTTTAACCAAAACTAAAAAACTTGGTCTCGCTGAAAAAGCCTTCTCTTTTCAATTAACTGGGCTATAAACTATTGTGTGATAGATAGAGGAGAAATGCCAGTCGGCACAAACGGCAAAAATAGTTATTAATGACATGTGTTCGAAATGCTGTCCATTCTTTGTGAGAATATTGTGGGGTATTAGGCTTATTTTGTACCATATCGTATATATAACGTATCTTTCGAGTTGTGTAAGAGAGTGGTTGCGCAGCATGGCAAAAGGCATGAACTTCACAAGAATTGAAGTTATATGCTAATAAGCGGCGTGAAGTTGAAAATTTGATAATAGTACTAGTTCTGATAAATATTGCTTCCATTTATCACAAATATAATTATGCAAGTGGGGTTTCATCCCAGTCAAGACGAAGACTCCAAATGAGTAGTATAAGGTATTTAGCAAATAGAGGTAAAGGAGCAACCAGACCTAGAGGGTCAACTTCTGATAAAATTGTACGTTTCGTACATAAGCGATTTATAGGATTAATTTTAAAGGTAAGAACGGTGTTAGAATGTTGTCATTGTAAACCTAGAATTCTTATAGTCTTATATTCGTCGTCAAACGAACATGATTCTAAATTTTATAAATCAGGCGGTATCTGAAAGCAAATAGAGTTATTGCTTTTCTTAATTCAAAACATCCTGATTTTAATAGATTAATTAGTTGATGGCGTAAAATAGTAGCTTCTTTAAAGAATTGGCACAACTAATTACATCATCTACGTAACGTTATTTTTTAGAATTGTTGAAGCTAGAGGATAATTTAATTTTTCATCATTCGCTAGCTGTAAAATAATTTTATTGCTAAGTATGGCGAACAAGAAAAGCCAAAGGCGACGGTTTTTAAACGATAATCTTTTGGAGGATCTTTAGGAGAAAATCTCCAAATCAATATTTGTAAACCGCGATGTTCTTCAGAAACTAACATTTCTAAAAACATCTTTTTTTCGTCAGCAGTAAAGGCTATTGCGTGAATGTGAAAATTGAGTAAAGTTGAAAATATGTCTTTGTGAAGCTTAGGGCCTATCAACAGCACCGTTTGATGTTTTTGACGACCCGTCAACACTACCCTTAATTGAATAGTCGAGCTGTCCTTAAAAACACAGTGATGTGGTTATTAATCTTTACATTATTATCAATTTCTTGCATGTAACTTGCATTTAAATAATCTCTCATAAAGTCAGAATATGTAATTCTGGATTATTGAGCAAGTGGCGTTCTACTGATAAAAACAACGTAAAGCAATGTCACGACTCTCATTAATATCAAAGAAAGGTTTCAAATGTTTGAAAGGAAGTTGAACTACGCAGCGATCGGAATCATTTCTGCAATGAGTTTGAGTGGAAATTTCTTCACATTTAATTTCATCTGGAGCCATTGAGGATCCTCTTTAATTTCCCAGAAGCTATTATTCAAACAAAAATAATCATTATTATCATTCATAGCAAATAAGGTAGAAGTTTTTGATTTCGGCACGGAATCTTGGATTGTGCTCATAGCTACATAACCAAATATTGAGTTTATAGCAACGTATTGATTAAGTTTCCCTCTATAATCGGATTAGGTTTACCAACTATTGTACCTGGCAGTAAGATTTGCGCTAGTTTCATATTTGAGATATGATTCCAGTTTTCATAACAAATTTTAGGATTTGGCAAATCTGCGCATAATTTTTTTTAAAATAACAGCTTCGATTGTTAATATTGGATCTGAAGTATTTACAGGTTTAATATTAAATGTTACTCCACCAATGGAAGTGGTTTCTTGCATTGAACCTAAAGCTTGAATATAAAGCGAAGTATTAAATTTCTATAATGCTGTATCCAGTAAAACACGAGACCATGCTGAATCGGATTTATAGTATCAGTATTTTTGTTTGAATTATAATGCAAATAAGAGTGATGCTTGGAATTTCAGTAGCGCAAGTAGATGTAGAATTACATTTATTAAATAAATGAGATCAGCTAAGTCAATTAGTACACCTATTGTTAACTTTACAGAACAGATATTTCTTTTGCGGAGAAATTTTTGCAAAATCTGAACATTTATAAATTGTGTTTTTGTAACAATGTTTTGAGGATTATTTCGATTTGATTTAAATTTAAAACAAATATGTTGATTTGAAGCAGTTTTGCAACTAGTAGGTATTATTCAGCGGCAGCTAGTCCGTTGTACAGGGTGGCCAACTAAGAATGCGAGGTACTGTATCTGGGAAACTATCTATCGTAGAGGCTTGCGCAAAAAGAAGTTATTACTAAAACGGCCAATACAAAAATCTGGAAAGCTCTAAATGGCCGCAAAGGTAAGAACGGTATTAGAATGTTGTCATTGTAAACCTAGAATTCTTATAGTCCTATATTCGTCGTCAAACGAACATGATTCTAAATTTTATAAATCAGGCGGTATCTGAAAGCAAATAGAGTTATTGCTTTTCTTAATTCAAAACATCCTGCTTTTAATAGATTAATTAGTTGATGGCGTAAAATAGTAGCTTCTTTAAAGAATTGGCACAACCAATTACATCATCTACGTAATGTTATTTTTTAGAATTGTTGAAGCTAGAGGATAATTTAATTTTTCATCATTCGCTAGCTGTAAAATAGTTTTATTGCTAAGTATGGCGAACAAGAAAAGCCAAAGGCGATGTTTTTTAAACGATAATCTTTTGGAGGATCTTTAGGAGGCATATCACGGACAACGGTTCAAAATATTTTGAAGGACCATAGGAAAGTTCTAATGGCCATCAAAATATATAGGTATTCGTTTAAACTTTTTTTAATTACTTTAAGAATGCACCCATATCATGTCGTTTTGCATCAGGCCTTGAAAGAGGAGGATTTTGACCGAAGGTTAGACTATTGCCATTGGATGTTAGGCATGATACGGAAAATAGAGAATTTTTATTTCAAATTCTTTGGACCGATGTAGCCACCTTCAGTAGTGACGAGAGAGTCAATCTGCACAATATGCATTATTGGTCTGCAGAAAATCCCCATTGGTTGAGTGAAGTTCAGCGCCAAGGAGTTTAAATGTATGGTGTGGCATACTGGGAGGCAGAATTATTGGGCCATATTTTTTCGAGCAACCCCTAAATGGCAACGTATTTTTTGACTTTTTGGCCAATCAATTACCGTTGTTGTTGGAATATGTGCCTCTGGAAACAAGACAAAAATTGTTTTTGCAGTTGGATGGTTACCCAGCACATTTTGCATATTAATGCAGTGTTTCGGACTCAACCTACTACTAGAGAAGATATGAAAAACCGGATTCGTAACGCAATACGTAACATACCGAGAGCCGAAATTGAAGCTGCAGTTTTGTCTAGTCATGAGAGGCTTCAGCAATGCATAGAGCGTGATGGTCAGCATTTCGAGCACTTGCGGGGGCATTAAAAACCTTCCTCCTTTAAATCGGTCATTTTTAGAGCCACAACTTACATAATAGAAACAATTCCAGAAAAATATAGTTAACAAAAATAAAAATTTAAGGGATTTTCGTATAAAGTATTCTTTGGCCGATATTTTAGGTTAGGAACAAGATATCGAGATGCGGTTTTCGCGAGCTTGTTTAGGCATCATTTAACTACTTGTTCATGAAAAAAGTCATATCAATGCATTTAATTCTTTTGCGAAAATTAACCGTTTCTGTCGGAATGTCGAACAAAGCCCTCTAGCGACGACATGTAAAACGTATGTAAAAAGTGCCAAACAAAAAAAGTTCAGATTATCCTCGACTTTAAATATCAGTTATTTTTTTATTAGGTTAATATAGCAGAATTCACAGAAACATCACTTTTTTAGATTCAAGATTGCAGTTACGCCCCCTAGCGGCCATTTCAGAAACTTGAAAATATTTTCCAGGTTTTTGTATTGGCCGTTTTAGTAAAACTTTTTTTGCGCAAGCCTCTAAGATGGATAGTTTCCCAGATACAGTACCTCGCATTCTTAGTTGGCCACCCTGTACTTTCTTGTAATAAAATGTTTTATTGATTGAAAAGAGGGAATGTCTTTAGTAGAAGGTTCGACTTCAAATAAATGCTTACATTCAAAATTAAGAATAGTTTCGGAATCTAAGTGTTTTGTGAAGAGAAAATATAATAGAAGCCGCAAGATATTCTGTGAATGTATCTAGCAAGGACCTTAAAGCTTATATATTCTTTGGATTTGTAACTCTAGGTGCATTATCAATTGCTTGAAGGTGGCATAGAGCTATCTTTTTTTAACATCAAAGCGCTGAACTCGAGCCTTATAGGCAGTTTTATAATCTTCTTCAAGAATCGGATATTTTAATACTAAATTCAGAGAGAACCACTCAACAAACCCACTAGGTATGGAAATTTTTCAACATTTGAATACAAAGCATTTTCATGTATAGGACTATGAAACATACTATTAAAGGAATATGAAAATGTAAACTTTCACCATTAACACTCATAATAAAATACTTATCTTATTTGGGATTTTTTAATGGTGTACTTTAAATTATACAATCTAAGCGTTTCGATAACACTTACAGTTATCTTCGTCAGTAGTAATGTTTGTTAAAAATTGTTAAAGATGTAGTAAACAATTTTGTCAAATTTGAAAAATTAAAACATAATTAAACATTTGTTTTAATTTTTCAAATTTGACAAAATTGTTGTTGTATTATATTGATTCATTAATAATAGTATATTATGTTATTAGGAGTAAAAGTGATACTTTATGTGGCGAAGCTGAATGTTTAATTTGCCGAACGAAGTGAGGCAAATAATTCAGCTGAGCTACATAAAGTCACTTTTACTCCGAATAACATATACTATTTTATCCGCAAACAGATCAAACATAATTAGCAGGTAAAAGAATAAGATAATCAAGACGCTTTGCAAGTAAACGCTTTGCAAGTAATGAAACCATAACAACGCACATTTAATAAGCACATTTGGTAAAAATAAAAATGCCTAGGCACAAAAGTACAACTTTTACTCCATGTCTGAAAAGTAAAACTTTTACCTTTGAGATTGAGTCATAAAAGTGTCACTTTTGTGACGTTTGCGGATAAAAATAATTTCAATTGAACGGAAAACCAATTAATTTATAAATAATAATAATACATGGGAATTGGAACTTAATTACATAAAAATCAGCGTACCAAGTGTTCAAAAGGCTGGTCATGTTCCTGATTACATAGTTCAAGACGCCTAATAAATGAAGTAAGGCATCGGCGGAATGTTATTGAAGGTATTTCAAGGTTAACTTCATTTTTTCAAATGGAAACAATATTTTTCATTATAGGTTATGAATCTACGGTTGAAAAGAAATAAGTTTTTTATTTTTTTTTTCAGAGTAATTAGTTTTCACTATTAAATTTTCAAAGAAAAAATACACAACACCGTTTCAACAGACAAAATCACTATTAACGACAAATGAAATTGAATTTAGTATAAAAAAAAACAAATAGTTTAAATGAATAATAAAATTATCGCTAAATTGAAACAGGTAAAACGATTAGATAAAATGTAACAAAGAAATTCAACGTTGAGCGTACACAGTCTGTTCATATCTACCGGCTGGAGTAGTACCAGCCGTATTTTCTTTGCAACCCTGCATTCTATCGCATGCAATGCAAATAAATATTAGTTGTAAATCGTTTGTCAATCATGGCACACAGTTTAGCCGAGAAAATTGATATGACTCTTATTTATGGTGAATCAAGATAAAATGTGATATGAGCAAGGACATTGTCGTTAATAGGTTCCCCGACAGGAATCATCCATCGAGAAGTGCATTTCACCGTGTAGTTTTGAATTTTAAGCGACGTGGAAGTATAAACGTGAGAAAAGTAGTGCGTCGAAGCACTGCAATCAGTGAAGTTAATCAAATTGTAGTATTAGCCGCCGTTGCACACGATCACCATAGCTCCCGAGACAGCATCTGGTTGTGGAGATTCTCAGAGAAGTGTTCTTAGAATATTGAAAACTCATTAATTTCATTCATATCAACTATGATTGCACCAGAAACTACATGGGAGTGACTTCCAAAATGGTATTGTCTTTTTCCAATGGGCGCAAGAGAGAATACAACAGAATCGTGATTTTTTCTAAACGTCTTATTTACTGACGAGTCAAGTTTTAGCAACCATGGGAAGTAAACCTCTATAACATGTATGTCGGTGGAAAATCCAAGATGGATAAGATAAGTTGAGCATCAGCGTCCTTGGCCCGTCAACGTTTGGGCGGGTATTATTGGGAACCCATAATTGGTTGTTTCTTTTTCGATGGCACCGCTTTGTCCGTGGCGATCTACCATTACTTTTGGATGGACTGAACTTGAGATTACGACACAATATGTAATATCCGCATGATGACTATCCAGCACGTTTCTCACAAGTCACTTGACAACAGTAGGATCTATATTTATTTCAACAATCGTTGGATAGGACGAAGCGGCCAGTACCTTGGCCCACTAGATCGCCAGATCTCACCCCTCTGGATTTTTCCTATGGGGTTACCTTAAAGAAATCGTAACCAAGAAGTACTAACGACACCAGAGGACATGAAGGATCGTATTCGGTCTTGAACTATGTACTCAGGAACATAACCATAATTTTGAATACTTGCTACGCTGATTTTTGTGTAATTAAGTTCCAATTCTCATGTATTATTATTGTTAATAAATTAATCAGTTTTCCGTTCAATTGAAATCATGTTTACTAATAAAATCAATATAATACAAACTAAACGATGCAGAAGAAAACGTTTCAAATTATTTCTTTTGAGCCATAGATTCAGAATCTGTAATGAAATATGTTTCCTTTTGAAAAAATGAAGTTGACCGTGAAATAACTCTGAAAACGTGAGGATCGTTTAAAATGGATACGACCGTTAGATCAGTCCCTCGTTGACTTAAACGTTTCATTTAAAACATTTTTTCCTCCGGGCTGTAGTTTTTGAGATATTCCAGGTGGCCAATTTAAATGCCGCACCCGGTATTGAATGTAATCCTTATCAAACTGTTTACAAATATTATCCTCCGTTTCCGTGTCTTCATCAGCAACGGCTAGGGTGGTTAAGAGTGCCTGATAAATCTTTTTAAAACGGTCATAAATTAATGCTTGTTCATACATCATTTTAAATGGGATACTAAGTGTATTATTAGTATTAGCATTCTCGGTAAGTTGTTTTAGATTTAACAATTGACTAAAAGCGGATTGACGAAGAGCCTCATGCTGTTTAATTTTATTAGCGTTACTAGTCATTTTTCAACAATGGAAAAACTATATAATGGGATGCAAATAGTACGTTAATGTAAAATAAAATTATTGTTCGTTTAAAGAATAAAGTACAAAAAAATTGCCAGAGTAAAAATACCTGGATAACTATATTGAATAACATTGAATTTATTTCGCTTGTGAAGTGTAATATAGAGTTTAAGAAAAAATAATATTATTGATTAAGGAATCTATTTTATAGACGCGATTATCCTTGGCTAGGATGATACGGACCTACGGACAGTTATACTCGTAAATTTTTTTAAGCGTATGTTTCAAATGTTACGCCTCTTATGTTATTCACGTGTCGTATTGTGTCGTGATTAGTAATTTTTAAATATATGATGAAAATATTTGACGGTTTAACAGTTTTAATGAAACGTTAAACAAAGGTAAAAGTATTGCACGAGACAAATGGAGAAGTTAAAAGTCTGCATGAATTTTCTTGTCAATGCTGGTGTCGCAAGGTACGTTATATTGCGCGCCGAACGTAATATCTAGAAAATTTCGTAGTAGTCAAAACAAAAGGGGGGTAGAGTCATTACTTTTCATGACGTCATTCAGAAGTGAGAAAATGGGGACCAGGGGCGAGGTTAGAGAGTTCATAGATAGACACCCGTCAAACTATAAACCTGCGGGGGATTAACTAATTGGTTATTAATGTGCAGTTCCTGAGTTAAGTAATGACGACATTGTTTTAAAAGAGTGAATTAAAACATTTCAATTTTTATAAAGTAGTGTCTTACACCGATTTGCCGAAACTGTAAAAGAAACTTAAGTGTATCGCAGAATAAATAACATGTTTAGAACGTTCACTATTTCGTGTATAAGAAATAAAGGGATGTATTAAATTTTAACCTGTTGGCAAACTATAGTATACAGAACTATTTATTAAGTGTATTAAATAAACCGTACTGGAGACATTTTCCGTAATAAACGTTATTAAGTGAAAAATTGTGGTTGCCTAATTGGAGTATCGATTGATGATGTAAACGTTATCGAGCGAAGAAGGAATGTTCAAGCCGGGTGAGCTTTGGTGGCCGCCTATTCATGTATTCTCGACTATTAGCTGTTGATGCTTAGAGGTGTTATTTTAGTGCTTATAAAACAACGAAAATATCATGACCTATATTATATTGAATATACAGTAACCTTTATCGGATTATAACAAATAGCATAAGATCTTTAATTTTAATTATCGTTTTATGTCACGGTTGAGTATCAACACCCATTATGTTTCTTGGTTAGCTTAAGTAAATCACGTTGATGAAGTTATATTTTGAGTAACTAAAAGCAAAGTTGATTGCATATTTAGAAAATTAACGAATTATAGATACAAATTTACCGAATTAAACATCAGCTTCGATCTGTTAGTACATCTTTGAAATTGGGCAAATATTATACAATTTTGTTCTCTTCAGTAATAGTCAGTGTATGTATAAAACATACCAGGAAATAAGTAAAGTTTTGGTAAAGTTTCACAAAGGACATACTCATAAAGGTATCAGCTAACGCTAATACTATTTTTGACGAATTTTTACGTTTTTGAAAGTTTAATTAATTTAATTTTATTAAATTGATTAAATTGAGCATGTTACGTGGCAGTAATGGATTATGTTGTTTTACGAAAAGTGGGGACAATATGACTGACCAAAAATGCGAAACCCCTTAGATAGGCAACTATTGACTAGAGGTCACGTGGGATTAGAAAAAATGGGGATAGGTCAAGAGTTGAGGAGCAATCGGAAGCAATGGGGCGGTATAAAAGCGGGAGACTGATTATACAAAGAGGGCTTGGCGCGTGACTTAGAAAAAATGGGGAGAAGTCACCTGATGGGGGTTATCAGAGGAAGGACAAGATAATGAACCATCCATTGAAATATGCAACCCGCAGGAGATGACAGAACATAGGGATTGAAAAACTGACCCAAGAAAGATGATCAAATATGGGATAAAAATCAGCGGTGTAGGAAAATAAAGGATAAAAACCAACCGAAATATGTAATGAAAAGTGGGCAGGGCAAGTGAACGGGGCTTAGGAGCGGAGATGGTTGGAAAAAAGTGAAGGGGCGAGGGGCATGACTTTTACTATATATATATATATATATATATATATATATATATATATATATATATATATATATATATATATATATATATCAGTAATTTTTTGTCCTTGCCATAAATTCACATAAAATAAAAAGAAATATCTTACATATAAAAAATCATACACTCATTTAGTTGAAAATGACATTTGCAACAAAAATAAATTATCGCTCCAATTGTTTTTACATTTATAAATCAAATTAACTAAATAAAAAAAAAGATTTATCAAGACTCGTTCTGTTGTTTATGTGCTACTTACGAATGTGATTACCTTATATTATACTTTAACCTCAATAGATTTGACAGTAATCATGTCCACGAATAATAAATGAGATAATTGAAAGAATTTGGGAAATGTGTAAGACAGTCAATAAGCTCGCACGTCTAGTATTGTGATATTCCAAATGACAATTACCTTTAGTGAAAAATACTGAAATAATTCAAAATATTGTACAGTACAGTACTATGAGATTAATAAAAAGTACAACAATTAGAATTTTAAGACTTACCATAATAATTAAATTGTTTAAACTTTTGCTCTGGATTGCTTCGGATACAGTTTTTAAATCGGATCTGAAAAATAGAAATACTTTAGTTCCTAGTCATGCATACGATATACTAAATTAACCCACCACCGAAAATAACCAAAAGTTTAAAGTCAAATTTGTCAAAACCACCTGTCCAATTTGTACGATTTTTTTAATGACAGGCTGTCTTTTCCAAAATGTTAGTGTAATAACTAATCGGATAGAAACCTTGTTTATAAATACCCGTTGTAGAAATTATGCTTTTTCATAAAATTTGCAACACCCTGTAGAGTTCAATAGTTAAATTATCAAGTTAAAATTAAAATCACTCTTTAGTCTTATCTTTTTTTATTTACTCCACTATCCTTATTACAAGATAAACACCATTTTATAGCGTAACACAATTTTATTGAAAACTAGCGTGGAGCTTGGCTCCGCGCTGTGGTCACAACACACTTCAATAACCGTTTACGGTATTTATTTAAAGGTAAAATTTTTCTTATAAAAAAATATCAATAGCGGATACCCTTGTAAAGAACCAGCGTCCTTTACGTATGCTTTTTAGAATAAATTATTTGCGGGCCATCCTATATCTAAAATTTCAAAAGTTTACGCGATATTGCACAACGAATAATTTATTAATCACCGCTGACGTGTATTTCTAAAAACCAGTAAGTTTTTGCACGTCAGAAGGATTACAACCAATCGCATAACGGCATCCCCCGCACGGTAGCCGCGAAGCCGCCCACAGATGCACCTTTATAAACCCGCGACGCGCGTGAAAAAGGGATGAGGAATCGAAGTAGATTCAAGTCAAGCCGATATCCAGCAGCCGCCACCGTACCGTTTGCTTCGTGTAAGCACCGACCTGTTATTCACCGTCGAAGAGTCCATTGCGATCGTGTGATAACGCGCACCACCTCGCACCGGGCAACCTAAAGTTTAATCCTGTACTGCCATTGATAGACACGTAAGTTGTAAAGTTATAAAATCTGACAATTTACAATCAAACACTACAGAACGTAAATAACGCCGGGCTGAGTCTCCAGGAGTTATACAAAGTACACTAACACCTAGAGTGCCACGAAGGGTAGATCCCGACGTCACTCGCAAATACAAAGTACACTAACACCTAGAGTGCCACGCAGGGGTAACCCCCGACGTCACATCGCAAACACTTGAGGGTGAAGGGTTGTTACAGGGCTGTAAAGACCTGCGACCTTTCTCTTAGTCTATCCGGTTAAGACAGGCCGCCGCCTACGTCTTCTGGGTATTACTGAGATCCCGCTCGAAACTCATACATACAATACATACAGACAAACACAATAACCGTACACGGTGTCTTTAATCGCAGGAGAGTACACCCGAAATCGGTTGTATAAATTGGTAGTCAATATAACTATCGCCAACACCTAGTGTGAGATCGTTTGTAAATAAATTAGATAGTACGTAAATTATCCAATATTTACCTTAAACCTATTAAAGTCGTTTTAGAGTAGTTTTAATATCAAGTATTTTGTTCCCTTGATTGATTGTAGATAATTAGACTTAGTATAGAAATCCGTAATTAATTCCGTTAAATAAATAATCTAATTGCCTAATCAAACCGGTTAGAATTAAGGAAAGATAGTCCCGAGATCTCGCATTTGCATACGTGCATTTCGCGTGTATTATTTCCTGGGAGTACGACATACTCGCTTCAGCGCTCCAGCGTTACTGAAGAATAAATGATTATGCCATGCGTATAGGCCGAGAACGATATCGATTTTTTCCGTCCGAGGTCGTTACACTGGCGCCGTTGAACGAAACTACTTAAAGCAACGGTACCAGCTTCTGTAAATACAGGACCGTAACATAAATTTTACCTACTAGGTAAGGAGTAGATTAAAATAATATCTCTGTTCACAGAAGCGACTACGCACACAGTAAATAGCCGCCCACCAGGAGAACGAGTATGAAGAGCCGCCAGGACCAAGAAGCACAAATACATTTTGAGTTGTTATTAATACCAGTTTTTTTTATATTGTTAAATTTATTTAATATACGTTTTAAAACGCTTTAAGATATTTATTTAAGGTGATAGTGTCAGCCCACTAGTTAAGACGAACCACACCCCGTTTATAATAAATTATAAACACGATTGAGCAAAGCCGAGGCAAAATAAAACCGCGTTGGGTTACCAAACCAGAAGGCGCGTAAATAATAATCATTTAATTAATACTGTAATAGGGGGGGGGGCAATACATATAGCGCTTAAACTTAGGGCACCTGTTACACCCTATTTAAAAATATAAATTTTAAAAATGTCAAAATTCGGGAAAACCAAAATCATGAATGAATCGAATGTGCCTAGTCTATTGGTCTAAAACCATCTTCGCATTATTGCCTTTCTAATGAAACCTTTTTTGAGCACATCGGTTGGATGGTTTCAAAGTCTATAACGGACATAGGTAGAAACAATTTTGAATTTTATAGATATAGATTAATATCCAAATTTAACGATGAAAAAATAAAAAAATGCAAAGAAACAAATTAAACTAAAGTATCAGTAGCGAGTATTTCCGCCTCTGGCACGAATAACTTCTTGGCGACGACGTTCCATACTTAAAATAAGAGACCTTATGTCTCTGTGGTCCATTTCTTCCCATATTTGAATCAGTCTCTACCGTGCGTCTTCCAGAGTATTCAAGTTACGTTCTTCTTGTAACCTTCACTAAAGAGTGTCCCAGACATTATCGATACCGACTTCCTCTAAATAATTTCTCACAACTCGAGCAATGTGAGGCCTGGCGTTATATTGCATCAACAAAAATCTTGCCCTATATAACATGGCGCCAAAGGCATTATATGTTGATCTAAACTCTGCGGTATATATATTTCAGCTGTGATCACAAGTTCCGTGCGACCGGTCAAAGAAATGCCTGCCAGACCATTATAGATCCTCCTAAAACATACAAGATACGCCTGCCATTGTTGTACAAACAAAATAGGGACTCACCCGTAAATAACACCTGTTACGATTCAGCCACTTACCAGTTACGATGAACTCTAGTTCAAGTTGGACCTCGAGCAGCAATGCTAGGTCTCAAGTTATATTCAACACTTAGTCGCTGATGTATAGTTTCTGTACAAACTTGTAAACCATTAGCATTTATTTCACAGCTGAGTTTGAAGGTTCCGAGCTGTTACAAAACTTTAACTTAATGCTGAGTCTTAAAAATCGCTCCTGAAAGGGAGTTGTTATTCGATTCCTTCCTTGTCCCGGCCTGCGACCATCACTTCCAGTCTCTCTATATCTTTGTACGAATCGTGAAATGGTTATGACTTACATTAAATCGTTCACCAATTCTTCGGTAATTCCAAACTTCCTCAAACAACATTAATACTTGAGCACATTCTTCGTGGCTAAGATTTCGTGTTTCACGTTGCATATCGATCAATAAAAGAACTTGCAAATAATACGTAAGGATTAACACTGACAATACACATCAGTATTTTGACACTTACTGGTACTCTTTGTTTTTCCATGGCTGGTACTTACTTTAGTGCTAATAATATTACTTAAAATCAAGAAAAACATATTACGCTATAAAATGGCGTTTTTCGTGTAATAAGAAGCATAATGGAATAAATAAAAAAAACCAAATGTTAAAAAAAGTTATGGCTAAAGTGCCATTTTAATTTTAACTTGATACTTTAACTATTGAACTCTACAGGGTGTTTCAAATTTTATGAAGAAACACTATATAATTGTTACACCCGGTATTTATAAAAAAAGCTTTCTATGGGATTAGACTTATTACACTAACATTCTGGAAAAGAGAGCCTGTCATTCAAAAAAAATCGGACAAGTGGTTTTGACAAAAATTGACTTTAATCATTTAATTAATTTTCGATGGTGCGTTAATTTATTGGGGAAGTGTATTTATTACTACCTATACTCTTAAATTGTTTATTTTCTTATACAAAATCGTTGATTTTATATCTTCATGATCAGTAAAAAAAAAAACTGATAAAACTATTGATTATTTAATCGGTGCTGTTATATCTAACAGCAATTTATTATACCGGGTGTCTATTAATGATTGAAGCTGACGTCATATAGCAAATTTTGGTTAGGTTCCTAACACTACACTTCATTTCGGTCGCAATGATTGACGATAGCGTCCCATGGGGTAATCACCTTTGATGTAATTATAAACACTGTTTGTTAAAAATTAAACATGATACCCTTACTTTTGGAAATGTTTATTGTCAATATTTGCTAATTACAATGATTCAACAAAATAAATTTTAAAATTATTGTTATGACAAAAATACAAACAAACATTGTTCATTAAATTAATATAATTACAAAAAATGTTGAAAATGATGACCCTGATGCTGTAGACTCCGCTTCATGTTTTCAAAAACATGCTGAAGTTCTTCCCGTGTAATAGCTTGAATCTCGTGTTCAACTGCTTCCATTAATTCATTTAAATTATGCAATCTATTTCTATAAATATTTAATCTTTCCAAACAAAAAGTAATCTGGAGTTATGAAAATAACTGATTGTGAATATAACGAAAAATTAATACAGGAATGAAGAATGAACGAAAAGATTATGATAAAAGCTAATGAAAAACAGACACGTGCGACTATGGCAAAAAAGGGTAGAAACCGATTGATTTTACAATATAATTCTCAGTGTTGCAAATACTAAGCAAAGAAATTTCCTAGATTTGACATGACGTCAGCTTCAATCATTAATAGACACGTGTTACAAGTCAATAAGGGAGCATTTTAACATCGAGTGAAAGATGTTAATTCACAAGTGGCGTTAGTGAATTACCTGTCATGAGATGTAAATTTCCCTTTATCCGTCGTGTATAATATTTTATTTTATCTTGTGCTAGTCAAAAGCTAATGTTAAAGTGTCCTCGGCCATTTAGATTACATAAAAGAATACATAAAATTCAGTTTATCTTACAGGTGTAGTTATTAGACCATTATTTATATATTAAATATTATTCACAAGTGAGCTAAAGTAATCATAAATGGGTAGGTTTGATAGCTGTAATTAAATTTCACTTTTATTAATTTCGTACAAGTCAATGAAAATTGTGAGCAAAAATAGTGAAATATGTGTAAATAGACAACAATATTAGCATCGGCTGCTTGACTTTTTCAAAAAAATTAAAAACTTAAAATAAAATTCTGGCTTTCTACGCAAAATTACCTTCATACCAAACAAAAACCATCCAAATCAGTCAAGCGGTTGTCTCGCAATCTGCGTGAACTAAATGACCCGGTTATTTTAATATATAGGAAGGATTACAATTTTTTTACGCTAACTATGCAACCTCTTTTATACGTTCATAACGAAAACAGGCAACATTGTAAAAACAAAAACAATAATCTGTGTCAGAATGACGTTTAAAACTTCATGTCAGACAGAGATTAATATTAATTTTCTTTGATATTTAATTAATTTTTAGACTTACCTTACGTTATATTAAGAAACTTTATAAAGAAAACTTATGAAAAATTAAATTTTCTTTAAAAAATATGTATGCACTTTTTTATAATATTAATCGTTATTCAGATATTGAAAAAAATTTGAACTAAACACCTACATTCTACCTTAGGAATTTTTTACCGCTAAATTACGCGTCATACCAAAAAATTGAATAGAACATAACTAATCTATATGTTTAAGGTCTATATCTGGGTATTTTTATATCGTACAAATATGCAGCTGTTTTAGAGATATTTGATAAAAAAAATGCCCCTCTCCGCCGCTGGATTTTTCCCAAGATCTATTCAGCTCCAAACGAAATGAAAACAAGCTCAAATATAAAATTTTAAGTACGTAGGTGTTTTCGTTCTGGAGTTATCGTGGATACTAACATATATATATATATATATATATATATATATATATATATATATATATATACAACACACGCGCGCCGCGCAGACGCACGACCTGTTCGACTTGCTCGACACACGCACACACGCAAGCACGCGCACGCACGCACACGCGCACGCACGCGCACACGCACCCACGCACGCACACACACACACAAATGGTACATACGACGATACGATTTTTATAGGCGAATATTACGTAGTGAAATCTCTTCGATGCACCTGTAAGATAAAACGTCGTATATCACATGTGAGCGAAGTGCCATTATGAAACTGGTGAGAAGTGTCACTCGCATGCTAACGCACATCCATAGGTCGAGCTTTTCACTCGCGTATAAAGATGCATTTCTCTCACTTTACTCTTATCTACATTGTGGTTAAGGTGTTACCTTAGCAACATATTTCAGTGTATGTAATTGTATTGTACCTGCAAGCATAGAATAAAAAAAATATGTTTAAATGCTTGTCGTAATACTATGTACGTTTTGCTGTGTACATGTTTACATTTTTATACAGAATATACAAAATTAAATATTCTATTTAAATTCTGCATCTGTTTTCAATCTTAAGTAATCCACTTATCTCGTTTTCAATTAAAACGCCAGATAAAGAAGGTATGATTTGAAGTTCTTTGCTTCTTATTAGTATTAGGTCAAGTACACTTCTTTAAATCGTTTATTTTTGCACAACATTTAATCTAAAAATGATCTGTACACGTCAATATAAGTACCTAATGGAAAAATGCTTATAAAGCCCTTCAAATTTCCATCGTTAAGGCTAAATTGCTTTTCCTTGCGTGATATTAAATTGATGAGATTAAACACGGTGTTGGTTGCTTTAAAGCATGCGATATTTCTATGGTTCACATCAGCGAAATACATTTGCTACATAATAATATAGTTCGCTTGTGTATTGGTAAACATAACAAGTATTAGAGCGTGTATTGAATTTGTTGAAACAAGTCAAAATTATTGCAATTATTTAGTATATTGAGAAATGATAAAATAAGATAAGATCAGGTATAAAATATAACGTAAGAAAAATTTTAATTAAGAGAAAAATTGTAAGATAAGTAGAAAATGGAGGTATACCTTCATGGTACTCTAATGAAAGACCTCGACGAAAGGAGTATTTATCCTCAAATTCTCATCCTTTCCAACCTCCTATAAGCAAAATCTGTCATAATTCCAAAATAATAGATCGTGCATGTCATGCAGCCGCTCGTTAAAAGGTTCTCGATAAGCCGCATCAAAATGTTATTCCGATTCCCCTTCTAACACCTCTTGTGTAGTGAGAAAGAGGTAACGTTTTTCCTCAGATTTGGTCTCCCCATAAAGTGGGAAAAGGAATTCTCCTAAATATATCTTCATAGAACCCTAATGAAAAGTCTCGATGAAAGGAACGGTTTTCCATCAAATCTTATCCTTTTCGACTCAACATAGGTCATAAATCGAAACGATAGATCGTAGATGTGCCATACGATCAATCGTTGACCAAACCTCCCCCATCGGCCAACTCTGGTGGAATCAGTAAGGGTTAAAGTTTTGTCAACGATTTTAATCTTCTCAAAAAATTGGTCGAGAGTTCTTAAAAATGCCTGCATGATACTCTAATGAAAGGTCTCGACACAAGAAGTGGTTCTCTACTAAATTTTATCCTATATTACTTCCTACACGCAAGATCATTCATAATTACAAAACAGTAGATCACAGATATGTCATGCGACCACTCCTTGGAAAGTTCTGGACGAACTCCAACTCCGTCCCTTCTCTAGCTATTCCCAGCGAATTGAGTATATAGATTTTAAACCGAACGGTTTGATGTAAAAGATGCGTTTTTCATTAAAATATTCCTTAGATTGTAAACAACTATGGCTATTAGTTATGGCTATTAGTATGGTTGACTTACGTCAAATTTTAAGGTTTGGCATAGGGTTCACAACACATTACTATACCCGGCATTATTATTTGCATAGCTCATTGGGTACAATGGTACATTGGTCGTAATGATTAGTTACAGAGAGGTGTCAATTTGAGTAGTTAGTATTTGAGTAATGCTGTAAAGCTCATTTTGGGAACAATCTATTTCCTGAACGAGCCGTTGTTGTTAGAAGAAAAAACAAAATAATCGTACTTCTCTATTTAAAATTGAAGCAAACTGATCTGTTCTTTAAAATAAAGTTACACTAAATTTGTTAAAATAAGTAACTTCAACGTTAGTTCTATGACCGATACATTTTTGTGGTCTTCAAACCTACAGTACAATAAAGGACATTTTGGGAATTCTACTTTTCTGCATACAGCAGCATTAAATATGACCATTTACGTAAGTACATACTTTAAAATGTTTAACTCTAACATGTTTTATGATAATCGGTACATTTCATGTTACGCCAATGTATTAACACTGCAATATGAAGTTTTTCCTGGCTTATATTTGCATATGGCTTATCCATGGTCAAATTTTAATGCGTTACTGGTTTACTAATAAAACTCTACTGTATTAGGTATACTGGTGCAGACTTACTTAGCAGGGGATATGAACTCTTGATTATATAATATATAATCAAAGATAAGAACAGACAACGAAATAATTTTATTGCGTCTAAGTAAAATGAATACCGGCAACTCATATTCCATTAATAAATAAATTATTTCGTACATGACACTTTATCTTCAGTTAATAGTCTACAGCTTCAATACACTTTTACTGCAGATTTGGATACATTTATGCATTAAAAATTGTTAGTAAAATTTAATAAGTATTTATATTTATGGAGCCCAATGAAGTATTTTCAGTTTATTTCTGACTTTATGACCTGACGAAAAGAAAATGCATTTTCATTTTCAATTAAATTGCTACATTAGATGTCCTCTCCAAGATCAATATTTTAGAGATGATATTATGACGTAAAATTATATTTGAATCCAAAAGGTTAAGTACTAAACAATTCCAGCTTTTAAAATTTTCAGTGGGCATAGTGTGTTGCTATTCCTATCCGCATTAGTGAAGTTTAAAATTGTAAATTAAAGGCGACGGAATGGTTTAGCTCTTTGTTCCCTAAACGTATTATTGACGTATATTATAATTATTATCCACATTACTATACTATACTTGAAAAATTAGACTTAAAGGTATAGGTAAATTACTGTAGAGTTTAATAATGGACATTAGCCGCATTAAAATTAATTTAAATATTAACACTTTGAATCAGGCGGTAGTTAATGTAATTAAATTTTCATCAACTAAGAATAGTTGAGAAAAAAGAAAATATGCGCCTTTGTATATTTATTGAATCGAAATATAAAAAAAGTTACAGAAGGGAGAGTTTACTCTAAATAAACTATTCATATGAAAATCTATACATAGATAAATAAATAATAGTGTGCAACAGGCATGCAGCCTACAAACACCGATTGAGGAAATGTAGTGCAAATCATTCCTACATAAAAAATGAATCGATTTTTGATATAGTCGGCGATCAAAGAAGGTTATTTACGAGACTCATGCATTTTTAGTGTTTACATTTTCATAACTACTGTTTCTTACACAAATTCAAACCCAGTTGACAATATGCAGGTGGGATTTACAACTGCTGCTTTTATAAATTCCTATTTTATCACTATTTATTAACAATATTCATTTCATTTTTTATTTTGTCAAAAAACAGTTTCGTGTGTTTATGTTAAAAAGAGATGAAGTATTATACAAATTATAATTTCAACTATGTATTATTTGTAACTATTCAAATGTGAACGGTAAAAACCTATTAATCAGTGATAATTATGTTATAAAACAAACAGCTACAAAAAACGCAAACTAACATGCCACTGTACCATCATTTCGGAAATAAGCAATATGTTATTGCAAAGAGCAAGTAAGCTAACAATAATAGTTATTTAGGTAACAAGTGCAAAAAGGGAATATTTATTGTCGATGTGGGTACTAACAAATATTCTATAATAATGTAATATTTAATTATTATTAATTTTTTAACTATTCTTACACGTGCACCTTTTTTCATTTACTTAAACCGTAAAACCAGAATAGCTTTTAATGAGTAGCTAAGAAATACGTTTGTTATCCGTATCTGATTTACGGTAAAAAATACTAAAATATAGCGATAGAGTGTGCATGAAACAACCTTCCTTCACTGGATCGTAACAAAATGTCAAGATTTTTTTGAAATTTCAAATAAAATGAAAAATTTGATTGTTTGAAATTTAACTATAATGGGTTAATACAATACAATGGCCTATTAACGTTTCACCTATTGACTGCCCGTGGCTTCTAAGTTACATCATTTTCATGTTCCCCGTCCTTCTTCCCGGAATTCAAAAACGTTTCATTATTATATTCCTCGAACAGATTTATGGTTTAAATCTCCCATTGTTACTTTTGTAGCAACTTTAATTGTATTAGTCGTAAATGTGATATTAACAATTCTGATCTTCCCTCTCTTCTTTCTTCCCTATTCAACGTTTCATACTAGCCCCTGGGGGGTCGATGTTTAAATTTTTTTTATGACTATATCCATTCATTTTTATATATTAGATAGAAGAAGATAAGAAATTAGTTTAAGTTACACTACGTAGTTTTAGTTTCGCACTGTGCTTACTGTCCTATTATTGGATTTATTTCCGTTGGATATTAAAGTTTATTATTATTATTAATATTATTATTATTATTTAACAATGTTACTTTAAAACATGAAATTAAAAGCATAATAACGTAAAATATTTAACATCTGTACAAAATTTATATTTAGTTTTGTTGTTAATTCATATTTTTCGTACATTTCTACATTTGTAGTTGTTTCAAATCAAGCTGACACGCATGCGCAGCGCGCAATAAAATTTTTATTGCACTAGTGTACTAAAAATTATGCAGTGTTTGATTTTTTAATGAACGTAGCAAAAAAAGCATAATTAAACATACAGGGTTAAAAAACGTATACAGTACCGAACTAGTTGGACTTCTGGTAACACAATTTACTTAGCATTAGGGAGGCAATGGCATCGATTCTCGTTTTCGTGTACCTTGCATGAGGTTTTTTCAGAGTGTTTCCCTTATACCATGCAAATATACATAATATATGTATTTAAGTTGGGAATTCCTCGGTATGGATAAAGGAGTGTGGAAAGCTGAAGCAGCCCGCCCGTCTCCTTGGTGAGGAGATGCAACACGTTGATTCTCATTTTTTTTCGATACAATAAAATAACCTTTATATTCAAATGTTGCAAGATCGGTAACATTGCGCCTAAAATAGAAAGGTTAAAGTTGCAAGTTAGTCATTTTTACCTTATTTTAAACTAAAGAAACATAAAAATGCACCATTAGCACTTAAATTTTCTTGGAGGTGACCAAAAATTAGTAAAAGATTAGTAAGACATGCAATCAAGGGTTTATTTGTTAACATTAATCCTAATGTGTGCTTTTATTGCAGTAGCGTGGTACAAGACCCTAAACCAGGAATTCCTAAGATCCTAATGTATTTTTGTTTTTATTACAAATTCCATGCTACGGAGGTGTTTGACATGGCATTTGAAATAATGATTCGAAGGTTTGTACCATCATCTCGGAATTTTGGCTAGGTTTTTTGTGTGTGTGTGTGTGTGTCCGCGTCCGCGCCCGCGTGTGCGTGTGTGTGTGCGTGCGTGCGCGCGCGTGTGTGTGTGCGTTGTTCTCGTCCTCAACTAGAGTTTCCTCTTCGCTTGACAGTTCATTATACAACTGCATCCAAATTTCAGACTCTTTAATAGGTAAAGTTCGTCAATTTTTTGCAGCAGTCATCCGTTTTTGTTCTGTATAATAGTTACTACGAGAAATCATTGAACCTATCTAACAGCGTACAGATGCATAACAAATG
>JARFJB010001915.1:657500-760000 GCA_036346205.1 Vesta saturnalis | reverse complement strand
TGATGTGTGATGTGGTGGTGTGTGGTGTGTGATGTGATGTGTGATGTGTGTTGGTGTGTGTGTGAGTGTGTGGAGTGTGTGTGTGTGAGTGTGGGAGTTGTGTGAGTGTGTGAGTGAGTGTGTGTGTGTGTGTGTGTGTGTGTGAGTGTGTGTAGTGTGTGTGTGGCGTGTCTGAGTGTGTGTGTGTGTGTGTGGTGTGTGGTGGTGGTGGTGTGAGTGTGTGGTGTGTGAGTGTGTGTGTGAGTGTGTGAGTGTGTGAGTGTGAGTGTGTGATGTGTGAGCGTGAGGTGAGCGTGGAGCGTGTGAGTGTGTGTGTGTTCGTGGTGCTGTGTGGTGGCTGTGTGTGTGTGTGTGTGTGTGGTGTGCTGTGTGTATGTATGTAGTGTGTATGTGTATGTGTGTGGAGTGTGGTGTGAGTTTGAGTGTGTGTGTGTGGTGTGAGTGTGTGTGATGTGTGTGTGTGGTGTGGTGTGTGAGTGTGTGAGTGTGTGAGTGTGGATTGTGTGTGAGTGTGAGTGTGTGTGGAGTGTGTGTGAGTGTGGGTGTGCGTGTGTGTGGTGCGTGTGTGCGTGCGTGTGTGCGCGCGCGGTGTGTGTGTGCGTGTGTGTGCGTGCGTGTGTGCGTGCGTGTGTGCGCGCGCGGTGTGTGTGTGCGTGTGGGTGTGCGCGCGCGCGGTGTGTGCGTGTGTGTGCGTGTGTGTGCATGTGTGCGCGTGCGTGTGCGTGTGGGTGTGTGTGCGAATGGATGTGCGTTCGCGCGCGCGTGTGTGTGTGTGTGTAAGCACGAGAATCGCGCCTGTGTACGTGTGAATAGATTTGGAATGACTAGTATCTCAAAATTGCTGCAGAGTAGAATCGGCATTAGTCCTAAAGAAATGATGTATAAAGAATTACAAAAGTATATTGAAAAACAAGTGTTACAATAAATGTGATATGAGAATCTTGTGGCGTGAGTGACCAAGCCACGAGTGTGCACAAATGTTGCAATAAGTCACTGTGGTCCCATATTTCATGATATTCTTTCTATTTCAGAGCTTAAACTTAATTTAAATTTCATTTGCATGTATAAATTTAAAAACCTCGTCATATTGATTTGATTGGCAGACAGGGTTATAAAAATCTGTATAAAAAAAGTACAAAACTATAACCTAATATCTGCATTAGGACGATATTGTGAACTGTAGCGCAGCGTAAGTAGCAATTTTTGATGGCAGAAAATGTTTCATTGTAATATCGCTTTTAATATAAACCGTTTCACACAATTCTCATTATAACACGTAATGGAAAAATATTACTATTTGCAAAAAACTAGCATAATACGGCTATTAAACGATATGTACTTTTTTTAGATAAAGCGTATTTCAATAAATTGTTTAAACTTGATTTGCTTTCTAATCTTCCATAGTTTGTATAGTTTAAGTCTTGAGGCAGTTACAATCTGGAGTAATTGACTTTTGCTCACGATATGTGTGAACATTCATACACATTCTAATACCTTCGTAATGACAAACAGCAGAAATTAATAAAAAGTTATAAAATATTGAAAAAATAAACTGTAAGAGTTTCAGTTTTTACAGAAAACAACTCATTTTGCTTACTTAATTACTCTAAGGAACTAAAATCTCAAGTTTCTGCATATTTACGAACTTAAAATGCTAATATCTCTTCATAATCTTTTGATGTAGATAATTAGAGTACTTCTTGACGCCTTTCAATGTGTACTTTAAATTTAAAATTATGCGTGCCAGGTCTTAATAAGACTAAAAAAAGATATTTAATATTTATAGGAAATAAATTCTTCTTTACTAATTTTTTTACTGTCGAATGGACAAATAAGTTTGCTTATGCCTTAATAAATATCTCTAAGTAATTAATTAAATCAATTATAACTTCCAATCCAAGACTAATTAATTTTCTTTATCTTTCAAAATAATCAATATCCGTTTAAGGTAGTAAAAGTTAAGTGATCTTTTATTTTTTTTTCCAGTTTGAATTTAAAGATCCTGATTTGAATTTAAAATAAAAGATTGTAGTACGGAAGTATTCAAGTTAGGTGGTACCTTCATAAAATTCACTTTGAACCTCGTGGCAACTATAAACACTTGGAAAGAAAAATCTGCTGAACCACGAAATAAAATTTTTCCGTTCTTGGAAAACGCACACGTATTGCCTGCCTTAAAGCATTTATAAAATTTTAAAATCATATTTTTTCTATAATACTCTGACCAATATACTTTATAAATATGCAACTCTTTTACAGTGAGATTTAATTTGTTGTGATACAGAGTGTAAATGATGGAAAGGAGCTATATAAATTATTTTACATTTTGATCCTCAGACAAGGGTGAATATCCTACCGTAATTGACTATAATCTAAACAGAGTCAACCATTTTATGATAAATACCTCAAATCGAATTTTTTACTTCCCAACTTTGAAATGGGTGTTTGGGGTTTTTCCAATGTGTGTAATTACTTGCACGTTAGAATATCGCATTACGTAACTGTCCACTTAGCAATTAGTTGGAAGCCATATAAAAGACCATTGACAACGAAATGTAAAATTAACCAATGACCTGTATAAAAGCCTATATTAGGGAAATATAAGACCGATTGTATCCGTTTGATAGATACAGTAAACAGAAGAATCGAAAAGAATCGCGAAAGTTTTCACGATTATTATTAAATAAAATGCGTGAGCATAAATATATATATATATATATATATATATATATATATATATATATATATATATATATATATATATACAGGTGTCCCAAAATTAATTAATGGGACACAGAGCACAACAAGAAAATAAGTTGATTGAACCCAACGTGCTTTAGTCCAAAAGTTGATATTTACTAGATACGAGGTGTTTGTTAGTTAGTAGATAAAAAACATTTCTTCTTTTGCAGCGTTTACGATTTTTTGCGATAGTTCAGCCCGTGTATTTATCACGGCGTCGTAAACTTTTGTTTTGAGTATAAATAAATAAAATAAATTTTGAGTATAAATTATATCGAGGCATCTTTTGAGTATATTAATAATAGTCGTACTATACACAATCTAATTACACACACCAAATTAAATCGATAAATGTCAACAGTACTTAACGATTTTGTTTCATAAAACACCATGCTACTATGTTTTTTTTTACGTTATTCTATTCATTATGTTTTTCATTACTAACTAACAAACACCCCGTATCTCAGTAAATATCAACTTTTAGACTAAAGCATGTTCAATAGACTTATTTTCTTGTCTTAGGAGAAAATACCTCAGCCAAAAAAGGAGTTTAGATTTATAAACGTGCCCCTAGGGAAGATATTAGAGCGTGGTTAGATCAACACACGCGCGCGCGAGTATCTTCCCTAAGGGCATGTTTATAAATCTAAACTCCTTTTTTTGGCTAAGTATTTTTTCCTAAGACGGCTGCGAAAGCTGTTTTGGCGACCCCTACTCCAAACTTCCCCCGAAGATAATCGATTCTACCCGAATATTGCATAGTGCGCCAGCGCACAAGACCCAAGACCAGCAGCATTCTCGTTTCGTGCGCGTTTCGCTCTTTAAAGTGTAACCGTCATCGAGTGAGCATTATTATAATGTATTCTCCTGTTTATGAGCCAACATCAGCGGGCATTAGAGATTTTACTGACTTGTTAATAAACTATTACAACATAACCGTTCAAGATGATGATGGAAACGATGCCGTGGATGAGCTGAATGTATCTCACATCCAAGGTGATGGTGATGATCCACAGAAGAGGAAGAAGAGCGCTGACGTACAGGAGAAAGACAAGTCTCAAAACCATGATGATGATAGCGACAAATCACGGTTCAAGAAGAAGAAGAAGAAGACCGATAAAGGATGTGACTAATAAATGATGTATTGTTGTTTATAATAATAATATATTTTCAAACGCTAAGCTTTCCTTCAATTTTGTTAATAAACTTGTTTTTTCCTAACGGTGTTTGAACCTCCACTAACAATGCTGCAGTTAATGCGAAAGGGCGGTTAGATGGATAACCACAATAAGTGTGAGATTGACTTTCTTTTGCACTCTGTGCGTTCAATCATACTGATATTTTTTGAATTGAGAGCTGATTTTGTATGCTTAAGTTAAATCAGCTGGATATTTAGTTGATTTGATTAATTTGATCTGATTAATTGATTTGTATGTTTGGGAAAGAGACTAGGAAGAGACGAACACGATCAACCTCTATTACAGAAAACATTCATTAGCCTATACACCATTATATGGCACCACAAACACCCCTAATTAGTCCTAGAAATATACCGCTAGATGGCGCCCCCTCTATTACAGAAAAACATTCGCTAGTTTAAAAATATACCACTAATTGGAGTCACACACAAAACCCTGATTAGTCCTAGAAATATAACCCTAGATGGTGCCACCTTTGTTACAGAAAATATTCATTAGGCCATACACAACTAGATGACGACACATATTCAAATTTCCCAACAAGCGCCACGACAGGAGGGCGCAGGCCCTAACACAGTTTCCTATGTTTTGTCTTATAAGCTAGCAATAGGTCCCTTATTAGAATACAAGTTAAAATTTCTCGCAATAAGTAATCAGAATGTAAACACTTAAATACAAATCCAAATTCAAATTTCCCCCCATGGGGCCAGGGGCTAAGACCCAAAAGCAAGTGGCGAAGCCCTATGTCTATCTTATAAGTTAGCATTAGGCCTCCTTATTATTATACTACAAGTTCAGATTTCCCCTCATAGATAGCGTCACAAACATTCAAATTTTTGGTCGGGGGCGAGGGCGTGAAAGTAAGTTGCTAAGCCCTCAGTCTTACAAGTTAGCATTATACCCCTTATTATAATACACATTCATATTTCCAGCCATAACCTGCAGAGACAAATAAAAATTAAAATTTTCCGCTTGCAGCCTCGACAAGGGACAAAGCCCCGAAAGCAAGTTGCCCAACCCTACACCTGTCTTACATGTTAGCATTATGCTCCTTATTACAATATAAATTCAAATTTTCCGGCAAGGGTACCATGACAATACACGAAGGCCCATGAACAAGTTGCGATCACGACAAAGACCCGAGAAGAAGTTGCGACGCCCTACACCTGTCTTACAATCTCGGTTATGTTCGGGAAGGGTTGGAGTGGGATCGCCGAAGCAGCCTTCGCCGAAAGCCTCGCGTCGCGAAATTTTACCTATATGAGACATGCAAATAACGGTTTCTCGAAACGTCAGGTCAAGTAGTTGCAGCGACCAGCAAACAGATTGAGATGATTAGTCACGTGCACTAGGATTTATTTAATCAGGAAAAGTTTCTCATAAGTGGTGTTGAGTTAAAAGTTAAATTTGCAGGATCAAGAGATACCTTTAGTCCAATGGCGGCGCACGGTTAAAATTACAAGACGCGAATTATGGACGCTAGTTTACTGATGCGACGTATGCGAATCAATCCCCCCATTCTAATTGCGCGCTATAAAACCTTATAAACAACTGCTGCAAAATACTCTGCTACAAGGACCGAAGTAAGAGTGCTAACTATACCTGTGAGCATGCAGCGAAACTCACTGGATGATGTCTTCCTGGGCCAGTTACCTAAACGATGCATCGTAGGTTTTACAGCAAATAAAGCCTTGAGATATAATGTGTAAAGGTTATTGACTTTCACATTAACTGTAATCCGTTAGTGCGATTCTTACCTATATGAAAGCATCGCATCGCTAAATTTTGCCTGTATGATTAGATTTGATGTTTGTTAAAGAATTGCTGGACCACAGTAAAGTCCCTGCCCTTATCCGTCTGTATACTTTGAGGTATCTTTTCCCATCTTTGAAAAATAACCGCAAATATGTCGATTATAGAACATGTAGTTTTTCAGCTTCAGAATTCGTGTCCATGCCATGCTAAATACATCGATAACCGTCAGTATATAATTATACCTGTCATTATATTTACTTAGATTTCTTATACCGCACAGAGCCCGCCTGTCATAACTCAAAAAAATTGTTACCTACAATGTACCTATTTCGAGTAAATTTCTCACTACAGGTTTATGTATAGTGTACGCTACTTGTTTCTGTAACCGCTCTCTAATATCTTCCCTAGGGGCCTGTTTATAAATCTAAGTTCCTTTTTGACAGGGGTATTTCTGGTAAGGCAGAGCTTGTATGTAAAATAGGCTTATGTGATGGTATGACAACCCCATTATCGGTAAAACCCGAAAATTTAAAAATAGTACTCTAATAAGCGGTCAGCATGCATGCTTAACCTGATTATAAAATCTAAAGCTGTTTTTTTGACAGAGGTATTTCAGATGAGACGGAACTTTTATGTATGTATGTAAAATAATATAGAGGTGAAATCTAGCTTAAAGAAGAAGGCACAGGCTGCATACATCACAATATTAAATAACCTGCTTGCGCAAATATATATTTGGTTTTGGCCGTTGACGGTTTACACGAAGAGCTTGATAGATATTTTATTCTCAGTTAGTAATTTAATTTAATTATACAGCTTCGTAATTGCATTGCATTGCATCTCTCTAACCAATCCAGTCAGTGCTTGCTAAAAGCCCCGATATATACATTTACGTAAGATATGTTTATTATTGTTTACGTTCAATTGCGAAATCGTACATTCACTTTTGTATAACGACAATTTATTAACGGATTACGCAATACCCATTAACTGTATTATCATTATATAGAATTTGACAGCATATTTAAAATCAATTGTATATGTTATCTTTATCTTGATTAGATTCTTTAATATCAGAAATAATCCAACTGTTTATTAGCTTTACAAAATAGACCAAAATACGATCCTCACCTGGACATATAAAAAACGACTACCAAGATGCCCTGGGCCACAAAATCCAAGATAGTAACATTTTAAAATGTTTGCAAACACAATAATTAACACATTGTCGACTGATTGCCACTTTTCAATCATAATGAAGTAGTATAACGGTTTAATAATAAACACATATTGAGAAGCCCACGAACTGATTCCCCTTTTACAAGACTGCGGCCCCTTATTAGAATACAAACCCCAATACATAAATAAATTAGGTCACAATCTGTAGATGGGATTTAAAAAATGTAATAATATAATTGTGCGACCTCCTCTGATAAACACGGACCCTAATTAATAACAGAATAAATCTTTTTATTCCCAGAACACTGCACATGCGCGCATTTACCTACCTATCCTCCAGGTACTGAACTTTAAAACAATTTCTTAATACAGCCAAAAGGGTCCTAATTAGGGTGAACATTACATCAAGGGGTTGAAAAAGAACCCCGAAAAGAAACCATAGGGGTGGAAAAATACGATCCCCATGTGGATGTATAAAAAAAATGGTGGGTTTTCCCCAAAAAATCCAAGATGGCGGATATATATATATATATATATATATATATATATATATATATATATACAGGGTGAGTCAGTTTTTTGTAGACAAACTTTAACAGGAGATAGAACACATGTTTCTAAAAAGAAAAGTTCCTATAAACATATGTCGTAGAAGGCTTCGTTTCCGAGATACAGGGTGTTGAATATAATTTTTTTTCTCAATTTTCATTATAACTCATAAACGAATGCTTAGATTTTTTTATGTTGGGGGGATAATGTCTATTAATTAAGAGGCATAAAACAAGCGATACGAATGTTCACAAACTTGCACAGCGGCGGAGTGGAGGGGGCGCTCAACCACTTTCATAAACAGAACTTCTACGCCAATGACTATTTTTAAAAAACTGTTATTTTCATTATCTACATACAGTTTAACAAAATAATGTACCTTCTTCTGTTTCGAAATTCCTGTGCGTTTCGAGTTATTTTGATTTTTAGTGTTTGATGTGGTACTAAGTTAAGTAATGTGCTTTATGTGAATAATTGAATATAAAGTTTTAATAAAAAGATATAATAAAACATTTAGAGCCATTGTAGTACCTAACGATCATTTCTTTAAAATTTCAAATACATTTTCATTTATAAATAGGTAGGTTATCGGTTTTTTTAGTATCCATTATTATTATCCTCGTATAACAAGAAATGCATAATTATTATTGTTATGCGGTCAATACTTTCTGTATAATTATGTATGTATCAATTTCGCCATAAACATGTATGTAGTTTTTAAGTGAGATTCTAATAAGTTATAGACCGCTGCTCACTTGCTCTCATTAAAGAGCCGCCACTGTATCAAGCCATACTCAAATACAAGACTTTTGTAAATTGAAATCTGTTTAGTACACCAATTTTAACAATCCTTATTTATTATTGTAATAATACTTAATTAATAATTGTGAAATTAATAAGAATTCTTAGGAATAACGATTTATAAATAAATAACAATAACACTAGTATAATAAAATTAGACACTTTGTTCAAAATGTAAACCGTTCTTTTCAATACACATTTCACAGCGACGTACAATAGAACGTCTTAAGTTAATTAAATGATGCACCCTTATTTCTTTGCAAGCATCTCTGATGCGATTGTGAAGTTCTTCAAGTGTATTAACCGGAGTGGTATACACTTTTTCCTTCATGAATCCCCATACAAAAAAGTCAAGTGGGGTTAAATCAGGGGATCTAGGAGGCCACGCCACTGGACTTCCACGACCTATCCACCTCCCCGGGTAGTTATTGTTTAGCCAATTTCTTACATTTCTGCCATAATGGGCCGGACATCCATCAAGCTGAAACCAAGAATGTCCTCTTAAATTCAAAGGAATGTCTTCCCACATATTAACATGTTCTTCTTCTAAAAATTGTAGGCAATTTTCTGAATTTACACGTTGTGGCAAGAAATAAGGTCCAAACACGTGGTTGCCGTAAATTCCAATCCAGACATTTGTACTAAATTCATGTTGAAAACTTCTTGGTCGAATGGCATGTGTGTTTTCATGTGCCCATATATGCAGATTGTGAAAGTTTACGATACCACGACGAGTAAAACAGGATTCATCAGTCCACAGAATGTTGGATAAGAAATCTCTATTATTTTGAATGGAGTTAAGAACCCACCTACAATAATTAAGTCTTCGTTCGGCGTCACCTGGACATAAACCATGAACAGGTTGAAAATGATATGATGATCCCGTCTTAAAACCCGGGAAACTTTACTTTGGGAAATACCAAGAGCAACAGCAGTGCGTCGAGTACTTGTCGTGGGGTTCCTATTAAATTCACGCAATATACCCTCTCCAATTCTATCTCGTCCACGGTTGTTCTGTCGCCCCCATGTACATTTTTCAAACCCTGGTTAACAAATCGACGATTGATACTCACAAAAACGGAATGATGAGGTTGTCGTCTATTTGGAAATCTTCTCCGATACTCCCTAGCTGCGTACCTTCAATTCCCATTTGCGAACCCATAAATAAAATGAATGTCGGCTTGTTCGCTATTTGTAAATGTAAACGGCATGTTACACTAATTAAAAGCTGGCAAATCAAATGAAATAACTTTTTGAACTTAAAAACAATAATTAATAACAGTGAAATTATTCAAGATGAAGCAAGTGTTTGTAAAAAGTCAAACTGTCGTTTCAAAATATAAAATTTAATACTTACTTGTTTTCCAAGGAGTATCATATTTTGTTGCAATGAAATAAGGGTGCATCATTTAGTTAACTATAGACGTTCTATTGTACGTCGCTGTGAAATGTGTATTGAAAAGAACGGTTTACATTTTGAACAAAGTGACTAATTTTATTATACTAGTGTTATTGTTATTTATTTATAAATCGTTATTCCTAAGAATTCTTATTAATTTCACAATTATTAATTAAGTATTATTACAATAATAAATAAGGATTGTTAAAATTAGTGTACTAAACAGATTTCAATTTACAAAAGTCTCGTATTTGAGTATGGCTTGATACAGTGGCGGCTCCTTAATGAGAGCAAGTGAGCAGTGGTCTATAACTTATTAGAATCTCACTTAAAAACTACATACATGTTTATGGCGAAATTGATACATACATTATTATACAGAAAGTATTGACCGCATAACAATAATAATTATGCATTTCTTTTTATATGAGGATAATAACAATGGATACTAAAAAAAACCGATAACCTATCTATTTATAAATGATAATGTATTTGAAATTTTAAAGAAACGATCGATAGGTACTAAAATGGCTCTAAACGTTTTATTATATCTTTTTTATTAAAAACTTAATATTCAATTATTCACATAAAGCACATTACTTAACTTAGTACCACATCAAACACTAATAATCAAAATAACTCGGAAACGCACAGGAATTTCGAAACAGAAGAAGGTACATTATTTTTGTTAAACTGTATGTAGATAATGAAGTTTTTTTAAAAAATAGTCATTGGCGTAGAAGTTCTGTTTATGAAAGGGGTTGAGCACCCCCTCCACTCCGCCACTGTGTAAGTTTGTGAACATTCTTATCGCTTGTTTTATGCCCCTTAATTAATAGACATCCCCCAACATGAAAAAAATCTAAGCATTCGTTTATGAGTTATAATGATAATTTGAGAAAAACAAAATTATATTCAACACCCTGTATCTCGGAAACGAAGCCTTCTACGACATATGTTTATAGGAACTTTTCTTTTTAGAAATATCTGTTCTATCTCCTGTTAAAGTTTGTCTACAAAAAACTGACTCACCCTGTGTATATATATATATATATATATATATATATATATATATATATATATATATATTAACGTGAAAATATATAATATTCAACGTTTCGGGGACTTATTAATTATGCCTCCCTTGTCAAGAATGAATGATATATGAGATATGAAACAAGCTAACTAATTATTTTATAATAATTTTGATGAACGAGTTCTGCTTCGATTTGCAGATTCAAGACGTGACGTTGAATTTGGAATTGTATTAGATGACGGAATATTAATAGCATCTTGAGTATCACGATTTAGAGATGATGTAGATGTAATATTGGCAGAGATGCTGGGAAGATTTTGAGTTATTGGTAATTTTCAATTTTGTTTAATAAGGTGCATCCAAATATGCGGTATCCTAGAACTATCATCACGATTGATAAGGGCATTAGGCCTCTTCTCAATTTCAATGGCTTCTCTAGTAATTCGCTCGTGTAAATTATATAAAGGAGCAAGTAATCGAATATTATTGGTGTTAATTTCGGATCCAGTATCTAAATAATGATTAGCCAAAGATGACGAAGGACTTCATAACGCTATGTAACTGAATGGGGTGATGCTGCGAAAGAGAATTTAGGTATCTGTTTGTATGGGTAGGTTTCCGGTAAACACTATGTGAAAATTTGCCATTATCAAGCCTTGTTATAAGTGTATCTAAAAATGGGAGGGAGTTATTTATTTCAATTTCCATTGTACATTTAATGTTGTTATGAATTTGGTTAAGGTGATCTAAAAAAAGATTCAAATTTTTTTTTCCATGTGGCCAAATTGCAAACGTGTCGTTGATATAGCGATACCAAATCTTAGGTTTTAACGTTGTGGAATTTAGGCATTAATTTCGAAATCCTCCATATAAATGTTGGCAAAAGCCGGTGAAAATGGGGATACCATCGGTGCTCCCTGTACTTGTTTATAAAATTGTTTATTATATAAGAAGTATGTATGCAATGGTGGATTAGATTTAAAAAATCTTGATTGATGGAGTGTTTTTCTTTTAAAATTTTCATAGTCTCTTCAACAGGAACTTTGGTAAACAACGATGTAACATCAAAACTTACTAAAATGTCACGAGGATAAAGATACAACGTGTTGATCACTATGTATCCTTCAAGAACAAACTATTACAAATTATTATTTGTAGTATGATATTTTATGTACATGATCTATTTTATTTTTATACAGATGGCTACACGAAATATCGGAAGTCGTATACAGTATGGTCCAAAACGAGAATCGTAGATTTTTTCGAAATTTTCAAATGGAACACCCTATATATTTCAGGTTGTATTGAAATTTTGTTAAACTTGACCAATGAATATCGGTTATCAGTGTTTGAGAAACATTTTCTTCTTTGAAACTATGCGGAGTTTTAACAAAATGAAGATGATGAGTAAACCATCTCGTTGAAGTCAAAAAAATTACTACGGGGTAAGGGTGGTTTTGACCCTTCTGCAATTTACTCTTGCGTTTTTCTATTATTAAAGTGACGATAATCTTCTAAAATGCACTTCTGCCAAATGTCATTGAGCTCTCACGGACAAACGTTACATTTTGGTATGTAGGTAAATTTGGCCCAACCGACTATTGTTGGCCTCCACTCAATGTCCCAGCAATTTTGGTATGCCCTATATATATATATATATATATATATATATATATATATATATATATATATATACATATATATCCACAGGGTGCCCTATGTATCAATGTATTCATTTTGAGTGATGATTCTTCAACTAATTTCCAACACAAAGTTACATAACCATGAGTCCGATTCTCAACCGATTTGGAGATATTCAATTTTTTATACTCATGCCAATAGTAGGGACTTGTTTACATGTTGGCGTAAACAAATTCTTCAGGAATAAACTCAGAATTATAAAGTGGATCAAATTTTCCGTTCTACCCAATGAAATTGTAGTTGTCTAAGTTAGAATTTTCGGTGTACGAAACACGGAAAAGCTTGCGCATAGTTTTACTTTTAATAACGTGTGCAAAACAGAATACTTTACTTTACTGTAAATGGATTCCTTAACTGTTATTAGTTATTAACTTATTATTAAATTTAAGACACTAAGATCGACTAAGTATTTCTTTGTGATCCATATTTATATGACTTTTGGTGGAAATTAGTTAAAGAATTATCCCAGAAAATAAGTACATTGATACATAGGACACCCTGGATATGATATATATATATATATATATATATATATATATATATATATATATATATATATATATATATATTTTCAAAGTTAAGTCTGCACTATTGCTAACTATCTTATTAATGGAGCTACGAAGTCGGTTAAATTAGCAAAGTAATGTGTTTTTTACGCTGATTACAATGGTGGAAAAAGAAAAACAATTGAAAGTCGCATGCTCGAAAAATTGACGAAAACATACTTTTTCTAATGGAACACCCTGTATTCAATATTCTCAGTCGATAGAGAATTAAATTCTGAGCAAAAGTTGTCATATGCATTTCTATCCTACAGTAAAAAATAAGGCAGATTTTGCCGATTTTTTAATTTCATCAAATAGGCTATGATTCGAAAGTAATCCTTTATTTTATGAATATGAACGGTCCTGTTCGCTGGCCTCCTCGGTCTCCGGACATAACCCGTTTGGACTTTTATTTGTGGGGATATTTAAAAAATGAATTGTATAAAAGACGTTATACAGATATCGAAGAACTCCAACAAACGATTATTCATATTATTAACAGTATTGATGCTACAACTATTTTGCAGGCCATAAGACGCGTTTATAAGCACGTAGAAAAATGTATGGAACAAAGAGGAGACGTTTTACAGCATTCAATTTAAGACCTGTTAATTATTTATTATTTAGAGCGTGTTCAAATTCATAAAATAAAGGATTACTTTCGAATCATTGTCTACTTGATCAAATTAAAGAATCGGCAAAATCTCCCTTATTTTTTACTGTAGGATAGAAATGCATATGACAACTTTTGCTCAGAATTTAATTCTCTATCGACTGAGAATATTGTATATAGAGTGTTCCATTAGAAAAAAGTATGTTTTCGTCGATTTTTCGAGAATGCCACTTTCAATTGTTTTTCTTTTTCCACCATGGTAATTTGGTAATTTCATCGACTTCGTAGGTATATATATATATATATATATATATATATATATATATATATATATATGTTACACCCCCAACCACCACGGAATTTGTATGGAAACCTGTTCAAATTTTTGAAAAAAACATTTTAGGCAGACATGCAGAGTTTTAAGGACCATAATTTAAAAATATTTGCGTTAATACAGGGTGTTCAAAAAAATGAGATAACACCCCATATTTTTCAGTGATGTTGAATTCTAGAACAGAAATAAGCCCAAGTTTCTATAAATGTCCCTGTAACTAATCCCAATCCTTATAGAAACATTAAAAAAATTCTGCAATTTGAAAGTTTCGAGAAATAAGTAATTTTATTATAATTAATGATACAGGAATAAGGTAACTATAAACAATATTTAGTAAATATGCTGTTAAATGAGATGGTTTAACATTTTTATAAACATTTTATACAGGGTAGTCAAAAATTCTCACCCAATATTAATGGTTTTTATTGCAGGTAACTCCCTTATTTTAAATGGAACATCCTGTATTTAACAACTTAATAAAATTCGACGTTGTAGAACTTTATTACCAATTTACATGCATTTAACGTAAGTCAATTTATTACAACATTTTCAAACGAAACGCGACTTTAAATAAAGACATTTAAATAAAAGTTTTGTTACTAAAAATAGTACATTTAGCCGACAATAAAAAACGTATTAAGAAAAAAAAGGGTCAAACAAATAAAACTAATAAACTATGATAAACTAATACAAAATTTTAACAATTGTATCATATTAACAATAGTTAAAAAAAATTATCCAATGTTTTGTTGGTTACTATAGTTCATAGGTCTAGTTTAGAAGAGTCTGCATATGTCAGGTCCGGTGATCTTGCTGGCCAGTTTTGTGGACCTCCACGGCCAATTTACCTATGTGGAAACCGTCTATCTAGGAAATCTCCTACGTTGGCATGACAATTCCGTTTAGTCTCCAAGTAAACATTTTCCAAGAGTTCTAGAAAGTTGTCACGTAAAAACATCCTGAACATTCCCTACTTTCAACTGCTATCGAAGAAATGGGACCCTATTGCTTTAGTGCCTATAATTTCGGCCTATAAGTCTTCATTGACCATCGATGTTGGTATTCTATTACTCGTAAGAGGTGGGGATTTTTATCACTATAATAGTGAAAATTGTACTTGTTATAGATAGATAGATAAATAGATATATAGATTCGCCGGAGAGAGAATTAAAAAGTTAAAAACGTTTCGATACAAAAGCCAAGTTGGCTAACAAAATCCCCGAAAGTGCATGGTCCAACATGATGTGATACTCTTCTTGCCTGTATGTTTTCTTTCTGGGTATTTTGTACATATACCCGAGATGTTAGTTAACAATTCTCTTACACTATCCAATTGTCAAGATCATATCAATTCGTTTTTGCTAGTCGTAATTCTTCATGTTTAATATTTAATTATTACATTTAACAAACAAAATTTTAATAAACAACCAGGAGTGAACTTATTGCCACAACAAATAAAAAAAATTGTCAAAATAACAATAATAACCGCAATGTAAGTATCTCTTTTTAACATAATAAATTGAATTACGTTTTGAAATGGATGTCTTACCCAAACTTCAGATAACTGCAATATATTATATTAATAAATTGGATAAAATTCTAAAAAAACAATAAGTAGTTAAATGTAGGGTGTTACATTTAAAATCAGGGACTTAAACCATATCATTCAACAGTATGTTTACTAAATATTATCTACGGTTACTTTGTTACAGAATGTTTCATTGCAACAAAATTAATTCTTTTTTCCTGGAGCTCTCAAATTCCAGATATTTTTAAATTTGAAAAAGGGTTAGGTATAGGGGCATTTATTGAAGCTTGGGTTTATTTCTGTTCTAGAATTCAATATGAGTAAAGAATGAAGTCTTCCATTTAAAAATATGTAACTTTGATTTACATCTTTATTTGAACACTCGGTATATGTGCGCATTCTAGCGTGTGTGTGTGAGTGTATGAATGACATATTAAACGATACACTTTATATCAAATTTCATTTTTAATTTTAAGTATTCAATCAATAAAAATGTATTCTTTTAACATACCTACTCAAGCCTTCGTTGTTATAATTTCAACTTCGCCAGAAGGTACAAGGTTAAGCAATTTATAATCTATATAAAAAGAAATGAATCGCCAAATCTGTTGCTAAGCGCAAAACTCGAGAACGGCTGGACCAATTCTGCTAATTTTTTTTTCAAATAATTGTTGAAGCCTGAGGAAGATTTTTATGAAGAGAAAAGTTGGAAAAATCTTTCGGAAAAAGCCCTCGAAAACTTTCTCTCTCACACACTGACTATCTGTCTCACCGCGAACGCATTAAGAGCGAGTAGATAACTTGCATACTACACCAGTCATCCGATCATCATGAAAGTGCGAGGGAGAGGGTGAGGCCGAGAAAGAGGGCGAGGGAGAGGGAGAATGTGTTTTATATTTGAGCGCAGCTAAGCGCGTCGGGTACTACTATTGTCAATATAAAACTTAGAAATAAAGCAAGATATCAGCCAATTCATTCGCAGTTGTTTTGCTGTAAGAATTGCTTATTTTTTTATTTAGATCACAAATTGCTCAATCTTCTAGCTCATTAAGAAGTGGAAAATATATCAACGAAAGCTGGAGTAGTTTAAACGGATAACTTTTATTCATGGAATCTCTAAAAAACATAATGCAAATAATTAAAGTCCCACTTCAACAAACTTAAAAAATGTATGGTAATAGGTTATTGTACTAAAGTTCAAGCCTAAGTTATGTAGTAATAGCTCATTAATAGTAAGTAATGAAAACACCTCAATGTAATTCACTTTTCTACAGCCTCGCAGGTGGGAGAAAAATCTTATAGGGAAAAATCCAAGATTTCACGAAAAGAGCACACCTAAGATTTGATGATTCATGCTGTGTTAATTAAGTTGCTATACGAAAGTTATTTAATCTAATCGCATGCTATCAAATTACTATACAGGGTGCCTTTCAATGCCAAAACCCGATTTTTGCATGTAAAATCATTTTAATTTTTTCAACATAATTCCCTTAAAATCGAAATTGACTTCTTCCTGCGGTTCTCCAACTTTTTGATACCCTTAGAATAATATGATTTGATAAACTCTGCAAAATAAGCGATCGTTGCCGATATGACCTCCTCAATGGTGTGCAACCCTTCTCTCGGAGAGATTTAAGCTACACTCAAAAATTAAACAAAAAAAAAACAGTTGATAAATTTCTGCAACTTAGAAGTGTAGTAGATTGTGTCGCGCATGTGCAAACTATCTGCCCATTTTTTTCTAATAACTAATTACGTAAAATAATTGATATTCCCTTGGGCAGCAATTTAAACATCCCGTTTCTTTTTCCAATTTCATACGTGTATTTTTCTTTTTGCACCGATTGGTTTACGATAGGTTTTTTTTTAAACATCCTGTAAAATTAGACAGCATAAATTTGTCAATCGTTTAAAATCTTGTAGTTTATTAATAATTTCAAATTGTAATATGTCCCTGTTGTACCCTAAGGTAAGTCATACGTTTTATCTTATTTTACATCTTTCACACCCAAAGCATTACGTTTCAAAGGGCAGAAATACGTCTACGGTTTATAAAATAGTATCATTACCTGCCAGTCCATATACTTTGTCCAAACGTCAAAGTGCAGTATGGGTTCTTATGAACTAAGTGTTTTTTATTTTACTATTTCTAGTCATCTACAAATAACATTATTCCTGTCTTTCATAGCTACGTTATCAAATGTAAAACGTAATTTAGTGCACATAACCTCCTTGTACTGTGAAATTATTGCTCACATTGACAGACCGAACAAAATTCTCTACCACAACGTAAAATTCACAAATCTACTTCGTCAAGTATCGATTCATATAGAAGAAGGCTAGCTCTTTTCGGTATATTTATAATATATGTCAATGATAAATAGGTATTAAGAGTTATTGATCCTACGAGATAATACGAAAAAACAACAAAAACAAAGATAAGAAATACCAAGATCAGTCCAAAAATTCAACAAAAACTTATATCACTTGAGAAGTAATCGAAACTTCTATGGATTACCAAAAAGAAGTACACTACTGACACCAATAATGAGTTCAATCTTCAATCTTTACGCAAGATGTGTCGCCAAACAGTTGCAACCTTACGCCAACAAATCAGAGTCACGCGTAAAAAATCGAGTCATTTCTAGACCTAATTAAAAAGAAACCACACAACAAACGCGATCTATTAGTTAGTTTCGATGCTGCATCTATGGAAGCCAGAGGCATATACAAATCGAAGTAGCACCGATGGATTTACCACTATCGTCGGTCTAAGCTTAATTATTTATAAACAAACACATACAAACGACAAGTCACAAACCTAAGTTATGGTTATGTGGATGACAACTTCATAATTTGGGTTCACGGGCGAACAGAACTATACCGATTCTACAACACCTAAATGGAGTTCGCGAGAAGACAAGGTCTACAATGGAGATAAAAGGCAATAGAACATTGCCGTTTTTAGACGTATTAGTCTATAAAAAGGGAGAACAACTAGAACACACAGTTTATAGAAACGCTACATCCACCAAGAGGTACCTGAATGATGTATCATCATCACCAAGCACAACTATAAGCCGTGGTGAAAACAGTAATTACAGGATCCAAGCGGCTGGAAGGTCATCAAAACATATATAAAAAAATAAAGACACTGAAATCAGCTTTATTATAATACAGATTCATCGAAGAACACATCTAAAAAGCGCATTCTTAAAAAAAACAACGTTATATCGGAAAACTGTGACCAAACGTACATAGGTCAAACAATCAGACAAATCAGTGCTAGAAGAAATACCAATTAGCAGTAAGGGAAACACCACAACCTCATTTTTGGCATAACATGTTCAATTGACATCACACAATATCGATTTCGATAATATCAGAAGGATAACATCGGCAGCCTTAATACCCACGACGCACGCAAAGTCTATCTAATACATGGAAATTGGTATTAATCAAAAACGGGTTTGCCGAACTCTCGCCAACTCAACGAAGGTTGAGTTGCTGTAAGGTTATTTTGATGCACCGTGTATGTTTAGTAATTTGATAACGTATGTAACGTGTTTTAAATGAAGCATGCGTTTGCATGAAAAGAATTTTTTTTTGAGTACGCGTAATGTAAGTTGGTGTAATTGATACGCCACTGGAATTTAGTGAGGCGTTGGTTATCGTGTGAAGGAATACTTTAATGCTGTAGAAAGCGTTAAATTTGGTTGAGAAATAATGTTTTGAGTAAATTTTGATTGATTGGCTGGTAAAACTACTGGTCTTTTTGCTACTGTGTATGGAGGAATCTGGACTAAAGAAATGGTTGTAGATGTATGAGTTAGTGAGTTTATGATATACTGATATTTTATTAACGTGCAGTAAGGAATATGTATGCACATTTTTGTTTGTAGAAATTTTTGTAATATGGCCCAATAGGAAAATTTAAGGCATGTTCAAAACTGAAGTTGATAGAATGTGACGGAGTTCGCTAAATTGTGCGGAAATAGAATTCGCTCGCATGTGGGATTTGCATAGAAAGTTGAGATATAATCTGGTTAATCTACAGTGTGAATGTAATTGCAATTGATGTCTTCGGAAAGTTTTCAGCGAATTTACAAAGTAATTCAAGATGGCTATGTTTATTTCGCATCGTTGGCGTCTTTTTCCACGTTGCAACCTTCGACGCGGCAAAGAAACGCGAGATATACTCAATTGTGATAGGTGATTTTGATCGTAGCGTGAATTTATTGTGACGTATTGGCAATATGGCGGGAAGAAGGTATATAAGCGAGTGTCTAATTTAAGGGGTTAGTTAGTTAATTAGAGCTTTGAGTAAGAGTCGTGCGCGCGTTGCAGAACCATTAGAATGGTTAGTGTCGGAGTTTATTTGTGAAAATTATGTTAGTAGAACATCTATAGCGACTGCATTAACCCATAAGGGAATAAATCGTATAGACATTCACAAATAAATAATTTAATATATTGTGAGTTGAAGGAAAACATTAGTGATTTTCTTCAAGGAAAAAAAGTGCTTAGGCAGATTAGAAGTTAACACAGCAAAGAATTTGTTATTAGTGTTCAATTGTGGGACACGTGACCTAATATTATTATAAAGAGAACTGAAGGTAACCATTTAAGTGACCGAAAGGAAAATTGTAAAATTTAGTTAAGTTAGTGGTGATCATCATTGACATTGAATGTGTACAATCGTTAGCAATACCAAAATGATTGTATGAGAGCAAATAAAAACTTTAATGTAAGTAACCATTTTTCATTGTGGTAAATGTTTTGAAAGGCAAACATCACAGCATAATGTGATGTGATGTTAGGCTAAAGAGCCCCTATACGAGGTACGCGAGTGAACAAACCATAGACACTGCGTTAGTTATTTAATTCAAAGTTTTGTAACAGGTGTACAAAGGATACTTAAAAAGTATTCAAGTTAATGTCTTACGATTTGGGAATTTTCATTTGTACAGGGTGTGTTCAATAATTTTACAACCCGTGTATTTCAGAATTTTCTTAAGCTTTCGGATCAATTTATTTTGAAGTGTGATTGAATTTGAATGGTGATTGGTTTTACTACGTAGGCTGAAATCCTGTCTTCCACAGTCACATAGGATTAATTTAACATCCCGCCTAAGACCACTTATTTTAGCAAAATTTAAGATTGTGGTGGCGCCTAGAGACAACTTTTCCCGGACTGAGCTTTGTGAATTGTAGATTAATGGTAAGTGTAAGGTGTTTGAAACTACTTTTCAATCATTTTACTCCTTATATCCACCACGCCCATTTCCACTGTAGCTGGCTTGTCAACCCGCTTATTTCGGTAAGCATATACGACGCCTAGTGCAGTTTGGACATGTAACAGGTTGTTATATGAAATACACATTACACTCATGGAAATCTCACAGGTGAAATTCAAGCTTTCGATGACGTACTATGTCACCTTCATCAAGACTAAAATAAACGTATTTCACGTTAATACCAGTTTTTTTTCCGAAAAACGTCTATTTTAAATCATAATACTTGTGAAAGCCTAAATACACCTACACTCCAGTCAATCCTTGGATACACGGATTATTTATTTGGTAAACATACAGGGTGGTCAAATAGTGCGACAAAGGTCAATATCTACTGTACCATTAAAGATAGCGAAAAAAAATTTTCAGGAGTTATTAAGGGTTAAGAGATTCATCTTCAAAAATTATTTTCGAGTATACAGAGTACTCAAAAAAGCGGCGCGATAAAAATTAAATGGGAGACCCTGTATATTTTTAAATATTTTAATTCACCCTAAAATTCTGTATTTAGCACCGAAATTTACACAGCATATTTTCGCAACGCTGCCAATTACATTGAAAAATTCCTTAAATTAGTGAAAAACCTTGGATCGATGAAATTTGTAATGTTTTTGAACCTATAATAACTGGAAACAAAACGGAAACGGAAAGAGAATAATGACAGAAGTCCCCTCAGATAACACAGATTAATGTTTTTCTACAGGGTGTTATATATAGTCATGCCAACATTGCGAACTTTAAACCTAATTTTCGAATGTTTTTTTAATGGAACATCATGTATTTTATTACTTGGGTTTGTAGGGAATTTAATCCTCTTTAACTTTTGTAAAGGTCTTCCTATGCCCATTTTACTAACTAACAAGAATAACTGAAACAGCAGTTTATAACGTTAGTGTTCCTGTTCATCGAAAAAACAACTCGTATAGCAATGTTATTAAGTTTACCGTACGTCATAAAAAATGAGAAACTCACGATCATTACTATTATCTTACGCAAAATATATTATTTAGTTTATGATTATAAAAATTATTATAATGGCTACATTAAAAGGTACCTAAGCTTAACATAACTACATATTTTAACCCACACACTATCATGACATTTGATTATAATGACGCGCTTAACTTTAATGGGTCATTTAGTGTGGACGGTTTAGATCATTGAACTGTCTAAACATGAACAAAAAAATTAGTTACATCTTCAAAGTCTATTGAAAACTACGTTTAATTTCCTCTTTCCCTTCTCAAGTATTGGAATGAATAAGTAATTTGAGTGGTTGTAGTGAGTGCTTAGAATGAAGTAGTGCTTTTGTAATGAAGTATGCTTATGTTGTAGGAGCTACGGTGCAGCTTCAAGTTATTGCACTATTAAATATCGAAAACAATAAAAATGATTTTATAGGTATCTTTTATTAATTTATATTCTACATTGATATAAAAGTATTAGATTTTTGTTTTATCGTTATTCGTTTACAGTCTATATAGCGCAGTTGCTTTACAGATATCTAAGAAAATTTTAACTGGATCGATACAAAGTATTTCTTCAGTACCACACCTACATTATATTTATAATTAACACTGTTTTACTATAGTTTAATATTTTTATTAATAAAAAAGTAGTAGGGGTTATACGAACGTTATTGAATAAAAAATTTATAATATTTTGGCCAAAATAAGAAATTCTTTAGACAACCTAATTGCATGCTGATCATAATCCGAAATTACGGAAAGCTGACATAAAACATATGAATACGGTTAAGTTCCTTTACTTTACTCAACATACATATTCATCTACGGTAAACATTAATTTATGGCCAAATAATTTACCTAACTAACTTATTTACATCTCGAATTTCCCTTACATGCTTTAGAATTTCACTGGTTATAGAGCAATCAATAAGTACTGTATGGCCAAATGTTAACACAGCACTTGCATACATCAAATTCGAAGTCATCCACTCATTAACTAGAATTAAATTTTTCTTTTTCTTAAAGTAGAATCTGTTGGAACTTAACACAGTTAACAACTGCATTAATAACGAATTTATAAGTATTAAAACAGGTCTATGCGATACCTATCCGAGATTTCATAAACATACGGTTCACCTACAGGTAATCTTTATACCAACCCACAGTCTTAACAGCAGCAAGATCGGTATGATTTGATGAATAGTAGTACAATCTTATACGGTATTCTATAAATACACACTTACTATAAATACATTAATTGCGGAGGAATTGCGGAGGAATTGCAGAATAGTCAAATATAACAATGCGTTCGCTAGTTAAACAAATATAACATCTGATTGGCTCTGGAAAGGTGTTAAAAATTGAAGATGGTAAGTATCTAACAGTATGTCTAATACTTCTTTAATAAACGTCGACAGGTTTCTTGTTTAGGGAATCGCTAGACTTTCATTTGTTCACTTACAGATAGCTGTATTGCGTTAGTTGAAAATAAAGCGAATCTGTTATCAACTGTTACTTGATACACGGCGTTCATTATATAAATATAAACCATTTGCTTACCTAATCTCTTTTGTAAATATGGTGTGGTAAATACATACCTGCGTGGTTCACATGCTTATCGCATAAGCGAAAACAGTTTGCAAGCATTAAACGCACTGTAGGTTTAGAAAATGGGTATTTTAAGAGTATTTATTTTGGTGTACCGCAAGATCCAGTTTCAGGCTCCATACTATAATTTCTGATTATATTAAATTAAACGTAAGAAAACAATCATCAATCTTAATGTGTCTTAAATAAAAATACAAAATACTCAATTGTAAATACAATAAAAAATGTACGTACAGTGTCGATTAAAAAACAGTTAATAATTATATACCACGCTGAAGATGAATTGTTGAGGGAGTTAGTCAACATTAGTTTAACATGTCTTCATCTCACAAAAAAAATTTAGGTACACCGTGCAGTACAACCAAGTTGAATATATTCATAGTTAAACAAACACTACACGCAGGAATTTGGAACATTCCAAAAAGGTAATAAAAGTAAAAAAGTATTAACTTGCGCATTTCTAACAGAACCCTTTGTATATTATTACATGTTTGGATTCCTCTTTCAATTGTAGCATAACTTTTACCATGTAGTCCGTATTTTATAGTTTTCAAATTATACAAGTTAATCTTTCAAAAACTGACAGTTTCGGGTATTCCTTTATAATAAAATTTCTCAGAGAAGAATAAAAGATACAGTTTCTAAGTTTTTACTATCTGCGGGCAAAGAATTGGTGATTATAACTAATAATAACTGTATGCAAATCATATAAAAGTTAAAAAAATAAAACTTACATGACTCACTAATTAAAATATTTATCTCTTCGATAATAAACGTGTATTTTTATTCATATTTTTTATTAATTTAAACGCTTCGATTGTAAGGGTTAGTTTTTTCGCTGCCAAGGTAACCCTTCCTTAGCATTAATTGGTAGCAGTGATGAGAAAACTCTCAAATTATAGACCGCATAATATAGAATGAATTAAACGAACAACATTTACAAACATTTAATATTCTGTGATAAAAACCAGAATATAGAATCTAACTATTCACTTAAAGCTATAAATACAAAATATTTTCTATTACATACTGAGACTGAAAATACAATTCTAATTGGTTAACCAAATGTAGAAATTAAATTATGTTAGAATTGCTGCTTATGATCTGATTGAGAGATCACTAAAAAAACCGTTCATTAGCATTAATTGGTAGCATTGATGAAAAAATTCTCTAATCGTTGACCGCATAAGATAGAATTATTTAAACGAACGAAATTTACAAACATTTCATATTCCGTAATAAAAGCCAAAATATAGAATCTAACTATTTACTTAAAACTATAAATGCAAAATATTTAATATTGCGAACTAAGACTGAAAATTCTAATTGGTCAACCAAATGTAGAAATTAGATTATGTTAGAAATGCTGCTTATGGTCTGCTAAAACTTAACATTAAATAGTTTTATGTACATCGAAAATGTTACTATTGCTTGTAATATGTTAAACTTATTGTTGAATTAGCGTAAAATAAATAAACCACATTAATCGCGTATTAAACACATTGATATTTAGTAACCGCGTTAAATAGTTCTGTATACATTAAAATTTGCATTTGTATAATAACATCTAAATGTAATAAATGTATCATTATAAAAGATGTCAAAGGTGAAGTGATGTAGATAACATACGGTACCTGATGAGCGCAGTAGCTTTAAAAATTTCGTTAAAAACATGCATAGCTTTACCCACCATGTTTGTTAGAGTCCTCAAGCGAAACAAAATAAATTTCAGAAGTGTCAATATCAATTAATTCAATTTTAAAACTAAGTACATTGTATAAAAGGTAATTAAAGCAAAGTGGTACTCAGATTAAGTTACTTGCATAATGTTCTATCAATGAATCAATACATTCTATATTAAGTACTGTAATTTATACTGAACGCTTGCATTTGTATGTATAGTTAAGTTTTTAACTGTATTAAAAATGTATTCAAATAAAATAAATCAAAATACCACTTACGTTGGAAAGACGATTGAGTTAAGTTCTATGTAATATTATTATTCCCAAAATCAAGTAAATTCTAAGACGAATTGAAGTCAAAATTGTCTTAATAATTATCACTAACGACCTTGTGACATACTTGTTTAAGACTTTTACATACATGGTGTCCCGAATTGTAGGGATCAAGCTTTACCAGGGGATAGAACTTGTCAAAATAAGAAGAATAATAAATAAATAATAAATCTGGGTCGGGAAATGTTTAATTTCCCGGATATATGGCACCAAAGGTTTAAAAAAATTATAACCTCATTCCTAAAGATAAAAATCAGAAAATTGACAGAAATATTTTTACTGTATGCTGTGTTCTCGTAAAACTTTTATGTCTCTTAGCAGTTTTTTATTTAATTTGGTTTTCGCCAACGTATTGCATTTTTTTCTAAGTTATGCTCATAAATTATTAAATAATTATTTATTTCATTAGCACAAACAATGTAAATTTTCGACCGTATTTTTTGTGCGAACAAAACATAAAACTTTTTCTACGGCCCATTTTACCTTTATATTTAGTCACTGATTGTTTGGATAACCCTACCATTAACAAACATTTCTACTTTATAGAAAATGAGTATTATTCTACTTTTTAGTGAAATAAAAAACGGGTAGCTTTGAATTAATATTTATTGGGTTTTACCCTTAACAAGGAAAGAGAGGGGACTGGTAACATGCATTTCAGACCTGCGTAAAAAATTGAGACCAAATATTAATCGGTCGCCATTGGCTTGGTGGCAAACAAACTTTAGAATCGTCCGCTTTCCGTGATCTGATAGATAGAGAAGACATATTTCTCTTTTCTATCAAAATTTGTGTGGCGAATGGTAACAGATTGGTAAAACATTTAAATAACATTACACTTACTTAAAACGGAAATAAAAAGCAAAATTATATTGAATATCAATACTTGCTTATGACTGAAAACGTTGTTTTCTATAGCTCGAGTATTTTTATACAACGTGGTCAATATCAAGTGTACTGTAGTGGTATGACAAAAATCCCTAGTTGTTAATATTGTTGTGTTTTGCAGTTGGCTGCTTTGGATTTTTAGTGTGGTTTTAGTCGTTTTAGTTTATGTCAGTTTATGTCATATTATACCTTCGTTTTTCACTTTTGTATTTTCTTGAGTTATTTACAAACTGTCTATATCAAGACAAATTATATATTCTGAATTTCAAATTTAATCGTCATGCCGTTTTCAATCGAACACAACACATTCATTGTTGTGGCTCATTTTCGTAGTGGCTTCCAAGATGGTAATGGACAATGGCATTATTCATTGCAATCATGCATCGATCAATTTACTGTTGAGTACCCAAATGAAAATATTAGTTACGAAACATTTAGTCAACATCGTAATCGATTGATAGCTCGATTCATGGAAACTGGTAGTGTTTTAAAACGCAAACGTAAAGCTTCGGCTACTGTGTTTAACAGAGGACACCTTAGCAGATATCCAAGCAAGGATGAATGCAAGCCCCAATAAATCTTTGCGAAAACTATCTGCACAAACACGTATGAAAAATTTTAACATATAAACATAATTTTACATAAATAATTTTTAGATGTATCCTATGGAAGTGTCCACACTGCAGTAAAGAAGAATTTACATTTGTACCCGTACAAGTTGTCGGTATTACAACAGTTGCGAGATAGAGATTTTCAGCTTAGAGTTAACTACTGTCCATGGTTCAACAATACGATGAACAATGATTTACTGGATGTATCTTTTTTTTCTGGTGAAGCTTCGTTTCATCTGTCCGGTTACATAAATAGCCAAAATTATCGTACGTGGTCTGCAGAAAATCCACATGTATTTCGAGAAACTACCTTACACCCTATCAAGGCCAGTGTCTGGATAGCAATGTCGCGACAACGAATATTTGGACCAGTATTTTAGATGGCACGATTACTGCGGCAAGATACAGGTAAATACTTTTAGAACCATTTATTAATAATTTGGATGATCGTAAATTACGAAACAGGTATTTCCAGCATGACTCCGCTACCCCACATACTGCACAGGCTACAATTAATTATTTACGAGACTTCTTTGAAGATAGAATCATTAGCGTAAATCGTTGGCCACTGAATTCACCAGACATGACACCGTCAAGACTTTTTTCTTTTTGGTTATTTCAAAAACAAAGTGTTCAGCAGAAGATTGCATACTCTTCAAGAATTGCGAGATGCTATAACTCATGAAGTTCATAATATTGGTGCCGAAATGTTACAAAATGTATTTGCGAATATGCAACGTAGGGTGAACTTATGTTTACAATTTAATGGCGGTCATTTTGAACATATGCTGTAAAGCAAAGTGTGATCACTAATGTGTACCTAAGGAGTTAAAAAAAATTTGTAAAAGATTGTCATTCCATAAACATGTACTGTAAATTTTATTTAATTATAATGAAATTATAACATTTAAATACTTAAGATTCATTATTTTGTAATGATGTAATCCAATCATTAAATAATATTTCATTTATTTTGTTGTATTTTATAGGGATGCAGCCTAATCAAATACAAAATAGTCATTATTTAAATTAAGATAATACTTTATAATATGTATAAGTTAATGACCTTCATACAGATTTGAAACTGATCGTAGTTTTTACTCGAACCATGCTCTAGAGTAGCTAGAGCAATACAACTTCGTACCAACCTATCAGTGGTACCAACTTAAATATTTTGATCACGTGGTATACACTTGAGATTGATGACTGTAGTTTTCCATTAGATAATGTCGAAATTTCACAAGAGTTCATCTGGGGCAATTTTTGTTATTTTTTGAGGTTGGCATCTCTGACATTTAACAAATGTCAACTTTGAAATTTTAAATAGGTTTCGAATTTGAATTTATTATAACATTCTTCAAAATGTGTGACCAAGAAGTGCTAGAGTCATTAACCCCACCAGAACTACGGGAAATAGCCGAAAATACAGTTAAAAATATGGTATCCTTAAAATCTAAGGCAAACTACGAAAAAGAGTATGTGAAATTCTCAAATTGGTGTACGGAAAAAAAAGTTACCATTGTAACAGAGAACGTTGTTATAGCATTTAAAAACAATGTTAGAATGAGTGGATAAAAAGGTCTTTAAAACACACGCGATCTTTCGAGCACGACGGCGTAGCCGGAGTGCTCAAAAAAAAGTAAATGTTTTAAAGACCAGTTATCCACGAATACTTCACTATTTTTTTTTAATGGTGCACCTTGAAATCATAAATACTAGTATTATTACTACAAAAAATGGAAATAAGAACTAATAATGTAAAATATGTAAATAAAAATGAATATATCTAACAATACTAACTGTACTTTCTATTTTCATTTACAAAATTAAAAGTGTTAATGTTTAAATAAAGGTTTTGAATTTGTTAGTAATATTTTATTTGACGTTACAAGGTGCTCCTGCCACATCAATAATCAAAAAATTGTCATTTAGACGTCGTTTCTTGAGTTGTTGATGTTGCCATGGTAATTTAGAAAAACGCGCGTTTTTGAAAGTTCGACTTAAACACGCTAAGGCGTGCTTTAAATAGGTAAAATGGGCCACCAATAAAAAAAATTATTTATACATTATGTTTTTTTTCCGCTAAATATATACAATACACGGTTCGCAATTATAATTCTTTCTATCTTCGGGCATCCCCCTTGACGACACTGCAGAAATTCAAAATAATGATGTAACTTTCACTTTATTAATAGATGGCAATTGTTCATGATTAAAAACTGCCCAACTCAATTTTAAATTAGTCTTTCGAGGCCCTCGGATGTACTAATCTCATTGACACCAGATATTGACATCGTGCCGAACAGTAAACATGGGACGGCACTACTCTTGGCCTTGATAACATCACTATTTTTGAACTATAACATAAATTTTGACCTACGGCAGAGTACAGTCTGTATTTCAATAATGGGCCGTTTGCATATTTTCTTGGGCAAAAAATCAGGTGTGGAACGGCAAACGACCTTTCAACCTACAAAGGGGAAATGAAAAGAAATGGCAGGTGGAATGACAAACGGACAAAGGGACACACCGACGAACGGACAAGCGGAGAAGTGGACGGACGGTCGGACGAACAAACAGAGACAGACAGACCGATCGCCGATCTCAGCGAAAGTTTGTCAAACGTAGTAAAATGAGTTAATAAGTCGATTTAGCGGTAGTGAAAAAATGTCGATTGCATAATCTTCTATACCTACATATGTTTATGCAGGTTGGAAGGTACAAATAATAAGTAAAAATGATTTACATTGTTTTTTAACACTTTTATTCAACTCAGTTTGTCTCTCCGGTTCAAATCTTGTAATTGAAATTTCAACAACGTCCTGATCGTCGATTGAGCTGAAATTTGGCATACATGCCTTCTTGATGACAATATACGAATATGTGTTTTTTGTTTTGACTTTTTCGTCCAAATTTGGCCAAATATAGTCGAAATTTTTGTTTATAAAGCTAGGGCCTTGAAATTTTTGACTTAAGCTTTTCGCATAACACCATGCACAAAAATATGCGACAAGTTGAGTTTCAAGCTCAGGTTGAGTTGCGTCCAAATTTGGCCAAATATGGTCAAAAGTTTTGGTTATAAAGCTACGGCCTTGAAATTCAGGACTTAAGCTTTTAGCTTTTTTAGACCATGCACAAAAATGTACAAGTTGAGTTCAAGATCAGGGGGGCTGCGCCCGGGGGAGGGGGCTCAAAGTATTGTATTCTGTCAAAAAAAATCAACTATTTTCCGATCTCCGGTTGAGCTGAATTTCGGCATACATGTGTATATTGGCAAAGTAAGTTCGAAATTTTTGTTTATAAAACTAGGGTCTTGAAAAACTTCACCCAAGCGACTAAAAAGTAGAAAATAAAAATAAGTAAAAAAAACATTTTTAAAAAACGGTTTTATTTTCAAATGTACTAAAAAGAACAAAATAATTTTTTTATCTACCCAGTAACATCAAACATTTTTGTGACTAAAAATAAAAGAGTGTGGCATACATGATATTTTATACTTATAACAAAGTCTATCAATACCTACATAAAAAAAAACAAAAAACAATGAAGTGCAAGGCACTACAAAGAGCGCCCCACACTTTTATTTTTAGTCACAAATAATGGGCAGATAAAAAAATTATTTTATTCTTCTTAGTACATTTGGAAATAAAAGCGTTAAAAATTTTTTTTACTTATTCTTATTTTATTTTATTTCGTGAAATGATTCATTTTCGCTTTTTAATATTCCTTACATTCTTGTGCTGCAATCACGTAATGGAATTTTAATTATATCTAACATCATATTCTGCTGAATCAACAGTTACTAATAATTACTGAAATTGCTGGAATATCCAAACGCATTGCAATCGCTTTGAATTAAACTTATGAAAGTTTTAATGCTTACCGTCTATCTAATAATTACTGTTTGCAAATATCATTACAGAGCGAAACTATTATGATGAGAAATAGTTTCCGTCGGTAAACAATTTCAAAGTATCTAGGTGTAGTATAATTAAAATAGTTGACGTTTAAGTTTTGTTTTATAATACATAAAGGGCATGTCCCTTTTATAAAGAGTGTACGCTTGGGAAATTTCATTAAACCTTTTTGTGCATGTCGGGATCGTATCCTTTTGCCAATTAAGCATGATCGACATCATCGCGGTGAACGTAAATTCTCTCAGAAAGTCTGGATGTGGAGAAACATTTAGGTTAAAGGCACTTTGATGTAAATTAAGATCGAGAAGTAGAAATTTACATTTCACGTGTATCATATTTTTTATAAATGTGGGAGAAATAAAAAATGTGTGACAAATGATCATTCGTAACGCAAATCTATTTTTAAAGTAACTATTGAAAAACTACCAACATTGTATAATTATTTAAACGACGTGGAACAGTATGTAAGGTGAATTCTAACACATAATTGCAATTTCTTATCAGTAAATAAGATTTTGTAAGCTTAATAATAAAATTTGGTTTAATAGTATATTATACATCAAGGGATAGAAATGCATGATTTTTCCGCGCTGCAATTTGTACCCCGAAGAGCAAAGCCCAAGGGGTACAAGCTCCAGAGGTGTATACAAGGTGTATTGATATCTAGTTAGTCTTGGTAGTTTTAAGTCGACGAAACAAGTTCTCGTTACGATATTAACAAGCAACAACTTAGTAGAAACGTTATTGTAAAGTTTGGCAACACGTCAACGCAATGCTGTGTAATAAAATTTGTAAATAAGTGATGTTATGTGAAAGTCGTTAGAATTGAATTTCGGTTAATCATTAAGTACCTGTTTCGAAAAAGGTTAAAGGGTAAAGAAATTTACAAAAATAAACACTTGGCGATGTGTGTTCGTACGCAATCGCAAAAAAAAATAATTACATCCTTCAAGCGAGGTAAATCTCCAGTAGAACAGGACGAGCGACCTATAAGACCGATTTCTGAGTCTACCCCAAAAAATGTCGATACAGTTGACAACTTAATACTATCAGAACGTCGAATTGGTAGAAAAAATATATCTAACACATTAACAATTTCATACGAACGTGTAAATCATATAATTTAATTCCCAATGTTCCCAAATGTTTGAATGCCTCCAATCTGCACCCATTTTGAGAAAGGTGCTGATTTAGTCAATCGTATGATTACCATGGATCAAATCTGACTACACTTCGATGACCGGCAGACCAAACAACAGTCGATTGAATGGAGACACCTTGGTACTACCAGGCCTAAGAAGTGTCGAGTACAGCTGATTAAGTATGCTCATTTCAACACAGAGTTTCATATATTTAAATTTTAAATCAAAATTTTAAACGCAAAACAGTTTTTGTAAATATACTTATAAAAATTCACCATTACATTAGATTACAAAATTATGTAAACGCAACATCCGTACATCAGGCTATTGATAACTAACTAGTTGCTTAAAATGTAGATAGAAGGGGGGATGAACTTTATTGCCAAAACGCTAAAGTGTCTAGCAACGTCAGAGATGTAAACTATTGACATATCGGAAGAACAAACAATAGATATACTTAATAAAATACTTGTCTTTTTTGGGTTTTTTAAATGGTATATTTTTATATTATACAATCTAAACGTTTCCATAACACTTACAGTTATCTTCGTCAGTAGTAATATCTATTGAAATTGTTAAAGAAACAGTTCTGTGAAAGTTGAAAAATTAAAACATAAACATCAGCCTGCTATCGATATAACAGTTTGAGAAACGTATAAACCCAACTATAGAATTACATTTTAGTAACGAATAACTAAATCACTAAAAATTAAATATTGTTAAACTGTCTTAAAGATGACAAATCAGAACACCCTCTAAACGGTCGAAGGCTAACAATGAAAAATGTCAGCCAAAAAAGATAAGTATTTTATTATGTGTAATAATGGTGAAAGTTTACATTTTCATAATAAGTATATTTAAAGTCGAAATGTGTGAGAATGAATAAGCAGAGTGATATGCTGTCAATACCTATTTCAAGAACTTTGATATAAAGTCGATATAAAAATTCACATACAAAACAAAATTAGATTTAATTCACTTATATCAAACATATAAATAGCTTAAACTGTGTTTCTAGACGTTTTGAGGGTCCCTGAATGCAAAAAGTAGTTTTCGCTATGATGTACGTGTGTGGGTGTGCATATGCGTACGAGCGCGTGTGTGACCATTTTATAGAAGAAACTATAAAAGTTAGAAACTTGATGATTGACATTCATTGTTTTGCTCAAAATTTATATATGATTATACCAAGGCCTACCTACAAACTACTATAGGAAAATTCACATAATGATAATTGCCATTTTTGTTAAGTTACAGTTTTTGATGCATTAAAATCAGCTGTAACAATTTTGATCTTTGGTATGGAATGTCTAGTAGAATCCTTTGTAACACCGCATAAACCATTTAGTTGAAGTAGCTTATTTAAGGGTAGCTCTCTGGGGCGTGGGTAAGGAATGTCTATTAGTCTTAGCCCTTTTTAAAAATCGTATAAGAAATTCTTGTTTGCAGTTTCGCACTCTACACATATTTATAACTAAGTGAATAAAAATTATAACTTGTAACATTGATGTTTGATTTTTGAATGATGGTAAAGGTATAGGCAATTATTACAATATTGTCGATAATATAATACCGGTGTGAAGATAGCGGACAATTTGTAGCACACAAAATTCCGATCACACACGAGCGTCGACCTTGAGCCATCCTAAATATCTTTATACATACCATCATCTCACTGATACATTGCATTACAATAAAAATATTCTTCATCTAATTAATTTTAAAATAAAAGCGTTTGGTAATAATAACTATGACTGTAAAAAGGATATACAAAGAAACAAATACTCCATTTCCTTCCAAATAGCATGCACGGGTTCGAAACGCGTTTTCAACCTGTGATGACCCTATACAAATATTTTAAAAGTACATTAAAATGCATATAAAAAAATCAATACTCAATTTGCTTGTAAAGGTGATGAAAAGGTAGAAATGCATTTCAAGCGTGTTACGATTCCATACCAAAATTGAACTTTAACTTCTTCTCGGATCAAGGACGCGAAAGATCAAATCTTACCTTCTATATTCTGAAAGTACATTAAAAAACACATCTAAAAATAAGTACCTAATTTCCTTCCAAAGGGGATGAAAGGGTTAGAAACGCAGTTCAAGCGTGTTACGATTCCATACCAAAATTGAACTTTAACTTTTTTTCGGATCAAGGACACGAAAGATCAAATTTTACCTGGTATATTCTGATAGTACATTAAAAAAACATCTAAAAATAAGTACCCAATTTCCTTGCAAAGGGGATAAAAGGGTTAGAAGCGCATTTCACGCGTGTTACGATTCTATCCCAAAATTGAACTTTAACTTTTTTTCGGATGAAGGATGCGAAAGATCAAATTTTACCTGGTATATTCTGATAGTACATTAAAAAAACATCTAAAAATAAGTACCCAATTTCCTTGCAAAGGGGATGAAAGGGTTAGAAGCACATTTCAAGCGTGTTACGATTCTATCCCAAAATTGAACTTTAACTTTTTTTCGGATCAAGGACGCGAAAGATCAAATTTTACCTGGTATATTCTGAAAGTACATTAAAACACACATCTAAAAATAAGTACCCAATTTCCTTGCAAAGAGGATGAAAGGGATAGAAGCGCATTTCAAGCGTTTTACAATTCTATCCCAAAATTGAACTTTAACTTTTTTTCGGATGAAGGATGCGAAAGATCAAATTTTACCTGGTATATTCTGAAAGTACATTAAAAAACACATCTAAAAATAAGTACCCAATGTCTTTGCAAAGGGGATGAAAGGGTTAGAAGCGCATTTCAAGCGTCTTACGATTCTATCCCAAAATTGAACTTTAACTTTTTTTCGGATCAAGGACGCGAAAGATCAAATTTGACCTAGTATATTCTGAAAGTACATTAAAAAACACATCTAAAAATAAGTACCCAATTTCCTTGCGAATGGGATGAAAGGGTTAGAAACGCATTTCAACCGCGTTACGATTGTGTACTTATTTTTAGATGTGTTTTTTAATGCACTTTCAGTATATACTAGGTAAAATTTGATCTCTCGCGGCCTTGATCCGAAAAAAAATTAAAATTCAATTTTAGGATAGAATCGTAACACGATTGAAATGCGTTTCTAACCCTTTCATCCCCTTTGCAAGGAAATTGGGTACATATTTTTAGATGTGTTTTTTAATCTACTTTTAGAATATACTAGGTAAAATACGATCTTTGGCGTCCTTGATCCGAAAAAAGTTCAATTTTGGTATGGAATCGTAACACGCTTGAAATGCATTTCTACCTTTTCATCATCTTTGCAAGCAAATTGAGTATTTATTTTTTATATGCCTTTTAATGTACTTTTAAAATACTTGTATAGGGTCATCACACGTTGCAAACGAGTTTCGAACCCGTGCATGCTATTTGGAAGGAAATGGAGTATTTGTTTCTTTGTATATCCTTTTTACAGTCATAGTTATTATTACCAAACGCTTTTATTTTAAAATTAATTAGATGAAAAATATTTTTATTGCAATGCAATGTATCAGTGAGATGATGGCATGTATAAAGATATTTAGGATGGCTGAAGGTCGACGCTCGTGTGTGATGGGAATTTTGTGTGCTACAAATTGTCCACTATCTTCACACCGGTGTCGATAATTGCTTCATTGACCTAATTGTGATTATATTTAATTAAGTAAAGAGATTTCGTCAAAAAACACATTGAATGAAGATACAGGATATAAGAAACCATTTGTCTAGCCAGTTGCTTCCTATTAATTTCATAGAGTTAAAATAGCATTTTAGTGAATATACATTTAATCAAACTGATTGTTTGCTGGTAGAGTATGGTATCACAGCAGATACGTTACTTTATTAGTAGCTATCAGCTAAATATAAAGCTAAACAATTGTTCTATTGAATTAGGATATTTTTATTTTGTTAACGTATGCGAGGGTTCAATATAATGTAACACAAAATAAATAAAAATAGCGTAAACAATTACCAACGACGCAAATCGGTACGTTTACATTATATTGTAAATAAAAGGAAGTACTAATTTGAACCGGATTCTCTTCAGTTACTACATAATTGTAAATATAAATCAAATATCACGGATGATTGTCATAGCGAAACAAATTAAAATTATTAGTGGCCAGTGTTGGATTGAAGCAAACAAAAATTTGTACACAGCGGGATCATAAAACAACAAACGGTAGTATTGATTTATGTAACCTAACTGTATCTCGTCTAAGAATCACCAAATACCTTATGTTTAATTCCAAAGTTTCATCTCCAAAGGTTTCAGCAAAAATAAATTTCTGTTTTCTGGGATCTCGACCTTTAGTTATTTATTCTTTATCAAAAACGTTTTTTTTTATAAGAAAATAAATGTACTATTTATGAATTACCAACAGGATAAGAAAAATAACTAACATACATTATCGATTAGAATAAATATACGTCAGAAACAGAGCAAGCAGAACCTCTATTACGGATGAACGAGTATCTATACCATGCAATCAAGGCTAACAATAGATTATAGGCTTGAAAGCATCTTTTGGTTTTTCTTTTGTGGACCTGACACAATTACATGTTATACAAAGAAAAAAGTTCTGCATACAACGAATTGCTTCAATGCACAATTTTCGATATGTTAAGAGAACACTAAAATTACTATCTCATTATGACTAAATAAAAGTTCTTGTATTGTTGTATTTACTGATATTCTTTGGAAAAGGAATATTAATTAAGGTAAAACATAATTACAACACATACAAAGAAAGACGAGAGAGAGAGAGTGAATGTGTGTTATATTTGAGCGCAGCAAAGCGCGCCGGTACTGTTAGTTATATTTATATATATTATATATATATATATATATATATATATATATATATATATATATATATATATATATATATATATATATATAGACACACACACACACACACACACACACACACACACACACACAGGGTGAGTCAATAATCACTCCCCAGCTCTCGGATATGTGTTCTACAATTACAAATAAGAGAGAAATGAAGAATACTAAAATCCCGAAAGCGAAGCCGTTTTCGCGTAAAATTGGAATGAAGAGTAACCGAAACGAAAACAGAATAGTACTATTTCCGTAATAAACGCTCAAAAACTTATCATTTTCTTTTTTATTTAAATAACTTGTTTGGGTACTTTGGTGCCAGACAAAAAAATGTAGTAGCCATGGATGTACTTCTTTGACGTTTTTATGTTTATTTGACTTGTACCATTTAGTGAATATTGGAAGCTTCAAAAGTACTTTTAAATTGAAGATGCCAGAGTATACTAACCGAGAATACGTCGATATGATAAAAGCTTTAGGCGATTGCAGTGATAACGCCCGTGCTGCCGAGCGTTTGTACAAAGAACGATTTCCGAAACAACGTTATCCAGATCACAAAACAATCCAAAATGTAGAAACACATGTTGTGGAGACAGGATGTATCGCTCCAAAACGTTCTTTGCATGCGGGCCGACCTAGAAAACTTACATGGTAACAGGAGGAACAGTTATTGCAGGATATTGAGAATAATCCTACTACCAGTGCACGTTGGTTGTCAAGAAACAGACGCCACACTCAATCCTCTGTTCATAGATGTCTTCGAAGACACAACTTGTATCCATACTATCTACAGCCTATTCAAATGTTACATCCAGGAGAACTCAGTTTGCATAAACAAAATGTGCATTTTACTTGAAAATATGAAAAGTTAGCCATAGGAATATGTAATACTATTCGATAGACAATTACATTTTACAACTGCTGTTGCCATAAAATACAGGTTGTCCCATTTAAATTAAATAAGTCACTATCGTTTAAAGATTGTTATTATTGACCCTTAATTTTAAGACACCTTGTATAAGTTAGTAAATGTTTCACACGAGCGACATAAAACTTGATCAATTAATAAACTCCAGTCTTAATTTTGCTGAAAATAAAAAAATACAAGTTGAGAAATTAAATACTAAATTTGTTACTACATTTTTACAAAATATTAAATATTTCAAGAACCATAAGGATTAGATAGGGCAAGCCTTAATAAAACTTGTATTTTCATCATAGAAACTCAAAATAAAATAATATACAGAGTATTCCATTTAAAAAATAGCAACTTTTATACTTTTCGTATTTTTAGCACACCCTGTATAACATGAAAATAATTTTGAAATGTAGCGCCAATAGGTCCCTATCCATTCATAAAATAAAACTGTTTCTTAAAATCGAATACTGTAGTGTATATATATATATATATATATATATATATATATATATATATATATATATATATATATATATACACACACACACGCACGCACGCACGCACGCTTCGAGTTACTCGAACTGAACTAACTTCCAGTGGTGTGTGCTGCTCCTTATGTACCCTATTGTTTTCACCCACTGCTTGCCCGGCTTTCACTGCTTTTACTACTTTCACTGCTTTCACCGCTTTCGCTGCTTTCACTGCTTTCGCTGCTTTCACTGCTTTCACTGCGTTCATTGCTTTCACTGCTTTCACTACCTTCACTGATTTCACTGTTTGCTTCCCTGTTTTCACTTCTTCTTTTGTTGATTCTGTTTTAGGTGTTGTCCTTAGGATTTCTTAAGATCGAATGAATTATTTTTAAGAATACGGTTAATCTGGTCCGTTGTCTCTTTGATGTATGGTAGGTATGTCATGGCAGCTGCAGGATCAGCTGGTGCTTTGTCTTCTCTACTTGAAGGCCTCAAAGTCTTGTACGTCGTGGTGATGGAATCCATTTCTAATGAAAGCCTCTATTATTTTGTCATCTCTTCTTTGATGTTGTCGGCGCCTGCTAATTTCTGGGAATGATTGATCAGCGTCTTGATGACAGATTTGAGTTGACTTGGATGATGATGAGATTTGGCGTTGATGTATGCAGAACACAAAAACGCGGTTAATAAAGTTCAAGCGACATCATCCTTGGCCCAACACGTAACCACAACAGGACACAAAGTTAAATTTGAGGACGCCAAAACTTTGGCAAGCATCGAGCACTTTACAGCTAGAATTATCAAAGAAGCCATAGAGATTGAGAAACACCCACATAATCTCAACGCAAGAGACGATGTTCTGAGACTACCATCATTATGGAAAACATCATTAATCCCTAGACAACTGGGCGTGCGTGCGTGTGTGTTTGTGTTTGTGTGTGTGGGTGTGTGCGTGGGTGCGTGTATCTGCGTCTGTACCTTTGTGTGTGTCTATGCGACTAAGTGTGTGTGTGTGTCCGTGTGTGTATGTATGTGTGCATGTGTGTGTGTATGTGTACATGTGTGCATGTGTGTGTGTGTGTGTGTGTATACGTGTGTATGCCTGCGTGTATGTGTGCGTGCGCGTGTGCGTGTGGTGGGGTTGGTGGTTGCGTGCGTGTGTGAGCGTGTATATCTGTGCATGTCTGTGCCAATGCTTGTGTGTCTGTGTGCCTGTGTGCCTGTGTGTGCGTGTGAGCGTATGGGTGTGTCTCTATCTGTTTATGTTTTTGTCGGTGTCTGCGTCTTCGTCTTTGTCTCAGTCTGTCTCAGTCTCAGTCTGTGTCCCTGTCTCTGTCTCGGGCTCAGTCCCAGTCGCACTCTCTGTCCCGGTCTCCGTCTCTGTCTATCTCTGTCTCAGACTCATCCTCTGTCCCGGTCTTCGCTTCCGCATCGGTCTCCGTCTGTCGCTGTATGTCTTTGTTTATGTCTATATACATGTCTATGTCTATGTCTATGTATGTGGCTGTGTCTGTGTCTATGTCTATGTCTATGTCTATGTCTATGTCTATGTCTATGTCTATGTCTATGTATATGTCTATGTGTACGTGTACGTGTACGTGTATGTGTATGTGTATGTGTATATATATGTGTATGTGTATGAGTATGTGTATGTGTGTGTCTGGGTCTGTGTCTATATGTATGTCCATGTCTATGCCGGTGTATGTGTCTGTGTCTGCGTCTGCGTCTGCATCTGTGTCTGTGTGTATGTGTATGTCTATGTCGATGTCGATGTTTAGGTCTATGTCTATGTCTATGTCTATGTATATGTCTATGTCTATGTCTATGTGTATGTCTATGTCTACGTCTATGTCTATGTCTATGTCGATGTCTAAGTCTATGTCTATGTCTATGTCTACGTCTACGTCTACGTCTACGTCTACGTCTACGTCTACGTCTACGTCTACGTCTACGTCTACGTCTACGTCTACGTCTACGTCTACGTCTACGTCTATGTCTGTCTATGTCTATGTCTATGTCTGTCTATGTCTATGTCTATGTCTATGTCTATGTCTATGTCTATGTCTGTCTGTCTATGTCCCTGTCTCTGTCTTTGTCTTTGCGTGTGCGGTTGCGTGTGCGTGTGTCTGTGTGCGTGCATGTGCGTATGGGCGCCCGCGCGTCTGTATGTATGTTAGTATCAACGATATCTCCAAAGCGCATTTAAGCTTGCTTTCATTTCTCCTGAAGATTTTGAGAGAAATCCAGCGGCGGAGAATGGTTTGTTAGGAACAGTTTTTGGTTTTTCTTAAATATTTCTGAAACAGCTACTTATTCCAAATTTTAAGTTTTTATCGTGTTTGTGATATCAGTGATCATTGAAAATGTTATGTTATACTAATTTATGTTGCTACTTAATAATGCTGTTGACAGATTTTTAATAACTATGTTGAAAATTGATTTTCACAGGAGTGTAACCTTAGCAGTAATTCTCATTATTAGTAATATAAACGCAATAATTACATTTCTAGTAAATTATAACTAATTTAGAAGTTATTTCCAATTAAGTAGTGCCTTTTGTTTTTGTTAAAAGCGTTGATAAATGTCCTTTTACGTCAAAATTAAAAGCACCAGCGCAGTTGAGTACGTTGCACCGGGTGGATCAATAAACCGATCCTCCGGCTATATCTCAAGAACTGTTTATCTTATAGCTTTTGGAAAAACATTTCCTTAGTATAAACAGCCAAGGTAAATCGATGGAAATAACTTTCAAGTTTTTAGCTTTGCCGCTAGAGGGCATAATCTTTATAGAAAAATATGTCCGATCATAGTAGGTATTAAATAAGTAAATTAGAATGATGCATAATTTCTGCACAAATTGTTAAATACTTTTTTCTCTATTTTTTCAAATAAAGGGTGGGGGAGAGTGGGAATGCTTGTATGAATAAATGCCTAAAACTTTGGTTTGGATCAACCGAATTATTCTCATTCGAAAGGGCGTAGATGAACCAATTACATCAACTATAAAACAATTGCATTTAGTTTTAATTGTCGTAGATAAAGGGCACTTTCGAATAAAAAAAAATTAAAATTTGTCTATGTTAAAATTTTTAAATCGAAATACCTAAGTATTGTAAATTACAACGGAAACTGATTAAATTCGTAACAAAATGGCGTAAACCGCATGTCGATATCTTTTGTCTAACTCGAGATATAAGTAAAAAAGCGTAAACATACGTAACTAGTATTGGCTCACTCTGTATTATAATTTAAAATAACAAAATATGTCAGTATTTTCAGAATTTGTTAAACTAAGAAGGCTACGAAATAAAGTTGACAGGGACGTCAAATAGTTTATTTCTTGACACTATGGTTAGCATATAACTCGAATATAACTCTTCTTAATTAGATATTAATATTACTAATATCAGTAAATAATCAGCATTAATTCATAATCAGTAGTATACCAAATGCCGAACTGTATAATATGATTGGGGTTTATTTCGAATGCCAACAAAATGCCGCCATTGCCTAACGTATATACCATAAGATATGCTGACAGGAAGCATTATAGCAAATAAGTATTTAAAAGAAAGGCAAGAAGATTAAGAGAAACTGGTACCTTTCATCGACCTTGTTATAAACGACTTGGTAGAGATCTAATATTTCAGCATGATGGGTGTCCTGCGCACTTTTCCAGGCGAGTGAGAGGTTATTTGAATTTAAGGTATCCATATACATGGATTGGAAGGGGAAATATATTTCCATTGCCAGCTAGATCTCCAAACTTGACATGTCTAGACTTTTATCTATGGGGATGATTGAAGGAATTAGTCTTTCAAACTCGACCAACCACGCGACATGAAACAACGCATCAGAAACGCAACAAATAGTATGTCTATAGCTGAGATTGAAGCAGCTGTTATGTCTACCCGCGATAGATCACGTCTTTGTGTGGACAATGATGGAAAACATTTGAACATTTAATTGGACATTAAGTTTTAATGTATGTGATCTTCTTTTCGGATATTTTGTTATTTTAAGTTATAATACACAGTGAGACAATATTAGTTACGTATGTCTACGCGTTGATTGTGTCATAAACCTATAGCTTCATTCATTGTTTCATTTTTGTTTTTCTGTGAATTATGAGATTGTTTTTATTTATTTTATATTGTGACAAATTCAACAAAAATAAAAAATGTTTACAATTTTCAACTTTATCACTAAATAATAAAATACAGGGTGTGCCATTTAAAAAAATGAGAAAAATAACATTGAGCAAAATGGACCACCCTATACATGCAAAGAAAAGAGTCTGCAATCTGGATGTAGAAGTTAAAACTAGACAGATTGGAAAAACAAATCCCAAAATTTCACTCCGATATCTTTCAAGGTGGCGGAACAGGAGCCTACTTAATTGACTAATTTTTTTACATAGAAATGTCAATAACTTAGGAACCGTTAGTCGTAGCATTTAACAGAGAATTCAAATATATAAAAATATATAGGGCGTTCTTTTAAATACAGGTTTTGTGTAGTACTCGAAAATGGGACACCCTGTATATACAAAAATATTTTTACAAGATGCTCCTTGTTGTTGACTACAATAATCTGTTACAAGATTTTTTATTAAATCAGCAGTATAGGCGTAATATTCCACCCCCAAATCGTTGGGACACCCTATACATGTATACATAAAAAGATGTTGTTAACGGCTGTAAACATTTAAGGTAATTCTGGTATAACAGGGATGCTGCATCCCTTTTATGTTCCAAAATCACTTTTTAATCAGTCGATAGCAAATATTCGAAAAATAAATTTTTTAAATTGTTAAATATATCCTTCCTCCCGATAATGGTACATGTTGTATTAAATAAATGACAATTATATAAAATAAATTGTGGAATTATATTGTATTTAAAACATTAATGCTATTCAATTTAATTGCGCCTTAGAGGAAATTAGTATTTACAACACAGTCATCTTTGGTCGGTGTTATGGGTACCAACGCTTATTTTACTGTCTGTCAAGCGTTTGCACTTCAGTAGTGTTCTTTTAACACAAGCATTCCTGAATTATTAATTTTACTTGAAAATTGTTTGAATTTAATTATTATTTACGCTGCATGCAATCGAATTTCACAATGAACAATTCACACTTTCATTGAGCGATATATATCCCAACCGACCAATATCTGCACGGAAAAATTCAACAATTGTAAAAATATTTGTATTTTTATCAATAGCACAGAAAAAACAAACTGAAACTAGTAGTAAATGATGAAAACAATCAAGTAAATGCTTTAGCATGTCCAAATGCTTCAATTTAGGATGCCGTGAGAGATCGACCTTCGTTATACAAAGAATATTGAAGAAGTATCAGGTTAGACCTTTTAAAATCAATTTAGTTCAAACACGAAGAGTTTGCAGAAAGAGTGAATTTTTGCGAGACAATATTGATAAAAATGAAGGAGAACGAAAAATGTATTCAGAACCTCATTTGGATAGATGAATCGAAGTTTAACTTAAATCGGATGTACAACCGGCATTATATCCATTATTGGAAAGATCGAAATAAACATGTGGTTAGAGAAAACCGTTTTCAGCACTTCTGGAGTTTCAATGTTTTTTGTGCCGTACAAACTAATTAAATTTTAGATGTGCATATTTATGATAGCAACTTATCACGTAGGTTATACCTATGGGTAATTGTTTTCTAATTTATGGTACATACCCCTACCCTCTGTCGAAATTGTAGACCGCCAGTTGGATAGAAGATGGATAGTTTGCCAACAGGGCTCACTGCTTATAGCCAGCAAAGCAAGTAGAGTCCCTGTATATGACTGTATGGAACTGCAAGGTCCTCTGATTCAACGGCTATGGATCATTACGTTGGGTGCAGAATACAAAATCTTGTTTATTCTACGTCTCTAACAGCTAACGAAAATTGAAGGAGCGAGTAAGAAATGCGTCCCGGTCATTATCAAGAGAAAAAATTAGAAGTACTACGCAGGATTTATTTTAGCGTAGGATGAACAAATCTCTGGACGCTCATGGTCACCACGGAACACATTGTAGTGTAGTTATTTGTAATTAAAAAATGGTTTATTTGAGTTCTTAGCATGCAATTAGCTAGAACAATAATTTTTCTTCAATTATTATTACACAGGTATTATTAATTATGTCTAATTTAATTGTTTTCATTATAACTAATTATTTTTATTGTTTTTGGTGTTATTTCAAAAAGTAAAAAAACACTTACCTTCTAATTAAAATTACACACTCAACAGCTTACTTATAGGTTATTTAGGACACCGTTGTTTTTGTTTATTTTAACCTATCTTTTACTGTCATTTGCATGGGGAACTTAGTAACACTTCAAAGGCAGCTTTGCTATAAACATTAATAATCTAAACGACCAAATTGAATCTTTTTGGGGCAAAATGTGCTAGAATCACATGTTTTGTTGAATATCTGGAAAATCACGTGTCACGCAGATGGTTTATTTAAAACTTTTTTGGTATTTTTAATGATAAATCGATAGAGTAATAAAAAATAGGGGTTCGGATTTGAAAAAAACAATTTTTGCCTTCCAACCTATATGTACAAATTGAAAATACCTACTTAGCTTTTTAGGATTTTCATTGGTGAATTTTTGTACTAATGTGTCACACAAATCTAAACGTTTCGACAGCACTTACAGTTAGTAGTAACAAATCTTTCAGAACTGTTAAAGAACTTGAAACAAATTTATGAAATTTGGAAAAGGGAAAATGTTTGAAGATCATCTGCTCTTTTCTAGTTGATGAAGGGATTTTTTACATTTTATAAGAGGTTTGGATTTTTTTTTGTTTGAGACTGTTCTTAGCTATGATTCAAGCAAATTTGTTTACTTTTTAGAGGTTTTAAAGTAGAATTTTTTGTGTCGAGGTTTTTTTAATTTTTGATTTAATGTTATTTAATACAGCTAGTTGAAATTAAAATTAAAATTAAAATTAAAATTAAAATTAAAATTAAAATTAAAATTAAAGTTAAAGTTAAAGTTAAAGTTAAAGTTAAAGTTAAAGTTAAAGTTAAAGTTAAAGTTAAAGTTAAAGTTAAAGTTAAAGTTAAAGTTAAAATTAAAATTAAAATTAAAATTAAAATTAAAATTAAAATTAAAATCAAAATCAAAATCAAAATCAAAATCAAAATCAAAATCAAAATCAAAATCAAAATCAAAATTAAAATTAAAAAATTAAAATTAAAATTAAAATTAAAATTAAAATTAAAATTAAAATTAAAATTAAAATTAAAATTAAAATTAAAATTAAAATTAAAATTAAAATTAAAATTAAAATTAAAATTAAAATTAAAATTAAAATTAAAAATTGTATGAAACGTACTATGTTGTGTTTTCACTGTAAAATAACACTTACGATTATTAACAGAACTATCTCTTGGTTAGATTTTTAATTGTGTCTATCATTGTGACTGCTTTTATCAATTTCAAATTAAAGTGTTTCAAAGTTTTACACTTACATCGTAGTTTGATTAAATTTTGTTAAATTTCCTCTTTGATTATGACATTTTTCATTGTGAGCCTTCGTCCGTTAGAGGGTGTTCTGATTTTTCATCTTCAAGGCATATTTCTGAAACAGCTGCATATTTCAAAGATATAAAAATACCTACATATGGATCTTAAACATTTCGATTAATTATATTCTATACAATTTTTTTGATATAACGCGTAATTTGACAGGAAAACATTTCTAAGGTGGAGTTTAAGTATTTGTTCAATTGTTTTAATACCTGAATAACGATCAACTTTATAGAAAAATGTGCAAACATATTTTTTAAAGATAATTAAATTTTGCTTAACTTTTCTTTATAAAGGTTTTTAATACAAAACCAACTCATTTGTTTTAAATTAAAAATTATTTATATAAGATTAAAAATGCTTAAACTGTATTATCGATATTTTTATAGTAGCGTGCAGCTTTCATTTTTGTTTTTAGCATCTAGATGTCTATTAAGCTCTATTTCAGATAAAGGTTTAAACGTCCATCCAACATAGATTATTGTTGCTGTAGTTACAATGTTGCGTATTTTCGTTATGGTCGAATCACAAAAGAGGATGCATAATTACTCTCAAAAATTATTGCTATTAAAATTATTTCATTTCTTTTAATATCCATTTTGTATATTGGTAGGTCATATGTTGGTCCACACCAGATATATTCAAATATTTGTTGTCAATTGATTCAATGGTGATTGGCGAACTCTTAAGTAATAATTTTTTTTATTCGCAATTGTAGTACTCTGCTAACACCACGTCCCGAAATTCTACCCATACTCACAAAAGTATCGTTTATGTACGTGTGATATACCATTTTTGTTGTACTGACGTTGTCAAATATTTTAAGTTACATTGGTACTACTGAACATCAATGTACCAAACTGTTCTAATCATTGATCTCTAACCACTGGACTGGATGTGATTAACGATAATGTATGACAGGGGTTGTAACCATCATGCTGTACCGCAGTGGGAATTTAATTATGTTTATTTCGTTGTTGGTTTTATAAATATCAAGTTTGTATTACCAAAATGAATGACCCTAATTTGTATGACAGCTGTGATAAAATATTCATGTATGAAAAATCAGTGATAATAAAATCAAAAATTTTAATGTTCACCTCCCCCCGACCTGAAACAATGGATTTCTAAACGATTTTGAGGATTGGAAAGTTAACATTGTTGGACGGAAGCACAAAAAAAACATATTTTTATAGACATGTGAAATTTAACTTCAGTATTAATTGATTGATTGTTAATTTATTTTAGAAAGAATATATCTACACAACGTGACATAAAGCTAAATACTTTACGTATGCTTTTTTATTGGTACTTCAGGTGTATTTTTAGTAGACTCAATAAAAGTTAATTGATTAGCGTTGTCATTGCATTTGTCACATAGATGCAATAACATTAAAATATAAGATATTTTTCATTATATAAAAGTATGCTAAGAATATCGTTATTTTGTGAAACGTTCAGTGTGTAATGTCAATGGCGCAAGTGCTAACACCATATCTGTGCATTTTCACAACTTTCAGGGTTTACTCATTGCGTTATTCGAACAGTGTTAATTTAAATAAACAGAATTCAAGATTATATATATATATATATATATATATATATATATATATATATATATATATATATATATTCTGTAGGTAGCGGACCGTGAAGGTTTTATTATTGTAATAAACGTTTGCCAAATCGCCATTGTTACCGCGATGGAAAAGATAATTAGTGGATTTTTAATATCTTGATGTTACGTCGTAATTTGATAATGTTTTCGGTATATTTTATTGTATACCTTTTTGTATTAGAAATGTGAGAATGTATGTAACTGATATTGGCTTAAGGGTTGAAAAACACATGTTGGGGTTTGAGTAGCAGGTGTACGCCTAAAAAACTACTTTACTGAAGGGGCGTAACGAATGGGTTTTTTTTTATTATTGTGTTTCTTTACTCCCAGGGAGAATTGACAAATAATGTACAGCCTTAAAATGATTTTAAACATTTAAGTTGTTTACTTAAATTAACAAATTCATTTTTATTATTTTTTTCAAAATTAGGGCCATTTTTTTAATGCTTGCGTGAGCGTTAAGTCGGCACTGTACACTAGCGTAACTTCAGAAAAACCTACTTTCATCTCTAGTTGCTCAAGTAACTATTATTTCAATCTCAATCTATTACTGTACATACATTTTTTATCATATGTACACATGATAACATACGTATAGATTTCAGTCTTAATTAGCCCATATTTATTAATGGTAATCTACATGACCTTGTAAACATAAAATGCTATCGAGGATATTTTTGTTAACACATTTTAAGCGCAAACAAATAATAAGTGAATAAATTGAAAGAAAAGATTTTTAATTAATAGGTCAACATATTTAACAATTATGTGACGATTCAAAAATATATTTGAAATAGCATGTTACTAATTTTTTTTGTGAACTTATGTTTAGGTTTTCCTTAAGTCATAGGAAACACAATTTAAACATGAATACCTGTACTATGATTATATATAACAGGATGGAATATAATAGAGCAGCCATTTTATACACACCTTTGTAATGGTTTGGTAAAGCAGAGTCCGCTTCCGAAACGTCTCGCTATAAAAGCAAAACTGTGGAAATAGGCCGATCAACTCAATTAATATGAAACCACAGTTACAAAACACTTATAATACAGAATTGTAACACATTTTGTAAAGTCCATGTAAGCATGTAGATAATGGGTTTACTTTGACCTTTCAGTACCCAATAGCGCAAATTTCGATAATCAATTATAAACCTTTACGCTAAATTGATATTATAAGTCGACGTAAATAGGCACTTAATTTTAATATGGAAACCTTCAAAATAAGCATTCTCATTATAATCTATACAAGAAAAATATGGTAATCTATCGTTACTACTAATGACATATTCAATATTCAAAGAAAATTGATTAGTGATGCATCTGGCACGATTTAACACCATTATTAATACCGTGTAATACGTTATTGACTTTGACTTAAAATATATATCGAATAGTAACTACACCTAAATATTATTCTACACGCTTGAGGAGTTGGTGTTCACAAATAAGTCACGAGTTTCATCTAAAGCTCCCGTATTAGATAATAAAAAAAGAAAATAAAAACACAAAGAAAATAAGCAGTAAAGCAAGTTAAACCAAATAACACAACGTTCTCAAGCTAATGGGTGCCAAATTAAAGCACTCCAGACATAAACAAGCAAGGAATGCTAGTACAAAAACTAGGAGGCCTAATATCGAACAATATGGCGATAACGTAATTGTTCATATTCACCATTTTAGACGAACGTTAAATTTTTCTTTAGTCTTCTCCTGTAATTTCTTACATACGTTCATTAATTCACCAATCAAGAAACTTCATTTTAATGAGCTGTAACTTCAAATTCTGTTAGAAAAATTTCTAAGGGGACCTGCCAATTTTGCAAAAAAAATACACGGTTACATCCTATCAACAAATACTGTCGCCATCAACTTAAATCTCAAGACAACTAGACTACGGCAACCACACAATCATTTTATACTTGATAAACCGATGATTCCACGGTAAGTAAAATAATGAAAAAAAATGACATTTCCGCATTTTGGTCTTAATAAAAGGAATTCATTAATCATCATTATTTTGAAAGTGTACGTATATTACAACAGTAGAAGAAGGTTCGCACCGCCGCCAGTTTGGTTTTATTATGACGTCACAATTAAAAGTGTTTGGAGTTGGAGTGGTGGTAGTCACGTGACCGCCCCTACCTCCACGTGGTCATGCTCACTATCAGCTGATTGGTTACGCGCAGGTATAGAGCCCCAGGTCGATCGTTCTGATTGGAGGACCTAATGGTCATTACCCCCGCTCAGCCTATGTGCTCTGGACTCTGCATTCTCATTGGTTCTATTTGTGGTGCCGTCTAGTGGTGTATTTCTAGGATTAATTAATGTTTTCTGTAATAAAAGTAGATCGTAGCTCCACCTAACGGTATATTTCTAAAAGTGCATGTAGATCCCTGTAATCGTTATGGCTGTAAATTTGAAAATAAGGAGAGCATCATACTATCTCATACGACAGGTATAGGAACTTGTGTTAGGGTCTAGGGTCTTCGCCCCCTTATCGTGCCACCCTTGGAGCCAAATTTGAAATGGTATAGGGACTCCCATACTATCTCATAAGACAAGTGTAGCAACTTGTGTTAGAGGCTGCGCCCCCATGTCGTGAAATTTGAATTTGTTTGTGGCACCATCTAGTGGTGCATTTCTAGGACTAATGAATGTTTTCTGTAATAGAGGTGGCTCCACGTAGCGGTATATTTTTGAATTTGTTTGTAGCGCCATCTAGTGGTGAATGTTTTCTGTAATAGCGGTATATTTTAAAAGTGCATATGTAGGTCCCTGTAATCGTTATAGCGGGAAATTTGAAATAAGGGGGCCTTAACAGTAACTTGTAAGGCAGTTATAGTGCGCTTGAACCGGGTCTCAGGACTTCACCCTCTGTCATTTGTTTTAATTATGTGTTATAGTTAAATTGTACCAGCATTTTGAAAACATCATGTTTATAATCTAAAAAGATAAAGGGTTTTTAATACTAATTTATTATAAGTACTACTATTTTTAAGATTACACCTCATGTATCAGTAGCAGCATCCTCTTTATCTGACAGATCTTCCGTTATAGTCTCCTTCTCAGTGGACTTCTCGGTGTCTATACTAGAATTAAGTTTGGCCCGAGGTCAAACTCATTTTGTTTATCTGCCTCCACGACTGCATCATCTTCAGGTATTGTTATGCAATAATAATTTACTATTAAATCCTCAAAATCTCGAATATCTTCGATTGTGGGTTCATAATAAGGCGAATTCATTGTTGATGGAATCACAGGTTGAAACCTACTAACGTAAATGCAACGATGTGTTTTTATTTTACCCGACGTTTCCCATTATACAGCGTTGACAATGCACGGTAAGTGTGTGCTGATTGGGTGAAAGTTTACAATTGGCTTAGACCTGGGTGAAATGGTGTTGTTGATCCAATAAACCATTTGAATTGCATTTCAACATGCAACCTACTGAACACTGTAATTGGGCAGCCAAAATGCATACAAAGTAAAGCGTTTGTAATGATACGTTAAGATTACACGCAGACACACACACACACACACACACACACACACGAGCGCACGCACACCTATACACCCACACACACGCTAACGCACGAAGGCACGCACGCACACGCGCGCGCGCACACACACACACACACAATCCATTTGTGCTACTACTCAAATTAACGTATTACTCTATTGCAGTTCTGCATACACTGATAAAACAATTAAATTAGTAAAAACGTATATAGCAAAAGAGTTTTATCTGTTATAATACCTGTGTATTATAATCTAATATATAACCATCCTCCTTTCGGTGACGTTTACTGTACTGCACCTGGTAAATCCTGCTCTCTGGGTTTGATACAACTTCGTATGCAGGTGTACTAACAATTTTACGATCGGTTTGTGCGCACCCATGTTCGATTCCATCTAACACTAACGACTTTAATGTATCAAAATTAATCACTTGTTGAGAACACCTTGTACGCATAATTCTTAGGACCCCCGCTTACGAACTCCGTGATCCTACTACCGATTCCGTAGGCCGCCACCTCATCAGTCATGTCACCAAGAAAACCAACATGTAGAGCCCACTCACCGGGATTTTGCATGAGTATCAAAGTACAGAACCCGTTCGACGAGTTTTTTTAGGTAACTGTACAGCACCAGGCGAGCATTGGCGGTTGTGTAAGCTGCCAATACATTGACCGTATTGAGTCGTTCCACCCCAGCGCCTAGTCTAAGCCAGTTTATGACCATAATTTTGAAAAAATCGTGAGGATCCGAAATAAGTGCGATTTGTGTTAAATTATCTCTCTGCCGAAACTTACTCCAAAATGAATTTAAAAATAATTTTGAAATGTATCTAAGGCCTGGATTCGCGCAAATTTTGTTGTTGTCCAATTGGACATCCTCTCTGTCCAAATATTCGTAGATGTATCGATCCTTCGATTCGTCGTCGTTACATCACGAAGGCCAGTCCGAACACGTTTGCTTGATTTTGAGGAAGTTATCGACGTAGTCTGAGAAAAGACCCCCGCTCATACTACCTCTGTCGTATTGACAAACTTCGTACTCCCACACTTAAAAAAACCCTGGGTTTTGGTTGATGGCTGATATTTTGTAGGCGTGGCTTACGCAATGTATTTATTCACTGTACAGCACACTTCTAACTAACTAATTTTGATTATACATCAGCGAATTGGCTTTGACATGAAAATATCAGGGCCTTAGTTATCGCAAACTAAAATTAGTTAGTTAGTTAGGGCCCCCTTATTTCAAATTTCCCGCCACCTCTATTACAGAACATTCATTAGTCCTAAAAATACACCATTAGATGGCGCCACAAACAAATACAAATTTCACGACAAGGGGGCGAAGATCTTAACACAAGTTCCTATACCTGTCTTATGAGGTAGTATGAGGAGCCCCCTCATACCATTTCAAATTTACCGACAGGGGGCTTAGCCGCTACCACAAATTGCTATACATGTCTTACGAGATAGTATGATAGTCCCCATACCATTTGAAATTTCACGCCAATGGGGCCACGATAAGAAGGCGAAGACCCTAACACAAGTTCATATACCTGGCTTATGAGATAGTATGAGGCTCTCTCTATTTTCAAATTTCCCGTCATAACGATTACAGGGATCTACATACACTTTTAAAAATATACCGCTAGGTGGAGCCACGATCTACCTTTGTTACAGAAAACATTAATTAGTCCTAGAAATACACCACTAGACGGCATAACAAACGAAACCAATCAGAATTTCTTAGACCCCCAACCAGAGCACAGAGGCCGAGCGGGGAAAGGACCAATCAGAAACCAACGGGGCGTGGTTTTCCATTAGGTACTTTAATCAGAACGATCGGTCTGGGGCTGTATCCGCCCGCACGACCAAGCAGCTGATAGTGACTACCCCCACCACTTTTAATTGTGACTTCATAATTAAAACAAAATGGCGGCGATGCGGACCTCCCTCTACTTACAACTTCTCGCACGTACGTCACAAAACAATTCGATCTATTGTACCGACCTTCAATTTGAATTATTTAAATTAGGGTAATGTAACAGGATTTAATACTGCTTACGATACGGCGATAAGGATTTAAAAACAATTTGTTTAAAGCACGTAATTTCAAAACGGGAGATATGTGCATTTTTGTTCGTGCTTATACGACTGGTAATGAACACTTTTAACACAAAAAATCAAAGATATAAAACACTACTTCCATACAGCGATTATGCATTAAAAGCTGGTCTTGTTCCAATTACACAATTGCTATTGAACACGTTTAACAGTAACAATTACAGGTGTTATTCCCTTCACTACGTGTTGGTGCATTAGGAGTCTTGTTTTCTTAAAAATTAAGTAATTTAAAAACAGAGTGAGGATACAATTTTATATTTTGTATTTACGATCATTTAAAGTCATTACTTTTTTAAAATTTAGAAAAAAACCTGCACCGTTAAAGTCCCCTTGCTTGTTTGAAAATTACCATTTTTGCTATTTAATGAATAAATTAAAGACAATTTAAAGGAAACAACATTTGTTTTTTGTATTGATAGTGCTTAACCAGTTTGGATATTACAAATTATTCTCAAAAGCTTTGAGAAATTGAAATTTAGTAACGAATATCAACTAAGTAGGTAGATTTTTAATAGTAATTAAGTATCATTCAACCGTCCTGAACATGACATTCCATAAGACCTTTCATCCGACAAATGCTTAACTTTAATAATTATATTTTATGAGTCTGTATTAATGACTAGCAGTACGACTTTGACAACTAAAAGGATCTGGACAAGATTTGTATTAAATACAAAAAACTTTGTTATTATTCAATTATTCACCACTAACTTAACTTACCACGTTTATAAAAAATGAAAACAATTTATTGCCAAACATGTACTTGTGTGTTGTACGAATGTATTTTAATTACGTGTGTTGTGTGTTGTGTTGTGTGTTGGTGTGTTGAGTTGTTATAAATTTATCACTTAATAATACAACGCAGCAATACAGTCTACCAGCCTCACTCGCATTCCCTTGGGCAACACCATAATAATAATGAATATCGGCATATTCTTCATTTGAAAACATGACTCAGGAAGGAAAACACGAACACGAACAAGAACAATAATAATAACAAGAACAAGAACGACTAAAAAACTAAATTACAATATCACTACAACAGAAAGAACTCGTATTGAAATCAGCAAAACTGTAATAGCAAACAAATTTTGACAACTAACTTACTAATGTCAAGTCGTTGCTACGGTGATGAAAAGATATCAGTAAAGGAGACGTATTTCTTGCCGTAAATGTACAGAATCTACCATATTTTTTAAGGTAATTTTATGCTCTAAAAGTTTTTCCTGAGGTGTATTCCTGTAACAATTCAGTAATTAGTACGTCAACCATAAGTTTTTTTCATATCGTTGTGAAGCTTATGAAAAAAGGAAGTTTTTCCTTTATCGGCCATGTATCAAATCCATCTCTATTGGAAAAATATTCCTCTTGTTGTCTTGGGATTTGAAAAAAAATCATTTCTGAATTCATTATGTCATTAAAAATGTTGAATGATGAGTTTGTCTCGAATGAATTCAATATTCTTTAAGGCAATTTCATCTTCTACAAATTTATCCTAATGTGTTTTCTTGTAACTCTTCTAGTTTGGAAGATACAGCGTGATTTAAAAAAAATAAGTCCACGAAATATAAAAAATTAAAAAAAAGTTAACATCTTGGAAACCATCAACAATAGACACCCTGTATTAACAATTTTTTGTTCCTTTTGGCCAGAGGAATCAGCTATTTTCGTTTTGGCCATCGAGTTTAGGTCACCCTGTATATATATACAGCGTGTTCTGCGAGGAATGGGACAGTGCAATATCTCGAAAGCGTATGAAGATTTTTAAATTATGAAAATATTTTTGTAAATATCTTCCAAGGGCGCACATTTGTTGGCACAAAGATTTGAATCAACGCCCATCCACCGCCAGGTGGCGCTATCTCACTTCAATTTTTTAAATGCAATGCCCTATTTTTTTATTTCATTTTTGGATTCTATGACATATTTTTGATGACTTTTATTAAGACTCCTACCAACCTATCTTTTGTAGTTTCTGAGAAAAAAATAATCCTTGGAATATTAGCACAAAAACGTAATTTCAGGAAGTGCTCATAACATTTGAGTGATACAGACAAAATAGCAAATTTTATACCAAATGAAAGATAAAAGATTGTTCTTCCACAAAAATAATGCAGATAACGCCGAAATAATGCGATACGCTATACACTAAATTGTAAGAGAATCATGTGAAACATTTATCATGCCATGAAAACAAACGCGTAATGAAGTGTCTGTCAAGTTTCTGCCAGTTTACAGTTTCAGTTTTGAAAATCGTCTGTGCATCCTCAAATTCCATAATTATGTTTACGTTTTCTAACGAAGAATATTTTGATATGGTAATAATTTATGGTGAATGTAGAAAAAATGCAAGGGCTGCACAAGTATTGTATGCTGCCAGGTTTCCCGATCGACGCCATTCCGGAAAAATACATTTGTTCGTGTAGCAAATATTTTGAGGGGAACCGGTCATTTTCCTCACCGTAAGTGCGAGAATCGCATAAAGACAGCAACAGATGAAGCACACACCGTCGGTGTATTAGCATATGTAGCTTATAATCCTCATGTGTCTGTGAGATCTATTTCTGAAGAGTGTGCCGTATCAGTTGGTTCTGTCCATAAAATATTAAAATCTAATAAATACAAACCATTTAACAACATTCATTTGGTACATGGACTGCATGCAGGAGATCAAGATCGCAGACTTAATTTTAACACCGGAGTTTTTATGGAACATTATGCGCAAGGCCCTAATTTTCTAGGTCGTATCGTGTGGTCTGATGAAAGTAATTTTTCAAACAATGGAATCGTTAATCGCCACAATTCCCATTACTGGTCGTCAGAAAATCCTCATTGGGTAAGAGCAGCCAATTTCCAAGTGAGATGGAATATAAATGTATGGTGCGGAATGATAGATGACAAATTGATTGGCCTATATTTTTTTAATGGTACCTTAACAGGCCAACGCTATTTGGATTTTCTTGAAAATTAACTGCCTCCTTTGCTTGAAGATGTAAATGTAAATCTGCGGCAAGTGATGTACTTTCAACAGGATGGCGCACCGGCGCACAATAGCGCAATAGTGAGAAATTATCTAAGTAGAGTGTTTCCGCAACGATGGATAGGTACAAATGGTCCCATTATGTGGCCAGCTCGTTCTCCTGACCTTAGTCCCTTACACTACTTTCTTTGGGGACATTTAAAGAGTGTATTGTATGAAACACCTTCTAGAGATGTAGAGGAGTTACAAAACAAAATTATAATTGCTTGTGCAAACATACCACGAGAAACTTTAAGAGCGGCAACTAGTGTTACATTAATTAGGCGTTATCAAACGTGTGTAGAAAATGATGGAGAAACATTTGAACATTTAATTTAATTTGTATACTTTCAATTAATAAAATTCCAAAAATTATTTTTTTTCTCAGAAACTACAAAAGATAGGTTGGTAGGAGTCTTAATAAAAGTCATCACAAATATGTCATAGAATCCAAAAATGAAATAAAAAATAGGGCATTGCATTTAAAAAATTGAAGTGAGATAGCGCCACCTGACGGTGATGGGCGTTGGTTCAAATCTTTGTGCCAACAAATGTGCGCCCTTGGAAGATATTTACAAAAATATTTTCATAATTTAAAAATCTTCATCCGCTCTCGAGATATTGCACTGTCTCATTCCTCGCTGAACACGCTATATATATATATATATATATATATATATATATATATATATATATATATATATATATATATGTACAGAGTGATCAATCTCAAGTGTATACCACGTGATCAAAATATTTAAGTTGGTACCACTGATAGGTTGGTAAGAAGCTGTATTGCTCTAGCTACTCTAGAGCATGGTTCGAGTAAAAACTACGATCAGTTTCAAATCTGTATGAAAGTCATTAACTTATACATATTACAAAATATTATCTTAATTTAAATAATGACTATTTTTTATTTGATTAGACTGCATCCCTATAAAATACAACAAAATAAATAAAATATTATTTAATGATTGGATTACATCATTACAAAATAATGAATCTTATTTAAATATTATAATTTAATTATAATTAAATAAAATTTACAGTACATGTTTGAAAACGGCATGACGATTAAATTCGATATCACAATTTGAAATTCAGAGTATATAATTTGTCTTGATATAGACAGTTTGTAAATAACTCAAGAAAATACAAAAGTGAAAAACGAAGGTATAATAAGACATAAACTGACATAAACTAAAACAATATTAACAACTAGGGATTTTTGTCATACCACTACAGTGTACCTACTTGAGATTGATACATACATATACATATACACAGTTACTTTTCAAAGCAAAATTAAAAAAAATTGTATAACTGATAAATTTGAAATAGAGATGCATAAATGGAAAAGTACATTATTCAAGGGTCAACGAAACTGAATAGCTTGTTCAGGAAGAAAACAGTTCAAGTTCTTACATGTATTTAAATATATTTTCTAGAAAATATGGATTATAGGAAATATACTCAAATTTTAACTTATTAAGCATGAATTTCTAAAAGCAGTCGCGCAAAAGTGCAATTACGCCCCCGATTTCAATGACTGAAATATTCTGAAAAGTGACTTTCGACTAGACATGCTACACGTCAAACCTGTAAGTCATTTTAATATCATTAAAATTCAACTGGACTAATAGTTCAAAATTGAATTTGTGATTTATTTCTTATAAAATGGAATAAATTATTTACCGGTATACTAAATGAACTAAATAAAACACAAGAGCTACAAAGTATTTTGCAAATACGTACTATTGTAATACATTTGTAACATCTTATGTACCATTATTGCAGGACCAGCAATGTTCATTCATATGTCAGTAAATAAATGTAAAGACAAATAATTATATCCTCTAAAAGGAAATTGGCGGTGTTCTCTCTTTAATTCAATAAAAATGATACACAATGGACCCTCAATTCTTAGCAATAGAATGCATTGTTTATTAAACAATGATAAATAGTGTAATATATTGACTACCAATTAATTATTCCAAATATTTATAAGATAACAAAGAACTCATATTTCACTGCTTTACAATTAATACCATGTATTGCATGTTTTGAACCATGAGACTGATCCTTTTAATAATTTAATTTAATAATTATGAAAATCAAAACTTTGACGACTTAGTTCATAATTAATAAAACTCATTTGAAAGTTGTGCAATTAAAAGCTAATTTTGCACGTATTAAACGTTTTAATAGCAATTGGAGCTATCGTCCTCAATAAAAAGAGAAAATTTTAATAAATAATTGAAATGTTAATGTGCGAAAAATGTTAAATATGAAAACGCATTGAATAAGCCTGTTATTATAATATGACTTAAAAGCCTACTCCTAAACAGGTTAAATATTACTAAACCATATTGAAAATTACATTCCACCCTTACATTCCTACACTGTCTAACTACAACCTAACTGTAAAAACAAATTTAATTGAATCTAATTACATTATAATAACAAAATCGTTATAATCAGTGCAAAGTTTGGAAAAACTCATATGGAAGTTGTAAAAGCATTCACAATGCTAATAATGTTTTAGTAACAATAAATATTACTCGTTTTGTTCTTTTTATAAGTGAATCTAATAAATGAAGAACCATTAACTTTATTAATCGAGTACTTATTAAGATTTTGTGTTTGAGGCGCCGGAGTAAGTTTAAGTTATGATGTAATAAAAAATAAATAAACTTGAAAGCAGTAAATCTCCTTAGAGCATATAATCTTTATTTGTTACTCCGTTATAAGAGTAATTTTATTGTCGATGGGAACAGGAAAGTAGTATAAATATACGGTATTCGAAAGAATTTGCTTAAAAATGTTTATTAATTTTGTTGATATAACAAATAAATAAATGTTTGTATGCAACCGTCTGCAAAATATCCTTTGGCAGCCCACGAAGCGATCACAAAATGCAATTTTTCGTCAGTTGCCATGGTCAGCGGACGCAAAATAGATTCCTGTCCGTTACCATTTACAATTATAATTACAATTACTTATATCAGTGTGATAGATGGCACTTTGTGCTGATTTTCCAGCAACTTTGCATACAAATAAATGTAGGTTCATAACCTCAATCTTTTGTACCGAATTCAACGAATTATACATAATAGCAAAATGCAATTTGATAATTAATGTTGTTTGTTATTTGATTTGTCCGTGGTGCTAGGTAAATTTTATGCTGTCCCGCATGGTAGTATACTTAGAATTTTAGTACTTATTGTGCACATAACTAAATATTTTATTCAAATATTTATTTAACGATTGCACATAAAATTTTGTGTACGACACGGACGTAAAATGACTTTGACGGCCTCAAGATTGTCGACCTCGCCAATCCACCAATTTTCGTTTCGGCTGTCAAAGTAGCATTTAGCGTCCTTGGAATACAAATAACTATTTTGCCATTACATCTTCATCTACTCCAATACTTAACTTAAAATACACGCCATTCCCTTGCGGGATAGGTAAAACAATTCCTGCCTCTTATTTATTTTTCATTTACAATCTTTCACCATGGTTTCCTATCTCCGCATACCGCCCTAGCTTCCGCAAGATTCATACATTGTCTCTGACATGCCCTTTTATTTTTAAAACTCCTTATCTTTCTTTCCTTTATCATAGATTCTATTACATCCAGCCAAGTTTTACGCGGTCTACCAGGCCCGGCCTTTCCTCTAACCTCACCCACACATATTTGTTTGGTTAATCGTGCGGTGTTCATTCTCTCAATCTAACCAAACCAACGTAATGTACTACTTTTATATCTATCCATCATCGTCGTTTCCTCACCACACTCCGTCATTATGCATTCATTTTTTATCTTCTCCCTTCTCGTTTTACCACATGCGCTTCTCAGGAATCTCATACCCACGGCATTTATTTTTTCATCGTGCTTTTTCTGACAAACCCAGGCCTCACTTCCATACAGTACTGACGGGACGAATACCCCATTATAGATTGCTCGTTTCCCAGCTAGGCTCATGCTTTCATTTATCATTATCGTCCACATACTTCCAATCACTTTTCTTCCAGCATTGACCGTTCGTCCAATCTCGCCCTCCATTGTACCGTCTGCAGTAAACATTCTACCCAGATATACCAGCTCGTCCACTTGCTCCACAATTTCACCTTGCAGAGTAAATAGTCTACTCTCCTTTCCACCTTCCCGATTAAACACCACAATCTTAGTTTTGTTCACGTTCACCGTTAGGTCCGTGTAAGAGCAAGTGGTCTGGCAGGCCAAGAAGTGTAGTGGCGTAGGAAACAGAAAATATTCAAGTACGTATGTCAGTCGTCATAAATTAAGAAGACAATTATCTGCACAATCAGATCAATTTTGTGCAAATCCAAAATAAATTTTAGTTAAATTTTGCAGATAAGTATACCATACACTTTGCTACATGTCTAACCAGCATGTAAACATTTTTTTGAAAGTGCACTCGACTAAACTCCTGCGTACGGTCGTTTGACCGCAGAGCACTTGGATGCGTGGGGTTTTGGAGGGTTGCTACAAGGTTGTTGACGTGGTTAGATAGCCACTAAAGGATAGGCGCCACAGGTTTTAGTCAGGAAAGGGAGAAAAGGAAAGAAAAAGGAAAAAGAGGAGTAGAGTAGGGGCAGGCCCTGTAAAACCTGAAACTGGTAGTGCTCCAAAAAAAAAAAAGGAGGAACAATTTATAAGAGAGACAAACTTTTACCCGAACAACCAAACAGTAACCGTTTATTTAATTTAATTTAAAACTCACATTAATACTTGTCGAATAAATATCGAACGTAAACAATAATGATACTATGCTAGTTTTCCCCCCAAAGTATTCATAACAACCTTAACTAACAAAATAATTATAATTCAGCCCTGACGATGGCAAGTGGTGAGCCGTCGCAGATGCCCACAAAGAATAAAAAAACTAAATGTATTTAGTTCGTTAATCGAACCCTAAACGTAAAAGAAAAGTTACGTTAATTGTGCCGCTCCCGACGGTTGTAAGTACTTACAAATCGCAGCCGAAAGGGCGAAAGTAACCCATAAAGTGCGATCTAAAATAGATCCACAATGAAAATAGTAGTGCTTAATTTTTGAAACGGCTTGCCTACGTTTCACAAAATAGAATTTAAATCCCCAATGATTTTGATTTCGGTTTCTTGAATTTTATTAAAAACCCTTAAGAAATGGTATTAAATAGAAATATCGGGATAGTCTGTTCAGTGCAAGGCATATAATTGCAGCAAGACATTCAATAGTACAGAAATTTTTATTACAGCAAAACCTGCTCTGAACAAAATTATCCGTAATGACAATTAATTAATATTAATGAAAGACAAAGTACAGAAAAGTTACAGAAATTCTAAATTTGAATATAAATATATATACAGTTTCAAACAATGACTGTAATTCATACGACTTCGATATCTGTTCCAAACTGTATATAATGTATTTTAAAAACAGGAGCTTCAACGCGCAACTACCGTGTGAAGGTAGTGAACTAAGTAGGTCAACGTCCCAATAGGTGTGGTTTTTTTCTTCTTTTTGTATGCAGAAAGAAATTACAAATTGAACAAATCAAACTCTAAATTATTCAACCACTTTAGCCTCCAGTAAAAGCATGTTATTATAAATGATAAATTTTTGTTACACGTAAGTACATAAGGTTAAACCCCGAATGTAACCTAACTCTGTTGTACTGATTTTAGTAATACACTGTTCATTACACAAATCCTGTGTATATTGAATAATAAAGAATTCTGACCTTTGATGAAGAATTACCAAACTGTAAATGCCCTTCGTGTTTCGAAGGTGGTAGTTACTTTGTGGAACCAAGACAGCTAATCAGTAGCTAAGAGCCAGCATTCCAGTAGGAATAGGTACGGAGGTGATCGGTAGTGGATTCCAATTTGCTAGTTAGGTATATAAATAAAGAATAGCTGTTTATTTCGCCGGTATCAAGGCGCTGAAAGTGATACAAGTACGTTACTAATTACCTTATACAAGCATACCTCTTTTTAGATGTTTAGAGCCGATAGCGATGATTTCGTTTCAACAGACCTATGTTATAAATTTAATTAATCGTGCGAAAGTGCCTAAATGAAAGAATCGATTTCCTAAAAGTTGTCGAACATGTGTTAAACTTACCCGAGGATATGAAGATTGAGAATTTCAATAAGATCCGCTTGTAAAGCGTCAGTAAGGTTTTATACCAAAACCATTACCTTATATAAAAATTTTCCAAAGAAACGATGCTTAAACATCTTATAAACGGAAGGAAAAATTTTCTTGAAGATCAATCTCCCCATCGGAAAATGGCGTGTTAAGTAAAAGAAAGATCAGGAACAACGCCCTAACAAAAGCAATATTGCAAACCTGTCAAAACTATTCAAACTAGATAAGAATGTCAAAACCAAATTTTGATAAATAAATTTTACAGATATCCCATTGTTGTCTTTTAAAAACAAGATTCCTTTTCAAACTTTATTAAATGACCCTAAATCTTCGAGATGGCGCAACTTATATCTATAAAGGAATAAAAAGATGTGTACGTTAAATAAATTAGTTTAACTGTAGAGGTGCGAAAAATAATTTTTTAGGTACGAAATTAAAAACATTCCACCAACGAATACGGAAATATTTATTTAGATGTAACTAATTAGTTCATTCATTATATAAAGTAACGGAAGTTATCGAAAATACACGTTATTCACGATAAACACGGAACAACTTCTTGCGAACAAATATTAAAAAAAATTCAAAATGAAAGCATATAAAATGCAAATTATTTTCACTTAAATGTATCCGGACAAATCTTTGTGAAGGTCTACGGCCTCATTACAATAGGCTTTAACCCAACACAATCTAGAAAGTACAACGCAGTTAGCGCAGTTTGGATGCGTGGTCAGAAAAATTATTATTTGCACTGCACTAGTGCATACGTTGGTAAGAGGACGCCTTTTAATAGTAATAGTGGGCGCCATGAATTTTCTAAAATGCAATCCTAAAAATTCAAAACGGGAAGATGAGACAAGAGAGGTGAAAGAGAAAATGTTAATTAGCACATATACAAAGATAAAAATAAATCAAAACAAGTAATTAGGTATCAATTAATTAAAAATTCGTTACTTAATAAATATAAAGAAAAGAAATCAGATTTTAAGTTACTAACATTGAAATTCTGAAACAGCCTAACAACTTGAACGAAATAATTGATATGAACTGCCCGATACCTAGGTGTCTATTTTCAAGAATTGAATCTACAACAGTGATTTAATTTTAACACTCTAGTTACCTTATTAATATTGTGTCATCCTGTTACCTTCTCAACACATCTGTCCTACTGTCCACGTCAAATTTATACGTACACTTTTGACACGTTTTAAACTAATGTCTAAATTAGTGTACATATTTCTGAATTAATTGAAAATGATTTAAGTTTTGAATAAATCGAAACGTTTTCAGTGTTATTATTATGGAGTTTCATTTAAAGTTTATATTTATCATTAAGTTCAACTTCAATCGAAAATCTTTATCAACATATACAGGGCAAGTGTTTACTGCGTGGACGGAGGGTTTCTCCTTAACTATTAGAGATATCAAAACCAATTTTGGTGTGGTAATATACGAACATTGGACCTACACTCTAAAAATATTTAGGTATATACAGGGTGATTGACAAAAATATGCCAACCCAAACCTGTTTTTTTAATTTTTGTATCACTAACCGTTCTGCAGATATTGTCACTTTAGTACGAAAATAGAGTTAACTTTGGAACCACGATGCGAGCGTTGCCACCACGATTTTGTAAATCTGTTTATACCACCGACTATTAATAATAATCTAGTAACAAACAAACTTGGAAATTTTTCGAAAACATGTAAAACTATACAGAATGATTAACTTAGGCGAAATTTAATTTTTCTCAATTTTTTCAAATGCAACACCCTGTATATTTTTTCACATTTCGATTCCCCGTGAAAAGTAGATACTAATTGATAATAGTTTTCATAGCCATAAAACTTGAGATATTGACGCTTTGTTTGAAAATATTGACATACAGAGGAACAAATAAAACAAAATGCATAGCAAATAAGAAAATACGAATAGCAAATAAATTCTTTAACTGATATGAAAAGTTAATTAATAACTAAACAATAAAATAATTATCTACACCTAAAAATAAGTTGAACAAGTAAACATAAACGAATAAAACCATAAATTCAAATTAAATGTTTAAAATGCTGACCACGCCTATCTAAACACCTTGCAATTCGCTCGATAAACGCAGCTTCTATCTTTCATATCTTCGCTTGTGGTGGGAGGATGTTGGTAAACTTTTTCTTAACGTAGCCCCAAAGGAAGAAAGCAAGGAGCGTAAGATTGCCTAACATTGATTGCATAGTGCGGAGGGGCGCCAGTCAGTTGAAACCACATCGTACAAATATTATCTACCTCGATATTTTTCAAAATCTCGGTTAAATCATTTTCCAAAAACTGCAAATATCTGTCTGCAGTAGGACTCCCATCAAAGAAAAAAGAACCAACCACATTAAAATTGATTATATCACCCCACACATTAACCGACCATCGATGCTGGTGATCAACAACTCTTAAGATGTGTGGATTAGTACCTGAATGGTGATGATAGTTATGTATATTAATATTGCCATTATTGTGAAAAGTTGCCTCATCCGTAAATAGAATGTTATTAACAAAATTGGGTTCTTAATTGACTTTAGTAGTTACCTATTGGTAAAAAGATTCACGATTTTGAAAATCTATTTCACTTAAAGCTTAATGTTGCTCGATATAATAAGGATGCAATTTATTTTTTTTTAAATAAAGCTGCGAACTGTATTTCTATTTAGGTCTAGGTGTGCTTAGCTCCCTGGTACTAATTTGCGGATTTTCTATAAGAGATGCCACAACTTGAAACTCAATTTCTTCACTTCGGCTTATTTTTGCGCGCTTTGGATAACACACACTTCCAAAATTTATAAATCTCTCAGCTATATTCATAAACGGGTCTTTCCGCGGCTGTCTTCTCTCTGGGTGTCGTTCACAGTACAAACGGGAAACCAACAAAGCATTTTTTTTGAGCTTCGTAGTAAATAAAGATCATATCGACCATTTGTTCTTTGGAAAAATTCATTTTATACAAAAATTGACAAAACGACAATCCAAAAACACACGAACTAATAGAACAATATCTTATTGATTATACATACGTCAAAACAATGGATGCAATTTTTCCTCTTTACTACAAGCGGCTAGCCCACCTGATTTGTTTTGTTAAATTCGATTGTCACAGTAAATTTGTATTTTAGAATATTTTAACGTAAAAGCGTCAATGCCTCAAAAAGGGCCCGTCTTATGGCTAGGAACCCTATTATCAATTACTATCTACTTTTCACGGGGAATCGAAATGTGAAAAAATATACAGGGTGTTGCATTTGAAAAAATTGAAAAAAATTACATTTTGCGTAATCATTCTGTATAGTTTTACATGTTGGCGAAAAAATTTCCAGTTTGTTTGTTAGTAGACTATTATTAATAGGCGGTGGTATAGATTTTCAAAATCGTGGTGACAACGCTCACATCGTGATTCCAAAGTTAACTCTATTTTGTGACGATATTTGCAGAACGGTTAGTGATACAGATACAAATGTCTATACTTTTATTCTAAATGTAACAGTGAATCCAAAAATGCAAAAATATACAGGGTGTTCCATTAAAAAAACACAGGTTTAGGTTGGTATATTTTTGACAATCACCCTGTATATACCTAAATATTTTTAGAATGTAGGTCCAATGATCGTGTATTACCACACCAAAATTGGTTTTGATACCTCTAATAGTTAAGGAGCAATCCTCCGTCCACGCAGTAGACACCCACCCTGTATAATGAATTGATTTAAAGCAGAAAAGACCGTATTTGGCGAAGAAAAAAGTTCTGTTCCATCAAGACAATGCACGCATGCATACGTGTGTAGTCACCATAGCCAAAATCCATAAATTGGGTTACGAACTCCTAGCCGATTCTCCAGTTTTAGCCCCCTGCGATTATTTCCTGTTTCCAAACCTGAAGAAATGGTTGGGCGGTAAAAGATTTGGGCCGAAAAATAAACGTCTATTTTCAGGGCGTATTATTTGGAAGGAATAAAAAAATGAAAAAACCCTGGATTAAATGTATGGAGTTAAACGGAGACTATGTCGAGAAATAAAATGCGTAATTTGCCGAAAAAAATATCTTTTATTCAAAAAGTCACTGATTGAAACGCAAAATAATTATTTGGTACTCGTTTATTTTATGCAAGAGAAGATTAATGAATTTTAAAATAATAGTTCTAATGAAACCTGTACTGTCGGTTTCATTACAAATTTTGACGCGTAGTCCGTATGTATATAAAAAGTAGTTCAATAAAAACAAAAAATTTCCTCATTTTGCATTTTGCAATCTATAATTTTCACGAAGGTATCTTAATTTTTTCTCATGAAAAGCTCAAAATTGTTCTGTTCGTTACTTCATATCCTGCCAACGAGCTTTTAACTCAATTTTTTTTATGATTAGATATTACCAGAACACAAAAGAAAGATATAAAAAGTCTTCGCGAACGGTTTATTGTCCTCGGGGAAAGATGTATGTTTCGTTCACTGGCAGTAGTAGTTCATATTAAAAATGTAGCACGTTTCTCGGCATGCTTTTCTACTGAGTTCCACAAAAAATATATACAATACAAAATATAACATCGGCGTTAGTAATACAAAAATACTGCCAACACCGTGGGCGGTGCCTTTTATCAATTAACTTTGATATTAGCAAGATGCGAAAGTTGATAAGGTAGAAGAAAACGTTCATTCTGCTTTGTATTTATTTTATTAAATCACGGTTTCGCCTTTATTGTACGTACTGTTGGTCTGTGTACTTTGTGAGTAATTTCTGTGCAAAATATTACTAAATGGGAGATAAGATAAAAGAATAATCGTAAATTATTATTGATTTCAAGTGAAATCAAAGACAAAGGTGAGGCAAAAAAGGTATTTCCTAGTGGGTTGTTAAATTAAAATATTACCCCATTAGAAAGGTCTTATAACGTGATGGGTTGCCTCACCCTTCATTGCTTTTTCAGCATATCAGTCACGAGCTACAACAAAATATTTGACATTTAAATAATGTCTACTTAGAAAATGCCACTTACCAAAAATGACTATCGAATAACCCTGCCTTTTCAGCATTACGTTCAATGGAACTTCACAAGTTTTAAGAGTATTTACTTAGCAAACATGTTTATAGTGTGTTAATTTATTAATACGTTCATCACTAATTACTAATTGCGGGTAAAAACAGCAGATGCGTTCGTGAAAAATTATTAAGCTGGCAGTGCTAACATATTTTAATACTTCCGCATTTATATAAATTAATTCAGGCAGTGCATACAAGGCTGTGTACTACGAGGTCCGTTTTTGATCTCTCTTTGGTGTTTCTTTTTATTAAATACAAGTATTTAAACGAATACAAGTTCAAGTGCACACAACAAATTAACAAACACTTGAGAATTAATTCGTTTACGAGTAGTGCGGGCACTTTCAATGTACAAACTAGTTCCCATCAATTTAATAATCAAACGCGACCGGACACGGGCGGCTCGGGTTCTGATCCAGAGACTCTTGCGTACGCTGAGCCACAAACACACCCCCACGGCGATAGGGAACTCCGGAATCCAAAGTATTGATTCATACAAAGCGCAGTCGCTTGTAACACTGAATAAAAATAAAGACCCATAACGAATATTGTACGTTGGCGATGATATATATTTAAAAACAATTAATTGCATTTTGGGTATTTCTGCAAGAAATTGAAAAAAAAATAGATTAATCAAAACTTTTTTATGTATACATCTCACGTTCATATATAGGGTGGATACAGCATTAATTGTAACAGTTGAAAGTATCTCGCCCCTCTTTTTTACTCAATGAACTTTACATTGGGTAAAATGAAAAATGTGACAAATAGGGTCGAATTTAAAATAGGTAACCGTGAATTGTATTTTTATATTGGCATTGATGGTTAATGTTAATCTGTTAGTACGCATATTTTATAATGGTTTACTGTGGACTCTTGAAATAATATCTTTCAGTGTCACGATACCTAAGCATCTAAGATATAAGCAGTTTTAAAAAGCCTTGCATATTTATTTATGTTACACATTAAATAAAATAATTTGTGATTAATATGTGGTTATAAAATGAAATTCCGTGAAAAATTAGAAAGAATAAAAAGCAAGTCTTGATAATTAATTTTTGTTTTGTACACATGCATGCAATCCCGGTTGATTTTTGGTCAAAGAAATTCAATTACACAGAAATCTCGAGTGTCTAGATGTTTCGATTGTGTTTCTAAAATAATTGCTATCATTTTGTTGATTTACTGTGCTGCAAATAAAATATACCTTATTCAAGTGACCAACCGTTCACGTCATTCATCATATACCAATACTATAATTATAATTTACTATAAAACTTTAATAAAATTTGCATTAAAGCCAAAATGTCATCGTAGGTACAGTTGGTATTAAAAGTCATTAATCGTGTAGGGTTAGCAACCATATTTATCCTTGTCGCACACTTTGCAGTACGTATTGACAACGTAAAACCTAGCGCGAATATACTCATAAATATGTCGATGTCACGTCAGATTTTGTAAGACCGGTACGCACTTAACCTATGTGTTCTAAATTGCCTAACTAAAAATATGTATAAGCAATCAGTCTGACAACACGCATACTTGACAACGCTGATTACCACGTCATTGATTTAGTAAGTTTTAAGCTATGACGTACAACGGCTGGTGGCTTGAATAGCGTATACTAATCCCTACGTATCTAACAAAAGTATCTGTTTTTAGAACACTCGTTCCTAATGTACAGGGTGCTGCAGAATGATTACAGCGCGGGCGCTACACTACCTTATACCCGAGGCTAGACCCGATATTTGTGCCTCCATTATTTTTATTTTAAATAATGTAATAGTATTTACATGAAAATGTAAACTTTCACATGATTGCTATATGTTTTCGCGGTTTTGAAAAATTATGCCTTCAGTCAGGATGGTATTTCTGATTAATAAAATAAAAAAGTTAAAACGTTATTATGCGCACTCAATCTCCACGCCGGTCGGCTCTTCCACTACAGTTTTTTTCAATAACTCCACAATTATACTTAGACAATAGTTTTTAATAAGCGGGTTGATAAATTCAAAATATCTACAAACACATGCTGTAACAGCGATCGTTCAATTTCTTTTTGCGTGAAATATTTGAATAATTAAATTAAAAGAAGGATTAATTTTAAATTTATTAAATTTGAACGAGAATTAATTTGAAATAAATTGAGAGTTAATTACATTTTAATAAAAGAATATATTTATAATCAATTGAAACTATGGAACGATAATAAAATTAACTAATACATTTGGGACGAAACATTTGCGCCCACAAAAATACGAAGTATTTTTTGCGCTAATTATCGTCCAGAGGTAAAGAGTAGAGCTTTACCACAAGACGTTTATAAAAACCATGAAGGGTTTTAACAGTTGCGACGCGAACAATTCCATCGGAACCAGGATGTACTGCGGTAACGCGACCCAAAACCCAATGTAAGGGTGGTGCCTATTCATCTTTGATGGGCACAAGGGAAACGGATCGAGATAGAATATTCCATTTACTGCGGGTGTGTAAAGTATGGAGGTATTCCTGGGACCACCTTTTCAAGAAATCTTGGTACATTTTTTCAATTAGTTGCTACCGATCCATACGTTGAATGGGAACAGAAAAAAAGGTCAGATTCCGGTGGAACCACTAACGGTTCGGTAACAAGAAAATGTTCAGGAGTCAGCGCGCGAATATCATGAGGATCGTTGCTGAAAGCCACAAGGGGTCTTGAGTTTAGGAAAGCTTCGATCTGTATAAAAACAGTATTGAGCTCTTCATATGTTAAAATCTGGTCACGATAATGCGGTAGAGATATGTTTTGACAGATTTAACACCCGCTTCCCACAGCCCTCCAAAATGAAGAGCCGAAGGGGGGTTGAAATGCCAATCGATAGACTCCTGCGAAGCAGCGACGGAAGAATATTCCCGAGGTTGCCTACTGGCGCATACAAAGTTTGAGCCACAATCACTGTATAAGTGTTCGCAACGTCCACGTCGCCCTATAAATCTGCGTAAAGAAGCCAAAAATGCGTCTGTTGAGAGATTAGAAACAAGTTCGAGGTGAATAGCTTTCGTAGTTAAACACACGAAGAGGCACATATTATAGGCTTTGGTAGTTTTAGCGCCGCGAACTTTCGTCATAGTGACATTCAAGGCTCCTGCGAAATCTAAATCCGTATGCAAAAAAACATTTGACAGATTTATACAAACGGGCCACATATGCGGTGACGAATTGTGCGCTTCGACGAAATATTTCAAAAGCGCGGATACAATAAAAATTGGACAACCTATACACCGACATGAAAATATTTTTGATGATAAAAATCAATAATTAAATTAGTAAAGTGATTCTTACTTAGATGTGGAAAGGGAAATTTCGCATCATAAGACAAATCTGAATATTACATGCGACTTCCGACTCGTAAAAAAATTATTATCGTCCATAAACGGACTTAGGTTGCGAAGTTTTTTAGGAATACAATTTATTTCAGAATTTTTTAATAGGGAAATTTCTTTAGAAAAGGCAGTATGTTGAACTATTTTAATTAATAACGTCAAACTGTAGTTTTTCTTTTACCGTTAAAAAACTCGACGACGTTCGGTTAGAGGGGTGGCGGACTTTATAAATAAAGCGGCTAACGAAGGAAATCATGCGTACTAGTCGTTCAAATTTTGAGTTGATATAAAAGCAAAGATTCTATAAAATTAGATTCAACAATTACACTTATGAAAGCATTAGATCGCTGTTAGGAAAGAGCTTCCGATGGTGCCCCCATTATTTTTATTTTAAATAATGCAATATGAAAATGTAAACTTTTATTATTACACATATTTAAAATACTTAGCGTTTTGGTTTTTTTTAATGGTGTATAGTTGTATTTATATGTTACATAAATCTTTACGTTTCGAAAACAGTTACAGTGATCGTCTCAGTAGTGCTAATTCTATAAGAATTATTTTGAGATGTTAGAATAAATTTATGAAATACGAACAATATTGTTCGTAGTTTATAGATTTATATGTAGTTATTTGTTCCGTAGGTACAAAAAATGACAATCTTCGGGACGAGGGACAAAGTTGCTGGACGACGTTAAGCGGAGTCCAGCAATCTTCGGAGTTCCGAAAATACATTTCTTGTACGAACAAAACATAAAATGTTTTCTTCGGCCATAAAAAAATAATTTTCAAAAAAAATTGTTTTTACTTAGACGCCTGAGACACAATTCAGAGTACTCGAAAAGTATCTTAGACTATCAAAAAAATATTTATTTTCTTAAAAGTATTGCTTGACTTCAATTTATTGATTAATTTAAGTGACACCATGTTTTTGTCACACGAGTATTAATTATTTCATTTAATTCTTTTGGATTTTCTCCGTGTGTGTTGACGTTTATTTTTCTACGTTCGGTTCCATTTCATAGAAACCTTTTTCAAGAAATCATGAACTGTGACACGCAGTTGACGTGAACAGGGTATATCGGTACATATCAACACGCAACATACGTTAATAGGTAATAATAGCGAATAAATCTTCAATTAGACGTATACTTTATTGCAAAGTAGAATCAAAACTAACCAAAATTGCACGTATCTACAATACATGTTCAAACACGTCTCCGAATGCTGCAACACAATACCCCAGTCTATCGTAGAACTCGCGGTGGACATGTGTAAGTTGCAAGTGCGAGACATTGGCACAACATTCCTCGATGGTCGTAAACAAGGTGTCAATGTCGGAAAAGGGCGCTGCACCATAAACTGTATTCGTAATATGGCCCCACAGAAAAAATTCTGGAGACGCGGAGGTCAGGCTAAAGGTTCGTATATATCTATGAACTGACCTGGAAACAAGTCTCGCAAGTATTGAGTCGCAGGCCCGTAATTGTGGGCGGGGATGCCATCGTGAAGGTACCACTACGGACTTTGTAGATCGAGGTCTGGACGTCGTTCCCTAATATCGTTCTGGAGCAGATCGAGATATTTTTCCCCTGTTAAGGAACGCTCAATGCAAATAGAACCGATAATGTGTTGGTCAACGATACTATCCCACACATAAACACGTTGTGGGTACTGTCTCCTGCTGGTGTGGACCTCATGTGGGTTGGACTGGGTCCACACGCGGTAATTTTGCTTATTGGGGGCGCGATGTAGTGCAAATGATGATTCGTCCGTAAAAATTATACTGCGAAGGAAATTGGGATCTGCATGACTCCTCTCCAGTGCAGTAGTAGCAAATTGGACGCAACGCGCGTTGTATTCAGAACATAATTCTTGACACTCACCCACCTTGTAAGAGTGGAACTTGTTACGTTTCACAGTTCGCAATACAGTTGGATAAGAAACCCCTACTTCAGCAGCAAAAGAACGGGAGCTAATGCGTGGATTGGCGGTGACTCCGGCTAAGGTAACAAGTTCACTGGCAGCACGTGAAAGTTTTTTCCGTCACCGTTCAAAAAACACAGAACCTGTTTCTGAAAGCCGTGCATTGCGCCGAATTACTATTGAGGGGTGCGGCTTGGGAAATTGTGGGTTTTCTTCAGGAAACCAATTGCACACTTCGCGAAACGAATGACCGGCAAGCTATTTTACGCACCCACCATACGTTGTCCGCGGTTGAGTACATTGTAACTTTTCGTCCTCTAACGTACTTTTTCTATGAAAGTACACCTAGCAAAAACAACACACTCAAATCTCAGACTCAGCTGTATAGCTAAATTTATTTAAGAGCAGTGATTTGACAGATGCGGAAACATTCAAATCTAATGGTATAGTCAATTTAAAAATAGGTATAACCCCCTGGAATATAAACATTTGAAACATTTTGAGAATCAAGTTTGCGTTGTTATTAGTCACAACAATTAAGACGACGAATACGGGTTTAAATTAAAATTACTTATAGCTGATAAAGTGAACATTAATACATTGTTTATTTGTTTACGTTGCGTGTTGATATGCATTTAACAACATTAATGACATTCCCGTTTTTACTAATTTAACACGTTTCTTTCTTATTAAAATATAATATGCATATAAATATTACAATATTACATGCATATAAATAAATGACACATAAAATTAACTAACTTTTCTTGTCACAAATGTTTCTTTTTCTGTACTCTTACAGCCTTTGGATATTACTAACTATTCTTGTCATATTTTATTACCACAAACATGCCAAATTGTTGCGATCATTTTCATTACCATTATTGTTTTTATTCCACTTTGCAATAAAGTATACGTCTAATTGAAGATTTATTCGTTATTATTACCTATTAACGTATGTTGCGTGTTGATATGTACCAATATGGCGTTTTCCAAATTGGTACCAAATTAACGTGCAACTATATTGGATTTTCCTATGTTGTGTGACGATGATGACGGTATATATATATATATATATATATATATATATATATATATATATATATATATATATATATATCATGAATGTGATGACATTTGAGGATGTAAACTCGTGTATTAAATAACAAGTCACTTGACATATATTGTCAATCGATATTATTTTATAATCTTGATAAAGGTAGTAAAGACAAACTACCGAAACGTAGATTATTTATAACAAACACATTCAAATATTAATACTCGTGGAAGTCTAAACGACAACATATATACATATATATATATATATATATATATATATATATATATATATATATATATATGCAATCTCTTAATAATCGTACCTAATGAAAATAGTACCGTTGTAAAAAACAACAATAATAATCTGTCAGAAGTTAATAGGCACTTACATACTAACTTGAAAAAAAAATTCTAAAGCCACTTACTTCTATAAAAATATCGATAATACAGTTTAACCATTTACACCTTATTTGATTTTTTACTTGGTTTTGTATCAAGAAACCTTATAGAAAAAGTTACGTAAAATTGTTTACACATTTTCCTAAAAATTGATTATTACTCAGATATTGAAAAAAATTGAATGGAACACCTCCTTCGTCTTGAAAATGTTACTGATTTATTAATTATGACTTACCTGTATAGTCCAGAATAATTCAATAGTACCTGGCTAAGATTGTACCTTTTAATATTTTCTGCCTGTTAGCAACTGGATGAATTAATTTTCCATATCTTTTTCGAGATAATAGACTTTCCACTTGTGATACTTCGAAAACATTAAACTTTCAAGAAAACTGTATTGTTAGTATGTACCGCAAAATTATACATTTTGCATGCTAAGATCTTTAGCCAAAGCTATCAAATACTACAAAAATTGCCACTAATACTGTTCATCTTTTATTTTTTTGCTGACCAAGAGCGTCCTTTGTTTTCAAGTTAGATACACGTAATTGTACATCACGCTGATGTTTGGTAGCAAGGACGGTGATGGTTATTATACATTGAAAACAGAATATTTATGTATTAATCTTATCTTAATTTTAACTATATATGTTAAATCAATGCAATGCTGTGATAACTTAACGTACTTAATTTACCTTTTTAGGTCTAGGAAAAACAGCAAAAAACCTAGACATACCAAAAGTTAAAATTAAGGAATACCGTTCTGTCTTGACTAATGTCATTTAGTGAGGACGATAACTAAAATTGTTATCGAAACGTTTAGATTTTAATAACAAACTAATAAAAATACACGATCATATACCCAAAAGATAAGTATTTGAATTATGAGTGATAATCGTGAAAGTTTGCATTTTCATTTTATAACTACATTATGGGATAGAAACAGAATTAAATAGTAAAAAGAGATCCTGTAACAAACAAGTATTCCACCAAGTTTGCGGTGAGACCAGTTTCATTTAGGTGAAAATATAATTATGGAAAAGTTGTAGCAATAGATTAATTAGGTGTATTTTTTAACAATAACTGCAAAAAAAAATAGAAAATGATGTTGTTTTGTATGATGGCCCTTTTAAGGGGTTAATTATCCAATCGCCATATCTAATTCTAATCCTAATTCACATAATCCTTTGGATCGAAGCGGTAAAGCCATCGAAGAAGTAATTGACGCACGTAACCTAGCCATTCTAAATACAAGGCCAGGTACCTTTTTAAATAAGTTTTCGTCGATCAACCGTACCGTACGTAGTCTACACCTAACTCCTAGCTTAGCAAGGGATGATTTCTTGCATAGCGACAATTTTCCTATTAACATATAATTTTCGTCTAAATATACCAACCGAGGTATTCAAAGAATGGAAAACAGATGAAGCTGATTGGAACAAATTTCAAAATGCTGTAAACATAAATTTAGCGACAGAGGGGTCAGGTGTGTGTATCGAAGAGGAAGCTACCCTTCTCACTGGCGCGATAATTAATTCAGCAATAGAAAGCGTACCAGGATCGTCGGGTAAAACCTATAAAAAGTCTGCTCCTTGGTGGAATGACTGCCAGTGAGGCTGTAGAAAATTAAAAAACGTGCATTTAGGCGATTCAAGAAGTCTCCGACAACTAATCAACTTCAAGAAGTTAAGAGCAAAAGCACGTTATCTAATTATGAATAGCAAAAAGAAATCTTGGGAAAACTATGTGTCATCTACACACAAAAATACTCCAAGAAGCGAGGTTTGGAAGAAAATTTAAAAAATCTCTGGTAAATATCCAGTATTCAACTATCTTATTTCAACAAATATCTTTAGCTTCGTATTTGAAATTCGTAACGTAACCAACATGTTAGCACTTCGGAGAGGTTTGTTGTTCTAAGAACTATGGCCTCAACTTATAACGTACTGATAAAACGCTGAGATGAAAGTAGAGTTAACGGAAGCCTTATTATCGGAAATAAATCCAGATTTTAGTATTACTAGAACTAGAAAGGGCACTTGAAACATCTAAGAAGTCTTCAACAGGTCCCGACAACTTGCATTGTGAGATGATGCGTCAACTATCAGCAACTGCAAGGAACCGTCTGTGGCTAATCCCGGTGTTCAAAAACCAAATATGAAAGGTCAAAATTCGAATGATTACAGACATATTTATCTCACCTCCTGCCTCCACTTTAAGCGTTACATTGTTTGTTGTGCTCAATAAATGGAATTGAGGGGCAAATAAAAACATGCATATATGTCAGTGACATTGCTGTCTTTTTTTTAGCCACGACTCAATGAGCAACATGCAAAGTAAGTTACATTCCGTAATTAACACTATACTCACAAGTGCACAGATAAAAGGATTTATGATGTCAAAATAAACCTACTAAAGAAACTACCATATACGAGGCTGGTTTGACGGAAGTGTGACATTCCAAAAGTTGGCAATCCTAACGTGACGATATTATGTTGCATACTTGAGTCATATTTTAGAATCCTACTGTCAAAATTTCATGAAAGTCAGTCAGTTACTTTATGTTTGATAGTCAATCAAACAAGGCACGTTTTGTATTTAATTAAAAATGGATAAAAATGATTTCGTGTTTTAATAAAGCACTATTTTTTACGCGGAAAAACATCAAACAAACGGAAGAGAAATTACGCAAATATTACGGCGAATCTGCTGCGGCCCATAAAATCGTTTGCAAGTGGTTTGCTGCTTTTAAAAGTGGCCATATGAGCATGGAAGATGCGGAACGTCCAGGATCGTCGAATACGGTTACCTCACAAGAAACAATCGATAAAGTCAGTTCCATCATAAAAAGTGATCGTCGAGTTAAAGTGCAACGGAATGAGTGCATACTATTTTGCATCAATATTTAAATATGAAAAGTTAAGTGCAAGATGGGTGCCGCGTTTGTTAACAGAAGCACAAATGCATACACGTGTTTCGATTTCAAGTGACTGTTTGGTTAAGTTGAAGCGTAATCTAAGCGAATTCTTTGGTCGATACTTTACCGTGGATGAAGTATGGATTCACCATTACACACCTGAGACGAAAATGAGAAAGAAACGACCACATTTAAACAAAAATAAAGTTTTTTCCATCATGATAACGCGCCCTCTCATTCGTCCGTTATTGTATCCAATAAATTAATTTAATTGGGTTATGAATTGCTGCTCCATCCTCCATATTCGCCAGATCTGGCTCCAAGTGATTTCCTCTTGTTCCCAAACTAGAACAAGTGGCTCGGAGGACAGAGATTTCATACAAATGAAGAATTAATGGAAGCAACCGATGTATATTTTACAAAGTTTCCAAAAAATTATTTTTCCGAAGGTTTAAGAAAGTTGGAAAGCCGTTGGAATAAGTGTATGGAATTAAAAGGAAATTATGTAGAAAAATAAAATATATTTTGCCTTAAGACAAGTTTTTTTTTATTGAAAACTTACTCCACCCTCGTACATTAGGTGGATGTAGGTGGCCAATAATCGTATCAATTGGTGTGCCTTAATAAAAAAAATAATATTATTCAATTAAGTGTTAAAACAGAATTTTCTGATAACGAAATCAACAAAAAATGCAAACTCTTATTAAATATTTTAAAGATGGAGTTGAAAACCTTTACCTCTGCTCGACTGAAACTGTTTTAAAATAGTTTTTCTACTATTTTAGTAAATTATTGCAGTATAATTTGAAAATATTTTATTCATCTATTGCAACAAAAAACATTTATTTAATTTGCTAAATAATTTACTTGAACACCAATTTTATTTTAAATTAAAATAACTAAGCATTACTGAATAAACAGCTCAAGTAAAGTACCCTTTGGTAAACTTATGTTTGCTCAAGTATTCCAAGCATGTTCACTAAAATAGAGTTTACGCGAAAATTCGAAATTCCGCATTATGTTTGTAACGTATTCTGAATGTTATTTAAACTCCAAAATTCAATTTGAAATTGCCACCTTTAAAAGAATATTTCAGTATAAATATGCAACCCTAAATAACGCACGAGTTTCCCAGTATAGTTAATATATTATTCTTATGATAATAAAAGTACACACATTTTTTACATTCCCGTATACTATACAATAGTACGAGGGATGTACAGTATTGAATGGTGCTAGCATAGAATACAACATTATTTTTCAACATAATCTCCTTGAACGTGAAGACACTTATTCCACCTATGTTCAAGCATAGCAACACCTTTCTTGAAAAACTCTGAGTTTTGATCACAGAAGAAGTCCTGCACTGCTGCCATAACTGCGTCATCGCTCTCAAATTTTGTTCCCCGAAGACTATCTTTTAGCTTTGGAAATAATTAAAAATCACTGGGAGCTAAGTCAGAGGAGTAGGGTGGATACTCCAGAAGTTCAAACCCAGCGTCATGAATTGCATTCATAGAAATAAGGATCTTATGAACTGTGGCGTTGTCTTGATGAAAGAGAATTCCGCGTGACAGTTTTCCTCTTCTTTTTTCTTTAATGTAATAACGAAGTTTTGAAACTAATGCTGCATAATATTGACCAGTGATTGTGTGGCCACGTCCCAAAAATCTACCAGTAAAATTCCGTCGGCATCCTAAAAAACTGTAGTCAATATCTAGCCCGCTGAAGCCTGAACACGAAATTTGCGTGGAGGGGGGAGATCCTGGATGCGTCACTCCATACTTTTTTGTTTGCACTCGGGATCGAAGTGATGAACCCAAGTTTCATCAACCGTAACATAGCAATCGAGGAAATATTTAGGATTACTGTTAAACAAGGCTAAATTGGCTATTGAGGAAGTGACTCTCAACCCCTTTTGCTCGGGCGTCAACGTTTGGGCTACCCATCTTGCTGATCCCTTATGAAGCCCTAAATAGTCATTTATTATGGTTCCAATCGTACCATTTGAATGGTCTGTTATCTCCGCTACACGTCTTGTTGTCAATCGAGGGATTTAACAAGTAAAGTAAATCCTTACTTCCAGTGTAAATTACATTATTTTTTTCACTATCAACACGTTATATTGTCTATTAACAATTATTTTACGGTTTCATTACAAAAATTCATTAGGAGAATCTCATGTCATGTGATTGTAGCAAAATTAAGTAGTGGTCTATGTATTGGCACTGTAGTTTGTAATTTGATGAAAAACATTTTTGACTTAAATAACATGCCCAATAATGCGCAAATCTATGAAGATATGGCTGCTGATAGATTTTTCAGTATAAACAATTGTACAGATAGTACGTTTATAATTAATGTTAATAAATAATTAAGTTAGATAGCCACTTTTTAATAACATCAACATTTACATCCCTAGGGAAATAATATTATATTCCTGTTGTCATGCGAACTTGTAAACATTATGTAAATTTAAACTACTTCCCTAGAACAATATATTGTAAAAGCTACTTATTTGATTGATAGTGAAAAAAGTATAGTAAAGGGAAGGTATTGCGATCATGAAAAAATTCGACCTCAATATTTTCACGGATCTTCACGTTCTGGGGTTTCTGAATTCATTTTGGCCATTTTTGACATGCCGTCTGCGTGTGCGTTTGTATGTAAACACGATAGCGGTCAGACCGTTTGAGCTGGAGTGATGAAATTTAGCATGCGGCTGTTATGGCAAAATCGTAGATCCGTATCAACTTTTGGGACATATAGGACAACCGGAAGTGTCGGTTTGAAATTTTTTCAAGCAAACTAGTTTAATTAACTAATTACATACAATACAGAGTACGTGAGTTACAACTTAAAGTAAAACTATAGAACCACTAGGCATAGAAATTATGTAACTTTCTGGCTGTATGTTATCAAAGATGGCGAGTTCAGCTACAGTGATCCCGGCGTTCTTGCACTTTTGGTTATCTCGGAAGTAGGTGTCAATAGTTATTGAGTTATTAAACTTTTCAGAAAAAAAGTGACAATTTGTGAAACTAAATTTATTGAAGGTTAAAGACACTGACTTCAAATTTTTAAAGCGTGTAGACAAAGCGTGGTATCAGCTATAACAGTAATGTTGATTAAACCAATAGGGTCTTAAAACTTCACGTCCCTTTTTTGACACAACAGTCAAAATTAAAATTTTTTTAAATAGCAGTTCATACGTTTTTGTCGTCATTTTTAAAAAATATTCATAAGAGTAGAAATTATTAAAAAGTCTCAATCTTACCTACTCTATAAGCATAGATTAATAAATAATCCATTTGTGTTAATCTACAAATATTTGATAGACCCTGTGTAATAGTGGCCGTGTTTGTGTACTCGTCTATTAATTTTTGGTGGGCGGGTGTCGCATTTGCATTTAATTGTTTTCATTATTTTAAAATAGTCATTAATTTTTGCTTATAACACGTTAATATGGCACGCCATTTTATTATTTAATAACAAATTTTTTAAATATTAAAATAATAATACACGCCTTATTTAAAATAAAAGTTAAATATAATAAAAACATTACTGTTATGTCTGCTCATAAAATTAATGAATTAAATTTATATCTACACATAAAATTAATTTGAAATACGAAGGGCGTAGCCAGGATTTATAACAGGGGGGGGGGGGGCAAACCATGGTCCATGGTCGTTCAAAATGTAAAATTTTAGGATAAAAAGAAAAGGCAAATGAAAACAAAACTTTGAGATTTTAATTATACTTAAATTAAACTAATAACAGATAACAAAAAAATATGCAGAACAGAAAAATATGTATATTTTAGATTTAATTTTTTGTTTATTAAAATTTAAAAATTATTTAATTTATTTTTGCTCTTCCAGGGGGCAGTTGCCCCTCCCTGTCCTTAGCTGGCTACGCCCATGTGAAATGCATATGTGAGGTAGGTAAAGTGCTGAATTATAATTATGTCTACACATAAATTTAATTCATTTTTGTTATTAATCGAAATAATAATAATATATTTTTATTATGTCGCGACATAATAATACGAAACACTGTTTTGCTGAACTAAACCGAATATTATAACTATTACATGTTGTAGAGTAAGAAAAACTTATAACTGGAATAGTTGATTTACCGAATTATTATTATGCCACTAAATAATGTTAATATGTCCTAGCAAATTATTATTATGCCTGGACACAGATGTAATATTAAATACGCCAATTGCAATTATGTTATGCCATAATTGTAATACGATGAAGTGTAAATTTAGTAATAACATACTTTTATTTTAAATTATTATTATGTACATATTATTAATTTTAGAATTAATATTATGTACATAATTTTAATTCCCAAATTTTTATTAAATATGACATTTTAAGGTTTGAATTATGCATAATTTTAATTTGTGAATTTTAGACGTGGGAACGTTGACTGACAAAATGAGGTGTGGGGCTAATTGAAACACAGCCAAACAGCTTGGTTTGTTTACATTTAAATACTATACATTCAAAACTATTTCCTATTGGTCCACATTTATCGAGAATTAGCCGCTAGTTTGGTCGACGACCGAGCCGGTGTCTAAGTTACCGTCAGTTTATACCTGCGCAGCATTAAATTAAAATTATGTACATAATTTTAATTCATCAATTATTATTTTGTACATAATTTTACTTATCCAATTATTATGTACATAATTTTAATTCTGAATTATTACTATGTACATCACAACAATTTCTGAAGAATAATTCGAATATTATTTAGTAGAATGAGTTATTTTCTTCAACCATTAACTTTAGTTCGTGTAACTACTACTATGTTATCATATAATAATAAATGCAGAACTAAAATTATGACTAGTCTGAATAATAATTTTGTTAAGTTTTATTACATCATAACATAAAGTTATTTAATTTTTGTAATAACTATTTAGACTCACATAATTCTTTTTATGGTATTAAATAGCAAAATGGCGTGCCATACATTAACAACATATTTAAAACTTTTTAAATTTTTAAATCTTCACTGAACTGGTATGATTTGTCACAAGGAACATTGACGTTAGTTAAGTGTAGAGTAGAGTGGGGCAGAAGTACGCACTTAAGTTTTGAGAGCTGGTGTGTCATTAAAACCTAATTATAATTTTATTCCGAAATACATAAATGATAGATACAAGTATGGTGCACAATTTAAAAAATAGTTCAACTTAAAAATAATTATTTATATACTTCAAAATAAACAGAAATGGCGGACAAGCAGAATCGTACTTTTGCTCCACCTTAAGGGTAAAAGTACGCAAGATGGGGGGTAAAAGAACGCAATAAAAGTATAATAAAAAAACAAACATTTATCAAATTCACTTTAAAAAAAACAAATTAGAACACTTTTTCTTAAATAAAAACACAATGGTCGCACTAAAGGAGCTTCTTAAAAGAAGGCCATAAAGAAATAGTTAAAAATAAATTATTTGCTTTATTTTAAACACAATGATCACACTTAAATGCACCGATCCCCTCATAGGGGGAGCATGCCTCATGCCACTATTTTTCACAATAGTTGCACATGGATCCAGTCGTCATTTGGTGTATCTAAGAAAGATTCTTCGCACTCTGGGCATAAAAAATCTTCGTCATTAACTTCTGTAGTAGTTTCAAAAACGTTTCTTTTGCCCTTTGTTTTTTTCTCTTTTCTTCTTTTCGTCTCCTCCTCAATTTCGTCTTTCACTGGAGTGCTAGTCAAAATAGCAGATTTTTTGCCCTTAGATTTTCTAAAAACGGTATCCCTTCTTTTGCCAAATTTGGGTTGGTGAAACGTAGTTGGTCTTCATTTCTTCATTAACGGGTTCGTGATTTTTGAGGTAGAAGGACGGGGTTCAACTATTTATGCGTTTGAAGTAGAAGCAACAGGTTCCACGCTAAGTTCGTGATCTTTGTTATTTTTGGTAGACCAATTCAAAGCAAAAGTATCAGCAGGATATATGGTATCTTCAATGCTGCTTTCTTGGGCTCGGTCCACATTTTCAAAAACTTCTTGTTGGTGAGTAACCGTAGAAGGTAGAAAGTCTTCTTCGTCAAATACTGTAGGATTAAAGGGGAAAATTCCATATGTTTTAAAACTGTTAACAGCTATGCCTATAGTAGCTGCTCTTTGGTATGAGTCCGAAAACATAGAAGCGACTTGGTACTGAGTAATTCTTCTACCAGAATTACTAATCAGCCATTGCTCGCACGATTGGGAGTAAAATTCCTTCAAAGGTTTGAAAAAACAGCTATCTAATGGTTGTGTCTTATGACTGCGGTGTGGAGGCAAAGAGAGTAAAGAAATATGGTGCTCCCTAGCAATCAAAATTGCTTGTAAAGATGTATGAGAGGAGTGGTTATCGAGAATCAGCAATGTTAGATCTGCTTCAGAAGATTTTACGTGAGCCTGAAAATGAGTCAACCATTCCAAAAATAGGTCACTGTTGATATATCCAGAATCTGATGTTATAAGAATAGTATCTGGAGGCGCACCATCGATTAACTCCACTTTGCGTCTTTTACGGGGAAAAATTAGTGCAGGTGGAACATACCCGCCGGCAGCGGACATACAGCACACTGCTGTAACCGTTTCACCTCTTTCAGCTGAGGCAATCTTGCCAACAACTTTCTGACCTTTAATCGATACAACTTTAGGGGTCTTATTTGGAACTGTGGATAGTCCACTTTCATCCATATTAAATACCCTGGAGCTTTTGAACTTATATTTTTCGATTAATGACTATAAATTTGCAAAATATAAATCTACCTGCGTTCTGTTGAAGCCCATTACCCTAGCAACACTTGTTTTGGACGGAGTGCGTAAAGACAGTTTGTGCCGTTTTATGAAACTGTAAGCCCAATCTTTGCCAGCCATTTGACTTTCGTTAGAAAATCGATGAGAAATTCCATTTACATGAGCGTACTGATAGACCAGTTTCCTCAGAGCTTTAAATGTTAAACCGTATAACATACGTTTAAGCTTTTTGGAGTGCTCTGCTAATTCACGCTCCTGAACTTCATTGAATACTGGTTTAAATCGGCCCAAGTGGGATACTCCGCAATCTAGCTTAATACGTTTTCTCAACGCACCTTCTATGAACCCTAGTTGAATAGCAACTCTACGTTGAGACAGCCCAGATTGTAACATTTGCTTAGCTTCTTGAAATACTTCAGCGGTTATTGGGATACGATTGGATTTTCGTTTATAATTTTTGTAAAAAAAGAGCTATTTACATATTACATTGGTTTACATAAAATTAAACAATATTAGCAGCACGTGAGGCAAAAGTACGCAGCGAACTTTTGCCCCATGTTTTTTGCGCACGTTTACCCCATCCGGTATGTGTTTTTTTAAAGTTCGGCACTCCAGCGGAACAATAGCCACAACATTCGGTATGGCGTGGAAACATTAAGGTTATGTATACATCATAACGTCATATCACCCAATTTCGTTTTAATCATTGTTAAACTACATTAATATCAAACCTTCAAAAACTATATCACTTAGTTGTTTTTTTAACTTACCTCATTTTTCTTCGTTTCCTTTTTAAATTAGAACGTACGTTAACTTAACAAATTATATGGGAAGTGACTAATAATACTGCAAAACAGTTTTTAAAATTTTTGCTTCAGAGACGAAATAATAGCAATGCGTACTTTTACCCGGCGTGTACTTGTACCCCACTCTACTTGAGTAGCATTGAATGTAATCATTCAACGATAGCAGGTAAACGCTTTGTAAGTACAATTTGGCTTTGGTGTTAATAATAACTTTACAAAATGTGATGTGTTAACTATTACAGTATTACTTAGCTTTCTTCATACCATAAACAGCATAAATTATGAGAAACAACTCTTTTTTAATATTGTGCAATTCAAATTGAAAAATAATTAAGATACTTATGAAAATGTAAACTTTCACGATTATTAATTATTATTATTATTAATTAAACAGTTTATCTTCTGAGTTTTTAAATTGTGTATTTTTCTATTCATATTTGCGTTTTCATTTTTTTAATATTTCATAAATTCGTTTTAACATCTCAAGTAATTCTTAAAGATATTACCATTTACTGAAGACGATAATTCTAATTGTTATCGAAACCTTTAAATTTATAAGATTCCATCTACAATATCTCATATGTTCTTTACGTCTAGTGTCAAAGCTACGTCATGTGGTTCCAATGCATACTTTTCCACAAAAACTTATCAACTCCAGACGCGAATAATGGGTTTGAAGCATCTTTGTAGTAGGTAAACTTAAATGTTTTTAGACTTTAATCTTTTTTTTTTGTTTAAAAATAGTTCTAACTCCATGTTTAATTAATATTTTGTCAATTTTATCCGTAATGTTAGTTATGGAAAGAAGAAAAGCTCTACCGATATTAAGTGGTAATTGTTCTTTACGGGTACGTCTAACATGTTTAATTATAATATTAATTTCTTTAGCTTGTAGTGATGTTTTTAAATGATCAAATACATCTTCTAAAAATTCTGGATCACAAATTCGTTTAGTTTGATCTAGTAAAGGTTTGATTACACTAATTGTTGACGTGGATGAGGATTTGATAGTTTATGAGGATATCTCTCCGTGTGTGTCGGTTTCCGGTAAAATCTAAAAGACAAACATGAACTGTTTGTTTTAGAAATTAATCTATCTAAACATGGTACATTTCCATTAGATTATTTTTCCATAGTAAACTGAATGCTAGGATGCTAGGATACAAAATCTAAAAACTCATTTAGTGCTTCTTCTCAATGTCTCCAAATATCAATAGTATCATCAACATATCTATACCAAATTAAAGCTTTTTTTAGAAGCATTTTGTAGAGCTAGTGTTTGAAACTTTTATATATAAAAATTAGCTACTACTGGATTAAGAGGGCTTTCCACAGCTACCGAAAATAGGTAGTGTTAAGACAGTTCTGAAGCAGAATTGTTATATCTTTCGGAAAAATGTGACTAACATATATTCAGTGGTTTCTTTTAAAGAAAATTTAGTAAATAGTGATACAACATCAAAACTGACCATAATGTCACCTTCTTGTATACCAAAATTACGGATTTTTTCACTGAAATCTGCAGATTTTTTGATACGATGAGGTGTTTTCCTACATGATGCTGTAACAAAAAGGGAACATGTTTCGCAAAGTTATATGTAGGAGATATAATTGCACTAACAGTGGGCCTTAAAGAAACATTAGGTTTATAAATCTTTGGTAAACCATATAGTTCTGGGTGTTCTGATTTGTCTTTTCCAAGGCCGTGTAATAATATTTAATCTGTTAAATATCTAGCTAATCTGTAACAAAATAAAATTGTATACTACTACACACGCGATTTCATAGCCAAAAGCTAAGTATCGTAATTATGAGTGATAATCGTGAAAGTTTGAATTTTCATATAATTGAAAAATATTGAGCACTTTAGCGAAGAAAACTGACACAGTGAAGTATCAAGCATGTACTGAAATAATTGGAGTTTTTACTATTCGACGACTCTTCAGGCAGTCAGAGGCACGGTTACCAATAAAGTATTTACTTATTAATTACTTTTTTATTACTTAAAATTTCATCTAAATATATAAACCACAGCAATATTATTCATATTAGTATCCCAATATTCTATCGTCTAAAGTTAGAATTCATTAACTTTTACAATATTCATTTATTGCCATTACATTACAATAAAATATACCAGTACGAAGTTAGCAGACAATACATAGCAGCCTCTTATTTTCTTGAGAATAAACTTAATAAAGTTAAGTACAATTTCTAAAAATATTAAGTCAATTTATAAAAATAAATGGATTTTGCACTAGTGTCTAACTTCTTAAACACAATCATTACTACATAGTAATTTCAATGGAATCAAGGTGAAGAATTTATTGGGACCTTGTAAATGATCGGAACAAGTGATAATCCGAAGGAGCAATGTTTGGTGAATACGGCAAATGGGGTAGGACTTTCCATTTAAAAGGTTCCAACTAAATTTTTACTAGTTGTTGATCATGTGGCCAAGTGTTGTCATGTTGCAAAATAACTTAGTCACGACCGTTTACCTTCAATAATTGGTTCACACATTGTTTGTCGTCAATAGCGATCTTCCGTGATGGTTTCGTTCGGATTAAGTAACTCATAATTAACTTACCCATAATTAACTACGCCCAGCTGATCCCATCAAATGCAGAGCAAAAGCTTCGAACCATGGATACTCAGCTATGTCTAGGATGTTTATGCATGATGGGGCTTGTCCCACAATTTTACAACTTAGGACTATTGTAGTGTATCCACTTTGCATCGCCAGTCACGAGACAATACAAAAACCTTTCTAAATCTCCGTTACAACAGCTGTTCACACGTGAAAAGACCGACGAAAGGACTGCGTCAGAACAAATTTACCATTGTATTTTCACCCATAACTTTTGAACGCGTTAACAAAATTTCCTTTTTTTGATCTAGTTAGCTTTGTATTGAATGTCAGATGAAATGACATATTCACTGTTTTTTTTTGTATAATCAATTTTAAGCAAGGAATATCGACCGAATTGGAAAAGAGAAAAATCATCGAGAAAAAGAATCTTGAAAATCCGCAGTGGACTTTCAAGAAAATAGCAAAAGAAGTGAAGGATAGTGAAAAAACAGTATCTATTGTCATCAAGCGTTATCGAGAAGATTTGAATTTGCCCAGAAAACATCGTTCTGGTCGAAAAAAAGGTTTCCATTCTCACAAGAAGGCTAACAAAGTTATTGCCAAGCTCCAGCAAAATCTAAACTTGTCAGTCAGGAAACTAGCTGACAAAATCATGACTTCGGAAGCAACAGTAAGAAGAGTCAAGAAAAGTGTGGGCATAAAGTTTTACAAAATTCAAGATATACCAGACAGGAATGCTGAGAAGAACTTGGAAACCAAAGAGCGAACACAAAAGCTGAAATGTGACTTTTTCCAAAAAAAAGTGTGTTGCATAATGGACGATGAAACTTATGTCCTTGCCGATTTTTCCCAGTTACCTGCCCAAGAATTTTATTCTGCAGCTGGTCGTCGAAATGTAGATAAGAAATGTCGAACCAAAGAAGGCTAAGTTTACGAATAAATTCCTTGTTGGCAGGCTATTTATAGTTGTGATGACAGAAACGAATTCTTTGGAACATCCGAGGCTATTAACAGCGAGATTTATGTCAAAGAGTGCCTTCAAAATACCTTTGTCTTTTATAAGACAGCACGAAGTGTCTACTGTCTTCTGGCCTGAAGTGGCCTCTTGTCACTATAGCACGGTGCCCAAAAAGTGGTACAAAGAGAACAATGTCGATTTTATCCCGAGAGACTGAAATCCACCAAATTCACCAGAACTCCGACCAGTGGAAAAATATTGGGCTCTGAGCAAAAAACAGTAGAAGGAACAAAAAAAAAGCGAAAACCATGGAAATCTTCAAATAGAAGTGGAAAACTGCATCGGAAAAGGTTTCAAAAGAAACAATTAAGTCGTTAATGGCTAGTACACCAAACAAGATTGCCCAGTTCTGCCAAAAAGTTTACTAATTTTTGTTGTATTTTTCTATTAATCTGACTTAAAAACACTTCCTAAAACATTTTGATTTTCTAAATTGGGCCAAGGGTAAATTTTCTCTGACGCAGTTCTTATGTCGGTTTCTACTCGTACGGCACCCGGTGTGTTTACTTTTGAATTATAATTAATACTTTCAAACGTTTCAGAATTAATTTGTGATCAACTCCTGCCAGTAAAATTAGTGCGTGACATGAGTCTTCATGAAGTAATACCTCCAATTCTCCATGTTCAAACTTTTTCGGTGCACCGGCGCGTCCTTTATCTTAAACATCAAAATAACTATTTTCGAAGCTTCCAAACCAATCTCTGCTTCTTGTACTTCCTTAGTTACCAACTTAAATCACACGCACGCAGTTCTGGTAAAGTCATACGTTTGAAAACAACTAGAACATCAAGATCCTGAATACAATCAAAACTAGTGAAAAATTATATGAAAAGGAAAAAAGATATATTTTATGCAAAGGAGAATGTGTTTCTTTATATACACAGTAACAATGGACAGAAACAAAAAACACGCGTACACGCATGCGCGGACCGCCGCGCACGCACACGTGCATTCCCTCTCTGCTCCCCCACCCCACACACGTTTAATTTCGTTACTTGCCTATGTCTGAAATGAACACACCAGCGACTACACAAATTTATTACACAACGTTTAGTTAACGAGAGGGATAACGAATGATACGTTTAGACGATTACTTTTTCTACCAAATAATAGATGTCGCAATAAGTCTAGACTTTCACACCAGTAAATCTGCTACAAATAATTTTTTTGTACTCATAGTTTTAAAATAGGTATTTCCCGGTTATTCCCGATGCACCGAAAACTTGTTTTCCCGCACTGCGGTGTTTTTTATTTTCCAACAGAAACTAGGGTAATTACGTTGTATGGTTGATAGAAGAATTGAAATGCTGCTGATATAATGGCTAATGGCTGCTTCTTTAACATCAGAATTTCCTCGGAATCGTCCATTTTTCACAAATTTAACAATAATAATTTTAACGAAAATGGCGACTCAATGTTTGAATTTTTGTTGACGTGTAACCATAACAACAATGCAACATTACAATGCCGACTATGCTGCCAATCCATTTAGAATAAAACAACCAAATAATGATAAATTATTTGTTTTTAATTTTATTAATTTATTCGTTACAAAAAATGTTGTACCTAACTTTTCGGAATATATTTTCCCGAATTCGCACTAAATGCAGCACTCCCTGCGGTCGTGCTGCAAACAGACTGCTCATGCGGGAGCATTCACTTTCTGAACTAGTTAGGTAAAGAACTATTTCGCTGATTGCTCCAGATTGAAATGTTTTTCCTTTTGCAGAACGTATTACAATTAAAGATAATTTTATTAAGAGTGAAGAATGTTCAATGTCCATATGCGAAAAGTATATTTTTGAACAAATCATATTATAGCATCATTAAAATACTGCAATATAGTTCTAATTTCTAGTTTTAACTTAAATATTTAGTTATTTTAGTATATATTTTAGGCAGTTGAATGTAAATCGTGTGGGTAAATGTATACGGTTCAATAAATAATTGAATTGCTTTTGTCCAAACACTGAGCACGAAAGTTTTCATTTCAAATGAATTCTGAAACATGTGTTTATGACAGTGTAATTATGAGGCTTAGCTTACCCTATATAATTATAAGAATTCCGAAAGTGCAAATTAACCTGTTATTTCATAAAATGAAAAGTTCAATAAAAATTTTCACGTCTACCACACCGAGAAGTGTACTATACTCTTTTTAATTAAATAAGTATCGATAATAGAAGTATGAATTGCCATTTATATACAGAGTGTCACGGATCAAATTAGGTCAATGAATTTTATCCCAAATTGCATCCCTAAAAAGTTATACGCTCTAAAAGTTAAATTTAAAATGTAGAAAAGTCACTTTATCTCCGTAAATTATGAAAATTTTTTATTGATTTTTATACAGTCGACAAGTCAAAATTTGATAGAAATTTCACTAGAACTATCCGTTCAGCAGTGGCGTAACCTTCAACCCTTAAAAAAATTATTTTTGCAAAATAAATTAAAATTTTTCTGCTTTATATTACTAATACATTTTAAAATAAAGGAATTTTATCTCTTACATTTTTCTTCTAAAATCGACGGTTTTTCAGAAAATTGAAAAATAATTTGTATTCTACAACAAATGATACGTGCTTATTTGATAATTCATTTAGCAGTAGGCTGCGTATTCAATACAAAACAAAATTAGTCAATTGTCAAAAGTTCTTACATACTAAAGTAAAACGTGTTCCTGTTTATTATTTTATTGTTATTTATGATGGAACGTTACTCGTATTCAGAATTAACTGATATACATTTTGTATTTGGCGAATGTTGAGGTAATTCTCGAGTTGGAGCAAAAAGATGTTTAGAAAGATTTTCCAATAGACATTAATCGCACTATACCACTTTTGCTTCAATAAACCGTCGGCTTTCTGAAACAGGTAGTTTTTTGCAAAGGAAGCCAAATTCTGGACGTCAGCGTCAGATTAGAACTGTTCAGTATTTCTAAAAATGCTGTTCGCTTACTGAACAATTGTTAAAACCATACCACATCCAATAAGTTTAAGAACTTTTACCGACAGATCTACTACTTAGACGAGAATATTGTCAATGGTTGATGAACAATTTCATTGAAGATCCTCAGATTATTGCTGGAATTCTTTTTACGGACGAAGTCTGTTTTACTAGAAATGGCATCTTTAATTCCCATAATTTCCACAATTGGGCAGATGAGAATTCTAATGTAATTCAAGAAGGTCGCTTTCAACATAAATTCAGCATAAATGTCCGGGCAGGAATTGTTGAAGAATTTATTATTGGTCCCTTTATGCTACCCAACCGAGTAGAAGGCGTTGCGTATTTGGAGTTTTTACAGAATAACTTGTCGGGAACATCTAGAAGATGTGCCATTAAATGTCAGAGCTGAGACAATATTTATGCACGATGGTGCGCTACACATTTTGGATTAGCTGTGAGGCAATACCTGCATGCGCAGTTTCCTAACCGGTGAATCGAACGAGGTAACGATGCTCCTATAGGCTGGCCGCCTAGATCACCGGATCACAATCCCTTAGATTCCTTTGTTTGGGGTGCTGTTAAAGAAAAGGTCTATTAGGTTCCAGAAATGACTAGAGACAATCTCTGGAATGGCATTGTGGAAGCATTCGAGGAAGTTAGGCAAATTCCAGTGATATTTCGATCAACGCGTACGTCTGTAATACGTAGTGCGAATACTTGCATTCAAGTAAATGAGGGCCACTTTGAGCAATTACGAGGCATGTTTTTAAGTAAGTACCGTTTTGCGATTCCGCCGCCGCCGCGCTACGGTCGGCGTTCCGCGCATGCGCGCTGGTTACCTACATCTCTTGTCTACGCACTGACGCCATTACAGTCTGATTCTTCATTGTATACGTTGTTTACTGAGTGTTTAAGATGCCTCCGACAATCGTGAGTCCCGCCGATTGTGAAGTACGGGCTGTTATACGATTCCTTAGTGCTAAAGGCGTAAAACCGATCCATATTCATCGTGAGATCTGTGAAGTTTACGGACAAAACATTATGAGTGATGGAATGGTAAGGAAATGGGTGAGAGCATTTAAAGATGGCCGCACAAATGTGCATGATAAAGAACAGTGGGCGTCCTTCGGTCGTTAATGAAGATTTGGTGCAGAAAGTGGACGAAAGGTGAGAGAAAACAGACGCTTTACAATTTCATCATTGTGCGACTGCTTTCCTCAATATTCTCGTAGTGTTTTGTATCGCATTGTGACCGAGAACTTGAATTACCGGAAATTGTGTTCACGTTGGGTTCCAAAATGTTGACGGATTTGCACAAAACCCAACGTTTAGGCAGTGCATTGACTTTCCTTGAGCGGTACCACAATGAAGGTGAAGATTTTAGACCAAATTGTTACTGGTGACGAAACATGGGTGGCCTACGTCACACCAGAATCGAAACAACAATCCATGGAATGGCGACATTCATCATCACCCAAAAAGTGAAGTTTAAAACAATTTCTGCCCGGAAAATCATGTGCACAGTTTTTGGGACAGAAAGGAGTATTGCTAGTGGAGTTTCTGCCTCGTAATGAGACAATCAATGCAGCGTCTTATTGTGAGACATTGAACAATCTGCGTCGTGCAATCCAGAACAAAAGACGTGGCAAGTTGAGTAAGGGTATCGTTTTGCTGCATGACAATGCCCGTCCACATGTGGCTAATCGGACCAAAGATCTCATCAAATCTTTTAAATGGGAAACTCTAGATCATCCTCCATACAGCCCTGATCTGGCGCCCAGCGACTACCATTTGTTCTTGCACTTGAAGAAACACCTGGGTGGTCAGCGTCTTCAAGACGATAACGAAGTCAAAACATTTGTGATACAGTGCTTAACAAGTCAGGCGGCAGAATTTTATGAGGAGGGTATTCAAAACTGGTGCCACGTTATGACAAGTGCCTCAATATTCACGAAAATTATGTAGAAAAGTAGATTAAGGTACAGGCTTTGATGTAAAAATAAAATTATTGCGATATCTTTGCACGTCTTTTAATTCCAAAACGGTACTTACTTAAAAACATGCCTCGTACTATAAAATTAGTGTTTTATTTTAATATTTTTATTTTTTTTTAATTTTTATTTTAATTCTTTATTATAAAATGTATTAAAGCAATGATCAAATAAGCACAGGTCAGTTAGTTGCAGAATACAAACCTATTTTTCAAACTTTCTCAAGAACCATTGATTTTAGAAGAAAAATTTAAGAGGAAGAATTCCTTTGTTTGAAAATGTATTACCAAAATAAAGCAGAAAAATTTTAATTTATTTTTTTTAAGGGCTGAAGGTTGACGCTACTGCTGAACGGGTAGTTCTAGTGATTTTTTTAATTTCTATCAAATTTTGACTTGTATAAGATAGGTCAACTGTATCAAAATCAATAAAAGATTTTCATAATTTACGGAGATAAAGTGATTTCTCTACATTTCAAATTGAACCTTGAGAAAGTATAACATTTTAGGGGTGCATTTTGGGATAAAATTTAAAGAGGGAAAAAGAGATTTTCTGGGACACCCTGTATAATTAATAACAATTTTTGCCGTTTATAATTAATCAATCAACGATTAGTTCTCTTTAACCAACATGAAAGAGTTGCAACTAAAGTTGCAAAGAGATCACATTTTCTAACGTTGTGAGAATAGCAAGAATTTAAGATAAACTTCCGTCCATCTATTAAATTTAAATAAACAATCTGCCAGCGCTTTCATTTGTGGTTTATTTAAACAACCCAAAATTAAGGATGCAATTAAATAATACCTGCAAGAGCCATCATAATAAAATATACTTGATAGTCACTTCTGAGTGTTTATCTTACGTTTTGCCCTTATTCTGCATTATTTCAATTAACCAAAATCACATTTGCATGTGTACCCTCCACGCAATAAAAATTAAAGTTAACAATGCGTAAATTCGACAATGTTATTGTAACAAATATTTACTGAATTCAACGTTTTTTGCGGTTCTATTTTTAGAGTTGGCGAAGCAGTGCAAATTTGATTAACGGGAAATAAATCAATCACTTACAGTGTATCATTTTGTTCTATCCTTCTTGTAGTGTCGGCAGCAAGACTATGCCTGGACTCAGCATCCCTTCTAAGACATCCTAGAATAATAAATCGATTTTCCTTATTCCCTAATGAAATTATACACTTACTGTTATTGTTGTTGTATTTAGCACTTAAAGCAGTTAGACTTGACATAATCCTTGCTCTATGCGATGCTATCTTGATGCCGAGATTTTTAATACCTGTTTCAGTAAATTCTAATATTTCTTCAACACCATCATATCCAGAAAAACACTCTTCATATTGTTCTAAATCAAGAATTTTTAACCAATCGATAATTGCTAAGTGTTTTCTAGGTTTTCGCCTCTCTGCTTCTGGTACGTTTAATTCATTATGGCGGAGCTTTGTTTTTAACGAAACGAGGGAGCCAAAACGGCTCCATGTTAAACCTGCAAGTAAAAAGAAAATAATTAAATACGGTATAAATACAATAGACCTGTAGGAATATAGTGTATCTAATTATACTATAGGGCTCATATTAAGCAAAAAGCAAGAACATTAATGGTGTAATAGTATTTTAATCGTCTTTTTATTGTCATAAATTGTAATCAATTAAAAGAAAAATAATTTATCATTAGTTTCATTACAAACTGAAAATTCGTACCCCTTGTGATTATAAACTGAAGCATAAATAACTAAGCAACTATCGTAAGCCTGTACATTCTATACGGTGCAATGCTGAAATACGTGTGTGAAACCGCAAAAAAAATATCTGGTGTGGAACACCACACGACCTTCCAACTTACAAAATAGAAATTAAAAGAAATGAAATAATTTTAATAACATTTTTTATCTTCCAACCTACATATAGGGTGGCTAAATAGTGCGACAAAGGTCAATATCTCCTGTACCATCAGAGATAGTGGAAAAAAAACAATTTCAAGAGTTATTAAGGGTTAAGAGATTCATCTTATAAAATTATTTTCGAGTATACAGCGTACTCCAAAAAGGCGGCGCGGTAAAAATTTTATATTTTTTAAATGGGACACCCTATATATTTTTAAATATTTTAATTCACCCTAAAATTTTGTATTTAGCACCGAAATTTGTATTGCATATTTTTGCAACGTTGCCAATTGAAAAATTCCTTAAATTTGTGAAAAAACAAGGGCCAATGAAATTTGTAATAGTTTTTAACTTATAATAACTGGAAACAAAACAGAAACGGAAAGAAGAATGATGACAGAAGTCTCCTAAGATAACACAGATTAATGTTTTTCTACAGGGTGTTTTATATGGTCATGCCAACATTGCGAACTTTAAACCTAATTTTCAAAAGTTTTTAAATGGAACATCCTGTATTTTATTACTTGGGTTTGTAGGAAATTTAATCCTCTTCAACTTTTATTCGAGGTCATCCTATGCCTATCTTTTCTAGCTTTGGTGGTATTTCAATTTTTATTTAAACTCTAGCAAAACGGAGTGTTTTTCACCATTGTCGTTTTCTAGTCACCTATGACAAAATAAAAACAAAATATTATCATTTTAAATAAAACATCAGTTTGCTACTTTGTGTATTAATTACCATCAGTATAGACATGAATACAATGTATAGATAGTGGAAGATATGCCACAAAACCAAGGAACGACTAAGGAGAGGAACTCGTTCCTTGATCTGTGCATGCACTTAAAATCTTTCGGTATATATATATATATATATATATATATATATATATATATATATATATATATATATATATATATTAGTTTAGATTAAATAAAGAAAACTACTGTAACCTAACAGAATTCGATAAAAAAAATTAAATTAGATAAAAGAAAGTTACATTGATTGGGAATTGAACCCGCGCCGAATTCTACCGCAATTGCAAACGTGCTCTGCCAGTTTGCCATTAAAAATTCTATTTGAGTACTATTTCCATTAAACCAAGTATTTTTAGGTGCATGCGCAGGTCAAGGAACGATTTCCTCTCCTCAGTCCCTTCTCAAAAACATCAGGTGTTCATTAGAAAATGTCATCAACTTGTTGGCTGTCATTTTAGTTTTGTTAAAGCTCAAGTTCAAATGAAAGAATACACAAACTTTTTTCTATGTATTGGTCTTCCTTCAACATAAATCCAAAGCCAACTTGATGACTTTTTCTAATGATGATCCGATATTTTAGCGATACAATTCTCAAAATAAATTATTACATAATTATTTGTTCAAAGTGGCCCCCGTTAACATGAATATACAATTCAATACGTTTTTCAAAAGTATGAGTCATGCTTCTACACATTTCCCGAGTAACGGTTTGAAAACAGTTCGTAACACGAATTTTCATATCATCTCTCGTAGTCGGGGGTATTTTATATACCTGATCTTTTATAAATCCCCATATACTGCAATCCATTTTTGTTAGATCTAGTGAATTAGCCGGCGATGGTACTGGTGCTCCTCTTCCAATCCACTACTGTCCATATGATTCATTTAAAAAGTTAGTAATAGGCTCCATCATGTAAGAACCAAAGACGTTCACGAACTTCATTTAGTATCTGAACCATTAATCGCGGTAAATTATATTGTAAGAAATCCAAATATACTTGTCCAGTTACTCTTCTCTCGAAAAAATACGATCCAATAACATAGTCTCCTATAACCCCCCTCACACATTAAAAGACCATCTGTTTTGTGAATGGGTTCTTATAAAATGGGGATTGCTTGTACTGAAAATTATGCCTATTCACGTTTCGATTTTTATGAAATGTTGCTTCATCACAACATAATATTAATTGTGCATAATTTGATTGTTCTCTCACTTTCTGCTGCACCCATGCACAAAAATTCATTCGCCTCTGAAAGTCTTCTTCATTTAATTCTTGCACTAACTGAACATAATAAGGATGCATTTTCTTTGCCGTCACTATATTCTGAATCGATGATCGTCTAATATCTAATTGATTATAAATATCTCTTTGTGTGGATTTTCAGTTACTGTTACAGCACATTTAATTGATTTACTTCGGTTAAACACGTTTTGTTCTTTCTTTTTCTGATAAATTACACTTCTAGTTGTTTGAAATCGTTCCATTACCTCCTCAAACTCCCTTCTATTAGGTTGTCGTCGGTTCGGATATCTTTCGTGATATACACTCGTTGCTAACAAACAGTTTTTGTCGCTAGTTCCAAGCATATCCACCAATTCGGCATTTGAAAAATTCCTTTTTAATACACTAAATCACTTTATTGTCACACAGGTGTTAATACAATAGAAAAAATACCAAACTGATGTTTTATTTAAAATGATATTTTGTTTTTATTTTATGTCATAGGTGACTAGAAAAACGACAATGGTGAAAAACATTCAGTGTTTTGCTAGAGTTTAAATAAAATTGAAATACCACCAAAGTGAGTAAAGATAGGCATAGGAAGACCTTTATGAAAGTTAAAGAGGATTAAATTCGCTACAAATACAAGTAATAAAATACAGGGGTTCTATTTAGAACACTTTCGAAAATTAGGTTTAAACTTCGCATTGTTGCCAGGACCATATAAAACACCCTGTAGAAAAACATTAATCCGTGTTATCTTGGGGGCTTCTGTCATCATTCCTCTTTCCGTTTCCGTTTTGTTTCCAGTTATTATAAGTTAAAACATATTATAAATTTCATTGAACCAGGTTTTGTCACAAATTTAAGGAAGTTTTCAATTTAATTGGTAACGTTGCAAAAATACGTTATGCAAATTTCGGTGCTAAATGCAGAATTTTATGGTGAATTAAAATACGTAAAAATATACCGGGTGTGCCATGTAAAAAATATAAAATTTTTACCGCGCCGCCTTTTTGGACTACCCTGCATACCCGAAAATAATTTTAGAAGATGAATCTCTTAACCTTTAATAACTTCTGAATTTTTTGCTATCTTTGATGGTACAGGACATATTGACCTTCTTCGCACCGTTTGGCCACCCGTTATGTAGGTATGGAAGGTTATTAGCTCATTTTACAATTTTGGCCCAGTTTCGCCAATATCGGCCATGATGTCTGGATGTATGTCTGTGTGTGTGGATGTATGTTAGTATCCAGAATAACTTCAAAACGAAAACATCTACGTACTTAAAATTTTGCATTTAAGCTTGTTTTCATTTCGCTTGGAGCTGATTAGATTTTGGGAGAAATCCAGCGGCGGAGAGGAGTGGCTTATTAGGGGCAGTTTTTGGCTTTGACCAAATATTTCTAAAACAGCTGCATATTTCAAAGATATAAAAATACCAATTAATTATGGTCTATGCAACTTTTTGATACGACACGTAATTTAGCGGCAAAAAAGGTAGAATGTAAGTGTTAATTTTACGATTAATTTTATAAGAAAAAATGGAAACATATTTTTTAAAGAAACTTTAATTTTACATAACTTTCTTTATAAAGTTTCTTAATATAAGGCAAGGTAAGTCAAGAAATTAATGAAATATGAATGAAAATGGTTAAACTGTATTATTGATATCTAATAGAATGGAATTTTTGTTTTAAGTTAACATGTATTTATGTCTATTAATCTCTATCTGACATGAAGTTTTAAATGTCATTCTAACATAGATTATTTTGTTTTTACAATGTTGCCTGTTTTCGTTATAAACGTATTCGAAGGAGTTTGCACAGTTATCCCAAAAAAATTATAATTAAAATTATTTCATTTCTTCTAATTTTTTTTTGAATCTCCATTTTGTAGGTTAGAAGGTCGTATGGTGTTCTACGCCAGATATTTTTAGGATAATTGTGCAACCTCTTTTATAATAAGTTCCTTACGTAAATAGGCAACAAAACAAAAACAATAAGCTACGTCAGATTTTAAAACTTTACGTCAGATAGAGAATAATAGACATAAATACAAAGCCGCCCGATTCTATAAAATATCAAAAACAAAGTTTAACCGTTTTCGTTCATATTTAATTAATTTTAGACTTACCTTGCGTTATATTAAGAAACTTTATAAAGAAATGTTATGTACAATTAAATTTTGTTTAAAGAATATGCCTACACGTTTTCTTATAAAATTAATCGTTATTCAGATATTGAACAAATTTGAACCCTTACATACTACTTTACCAATTTTTTTGCGGCTAAATTACGCGTCGTGTTAATAAATTGCATAGAATATAATTAAACGATATCTTTAAGGTTCATATCTAGGTATTTTTATATCTTGGAGATAAGCAGCTGTCTTAAAATTATTTGATAAAAACAAAAAACTGCTCCTAATAGACCACCCCGTTCCGCCGCTGGATTCCGCTCAAAACCTAATCAGCTCCAAGCGAAATGAAAACAAGGTTAAATACAAAATTTTCGGTACGTAGGTGTACTGGAATTATCGTAGATACTAACATACATCCACACACACACACACACACACACGCACACGCACACGCACTCGCACACGCACTCGCACGCACGCACGCACGCACCGACCGACCGACCGACCGACCCTCCCACCCACCAACCCACCCTCAAAAAATTACAAAGGCGGTAGTTTCTATATAAATATAAATAATATAGTTTTAAGTATTCTAAATCTTATTTTCTCATTTTTAACGCTTATTTAGCGTTGGATGAGGAAATCTTATACCAAAGAGCAATAAATATTGCTCCTTGGATATACTCACTATAAGCTTAACTCCCTCATTTATATGTTGCGATGATTATTCGTATTTTATTATCTATTTACATATTTACACTTTTCATCTGCTCGTAACTACCTTCTTACCTCATTTCCTCTTATCTGTCTTTCATATTCCTTCCATACACTTAGCCCCTCCCTTCTCCAATATTTCTTCTACCATCCTATCATATTCCCTTAACTCTCTGCATTCTTTCCTCATATGATTCAGTCTCCATCTCTTCCCCGCATAACCTACAGTTTCGTTCTCCGTACTTTCTCCAATATTTATTTCCCCGCACTTCGTTTTCGCATCTGAACCTCGCCATCTTTTTTTTCTTTTTTCTTTTCTCCTTTTCAAATATTGTGATACCCCTTCTCCATTAATATCCACTAACATCCACTCCTTCACCCTTAATTTCTCCATTTCTTCCTTTGCGTACCCGTTTCTTTCATAGTATTCCTTTCTGTTCTCTTGTCCCTATTTAACTCTCCCTTCTTTTATTTCTTTCCAACATTCGTGTCATAATTTACACTCCGATTTTTTCTCTCATTTCCTCCTCGTGTTATATTGCTCTGTTTTCCGCCTCTACCCTTACTTTTTCTTCTTGTATTTCCTCTCTGACGATATGCCCAGGCGTTTCTCTTTCCAGTCTCAATACCCAGAATTTTTTTTGTAGCCCCTCCATCTCTTTATCGTGCTTCCACCCTCCCACACTTTTTATTAGTTTGTCGAATAGTAGCTTCCTTTTCTTAGGTCCATCCCAAACAATCTTTTCCCACATTCCACACTTGCCATATTCGTTTATTTCCTTTTCTCGCTCTTTCCTTTAAAGTATTCCCCATCTTTGTTGCCCTGCCTCATCGTGTATCCCAAGTATGTGAATTCCTTTACCCACTGTACTTCGTCCTCCCTCCATTTGCACTCATCCTTTTTCCATTCCCCTATTTCTAATCACGTTTACTTCCAGTTCTTTCCTTTTCAAGTACCTGTCCATCGTCCTTCATTATTTTTTCTTCCTTGGCTAGTAACGCAATATCGTCCCCGTACACCAGCGTCCACATTTTTATGTTCCCCACAACCAACCCTCCCAATTGCTGCCCCCTTAATGTCTCCTCCAGTCCCCAGTGTATACCGAGAACAGGATCGGGCAGAATGGACATCCTTGCCTCAACCCCTTCCTTGTTACAAATTCCTCGCTCAGTTCCTCATTTACTGTTACCCTCCTCCGCGTTTCTTTATAAATTTCCTCTATCCTTTCTATCAGCTTTTCATTTATGCTTTTTTCCCAAATATTCCCACAGCTTTTCCCAATCGACTCTATCGAATACCCCCACCATTTACCCCTTTTCTTTTCTAGTTCCTTTTTTGCCATATGTTTCAATATGTATAAGTTATCTATCGTTCTTCTCTCTTTCGTGAATCCTACCTGTCCCTTTGGTAACATTTTCTTTTGCTCTATTTCCTTCTTTAGCCTTCCTTCTAGCACTGACGTATATATTTTGTATGCCGTGTTTAATAATGTAACTCATCTGTAATTTCTCACTTGTTTTTTGTTCCCTTTTTTGTATGCTGGGCATATCATCCATCTCCCCGGAAAACCTTCTCCTCACCATATTTTATTTGTTATTACTGCTATTCTTTTTGCAACCTTGTCCTCTCCACCTCTCCTTTTATCCCATCTTCTCCTGCCGGTTTGCCTTTTTTCACTTCCTTTATTGCTTACACAATTGACTCTTCTTATATTACTTTTTCTTCCTCATATTTTTTTGCCTTGTTTTTCTTTCTCCATTCTGTCCTATTCCCCTTCCAGTAATTTTCTGAAGTACGTCTCCATTCCTTTATCTGTATCGTTATTTGTGCCCCTCTTCTCTTTCTCTAGTTATTTAAATATTTCCATACTTCTTCCTCTTCCTTCCCTATCATTTCCTCTACGCTTTCATGTACCCCTTTCCCTTCCCATATTGTTTCCTATTTTCTATTTATAATTCTTTGTTTTCACTCGAACATATTTTCTTGTTATATGCCTCTATTCCTTCTTCCACTCCTGCATTTCTCCCCCTTCCATTATCAGCTCCATGGGTTGGTGGCCCGATTCCACCCTTTTAAACGATTTCATCCATTCTCCCGCTTCTGCGATCGTTACTATATAGTTTATTGTCGATTCACACCTACCTCCTATATACGTGAACTCCCCCATTTCGCTTTCTTCCCTATTCCCGTGCAGTATTTTCCATTCCTATTCATTGCACATTTCTAGCAGTTCTTTTTCCTCTTTTTTATCATTTGTAGCTCTTCCCTGTACCCTTCCTTTCTTGTACTCCTCCCTCTTCTCATATTCTATTGAAATCCCCTGTCAGTATTATTCTGTCCTCCTTCTACTCTTTCATCATCTCATCTAGGTTTTTCCTTGTCTCCTTCATCCCTCTGCTGCAAATTATTATTTTAATTTTTGTCTCTTTCTACTACTCCCTTTCTTTGTTGCCTTTTCTCGTCTTACTCTTTTTGCCTCCATTTTTTACTCCTGTTATTATTCCCCTTTTGCTCTGTATACTGTCTCTTTCATCGTGCTGCACCACCCATTCCTCTGGCAACTCCTTTTCCCCCGTCTCCCATTCTTTTTCCTCCACCCATGTCTCTTGTAATCCCACAATGTCTTGTTCCCTAATGAACTCCAAAAATCTTAGTCTTTGTTCTTCATTCCCACCACGTTCCAAAACATTATCTTTAGTCGTCTTTCCTCTTCCTGTACCCCTTGTTTCCTCTTTTTCTTTTTTGTTCTTTTTCCGTGCTATTCATTGTTTCATTTCTTCGCTGTTTGGCCATACTTCTTCCCTTCTTCCTCTTTTTGGTT